>OZ024823.1:71704798-72162298 GCA_964016985.1 Anodontia alba
CTCAATGCATCAAAGCGAAAACATAAAAATCGAATTAATCACTATGATAAACAAAGACGAGTACTCGTGGCAATTCTACTGTGTGCCAGAGGAAATGAAAACCGATAGTTGAACCACGGCGGGCCAAGCCAAAGACATATCGTCAAGCCCCAACCCACTGGTTAAACTTTTACGAAGAGGCCGTCATTGAGTTTAAAGTCCGAACCGCCGTCGTGCAATTAAAGAGTGAAGCATAGCCATCAACAATGATGGGGTTGATAACTAGGCATGCAGTCTGCCGCATTTATAAAGGATATTTAGTTTTCTGAAGTGCTCCGAAAAGTTAAATTTTCCCATATTTTTTTCTAAATCTGTACACTAAGTCACCGTAAAATTCTGGTTCCGATATACCTTGTTGCAATAGTACTACAGCGTTACCCCAGTAAGCAGTCTACATAAATCTATAGCGGGCCGTTATCGGGCCGATTACGGCTGACGGGCCGATAACGGCCCGCTGTAGATTTATGCAGAATGCTAGGTGGGGTCTAGCAAGCAGATGTGATTTTAGGAATTTGCAATAGAGTTGGAACTCCCGCATTGAGACAGAGAGTCAAAATCCACAAGGTGCGAGGCATTTACTCACTTATTAAAATATCTTTTCTTTCTACTTATCTAGTGCCCTAGTAAAAGCTGAGCAAGAGGTATTGCTCGAATTGACTAATTTGGTAATATAGGCGGGATCTTTTCGTAACGTTATAACAGTTAGCCTAAGTTCTGCGTCAGAACACGCAAACAATAACAAAAGGGTGCACGGTCTAGCCTGTATCTTTTGCGTATAAGCTTAGTTGTTTCCCTTTGTAACGTGTACCATCCACTGATAAACTTACTGATATCATTGAGTTTTATCAATATTTGATACCTTGCTTTCATGTCAGAGAAGAATGAACGAAAAAATTGCGGGAATCTTTTTTTTTTTTTTTTTTTTTTTTTTTTGCTAAAACCGTCCGTCACATTGGTATTTGTAACCGGTGAACGGTGCGCATGTAAAAATCGGCGATGGAGGTATCAGTTTCCCATAAGTGGAGTGAATAGGGAGTTTTCTAATTCATTCATAAATACAGATATCTCTCATTGAAATGCAGATATCTCTAATTACAGATATATGTATTTGATTTAGAAATTCAGATATCTCATTTCAAATGCAAAAATACGCATTTCAATTAGAGATACCTGTATCTTAAGCAGATATCCAGAATTCAGCTTAATTAGAGATATCTCTAATTGAAATGCAGAAAGTGAGATGTATTTGACATGTAGAAAATAGAGATGTCTGTATTTCAAATACCAATATCCGCATTTCAGTTAGATATATCTCTATTTTAATTACAGATATCTGCATTTCAATTAAATATATCTGTAATTCCAAAAATTACAGATATCTATATTTATTAAAAGATATATCTGTACTTGAAATGCAGATATCTGCATTAAACGGGTAAAACCCCAAACGGGTTCCATTATTAAGTACTGTTTATGTATTGCATTTTTTTTTATTTCATCGTAAATCCCAATCAGTTCAAGAGGTCAGGCAACCGCCCCCATCAACACTCCCAGTGCTTTGATTTACCACTGTCTATCTTAACTCTGATACAATTTGTTCCAGTTTCCTCTTTCTATCTGATATTTATAAACTGTAGAACAGTTTCATTAATTCCTTTTATAAAAGAAACGTTTAAACACAATAACATAATCCCAGTTTCAGGACAATGCATCAATACTCGACTGAGTTGATCAAGTAACTTCTATAAGTTCTGTCTTCAATACTTTTGAATATTACCCCTCAAGTACACAAAAATATATTGTGTATGGGATAACTTGTGCAATGCAATCTTGCACAAGATTAAGACCTCTAAAACACGGGTTTTAATTTAGTCTAAAGCAATAAATGATACAAACAAAATCCATTAACGTTTCCACCCTAATTAAATGTTGGTCCATTGGGATAACAATTATACTATATTACGTTGGGCCAAGCCAAGAAAAATTACGTTGGGCCAACGATGTTGTCCTACGTTGGGCCCAACGTAATACAATTATCACCCAATGTTGGCCCAACAGGTTTTGTATCTGTGAACAGGGACAAACCAAATCTTGATACCGGGGTTTTAAAAGTATCGAACTATATCTACATCTTTATTGTTTCACTAGGCTTGTCACACCTGAGAGTTCTTTAGTAGTGCGCTAGAAGGAGTAAAGGTGAAAATAATATAGATAAGAGGAAATTAGCCAGCCTTGTGAGAAACGTTTTAGAATGCATAAAACAAAAAAGAAAGAAGTACAAGAAAAGTTGGTCCAGGCCACTTTTCGTCCATCAAAGAGAGACCAGTCTGCCTTCCCTGGGATACCTTGGCACAAAGCCCGACGACATAGCTCCACTTCTCATTTGAGTGTACGTTCATGGCTGGGAGTAAAACCCCAATTAGAAGGTTAGGTTAAAGGATGTCAGAGGAAGCCTCAGTTGCCGTTACTGGTAGTCTGTTCTATATTGGTATCATCCCTGTGGAAACGCTGAATTTGAAACGGTCAGATGATGTATACTGCTGAAACTTGTGAGCATGGTGAGATCTAGTCTTGGAGTTTGTCGGTTTCAAGTTGTCTGAGGGTGGCATGTCAATTTGACGATGCACTATTTTGAAAAGAACATTCAGCTGCAGTTTGCTTTTTCTCATCTCAAGCGTCTCTAAGCTAAAACAGTTGAGCATATTTGTGACACTCTTGTTGTCCCCGTACCTGTTTATTACAAATCGTGAAATTCGCCGCTGTACCATATCGATCTAGCCGGTTCTTTTGATCCTGTTGGTAGAGGCTCCAGATGGTACAACAGTAGTAAAGATTGGATATTACCATGATGAAGCAGGCCTTCGTCATTGGTTTCTGCGCTGGCTTATGTCAAGAAGATAGTTGGTGTCTATATGGGTTTACATAGCTGTATCGCCGATGTGGGGAATTAGCTGAAAATATAACACGAACTAACGCAGTCGGTCTCCAGTTCCAATATGTACTTTTTATTTAATAATAATAATAATAATAATAACTTGTTGACATGTATAATGTGATAAATTATTCTGATTAACAATAGGTATTGATACAAAGTATTAATATATTGAAATGCAGCCGTCAAATGTAACGCACCAGAGATTGCTATGGCGAGCCTGCGCGTATGCGTAATCTCTTCAAAGTCTCTGCTGAGCACCCCATGTGAAAGCTAGCATTGCAAAGTGCATAGAAGTGATGCGCGTACAACGCTTTCCCAATGCTGCAACACCGCCGAAGTGTCAAGGGTGAAGGCTGACGTCCATTTAATGTCGGTACACATATACTGAGACAAATACAGTTATCGTTGTGTAACTGTTGAATTTAATATCGTAATGGCATTTGAACGGCAGAGGCTGGCGTCTAAGTCGTACTGAGTAAATACTGTAATTATTATGCAATTTCAGAATTAGAATATCGGACAAAGCATTGTCGAAATGTTGCGACAATATTTCAACGGTGAGCGCCGACGCAAATTAAACGTTGATTCTACGTTGAGTCATCAGTCGAGCAAAATTCTACTTACAATATTTACTAAATAGACGAACATTTATAATATGCAGCTGTGCCAGCACTTGTTTACTACAGTTTTAGACATGGTGATTATTAATTAATGAAAATTAATGAAAATGTAATTCAATATTGTTTCAACAGGACTGAGCGAATGAAATAAATTAACAGCCTAACTAATACTATTAAGATCATGTCGAACGGTCAGACTTCTTGCTTTATACATGAAAGGACAAACGGCGTCTGATGGGCATCGAACCCGTGACCTAATGGTCACCAGTCAGGTTTCGCATCGAACTGGTTTACTGAGACCGGCCGTAAAAGAACGCTCCCTGTAATTTTCGCAACAACATGCATTCATCTATCGTCTTGACACTTGTCTGAGATTATGTCCAAGAAAACCTAGCATGTTGTTTGCTTTCTTGGTGACCCGGCTGGTGTGGTTCTTTCGTGATAAGTTTGATTGTAAGTCCATCCCTACTGTCCTTTCGACATCACTCGGAAGGATGTTTTCCAGTGCTTGGCGATTTATTTTAAATGCAAATATTTTGATTGACCATATCTGATCAGAAACCATTTTTTTTTTTCTATTTCTTTGTTTTGTTCTCAAATATTTACCCTAAAATTAAACTTAATAGCTAAAAGTTGGTCTGATGCAATTTCTGTAGTAAATTGACTTTTTATACCCCGCCACACAATAGTGGCGGGGTATTATGGGTTCACGTTGGTCGTCCGTGTGTCCGTCCGTCTATCTGTCCGTCCGTCCGTCGTACGTCCGTCCGTCCGTCCGTCCGTTTTTCGTTTCCGGATGATAACTTGAGTAAACATCAATGGATTTTCACCAAACTTGGTATGTGCATTGATATTGTGGAGATCTGGTTTGGGATTGCTAATGGGCAAATTTCGTCAATTTTTTACGGAGTTATCTGCCCGAGACACGCCCATATTTTCGTTTCCAGACCATTTGATATATATTGACATTAAGGAGATCTGGTATGGAATTGCTAATGGGCAAATTTCGTAAAATTTTTACTGAGATCTGCCCGAGACACGCCCATATTTTCGTTTCCAGACGATAACTTGAGTAAATAACAAGGGATTTTAACCAAACTTGCTGTATGCATTGACCTTAAGGAGATCTGTTTTGGAATTGCTAATGGGCAAATTTCGTCAAATTTTTACTGAGTAATCTGCCCGAGACACGCCCATATTTTCATTTCCGGACGATAACTTGAGTAAATAACAAGGCCTTTTAACCAAACTTGCTATATGCATTGATATTATCAAGATCTGGTTTAGGATTGTTATCTATCCATCAATATTATCAAGATCTGGTTTAGGATTGTTATCTGTCCCTCCGTCATTTTCTTTCCAGACATTTTCGCAACGATAACTTTAATACATAAACAAATAATTGCTATGGCGGGGTATCATGCTTGCGGTGCTTTTATTGGATATTTTATACAAGACAATATTTTTATTTATTGATGTTTCACAACAATATCGTGAACATTTTCAGAAATTTTGGACAAACGGAACCTATTGAAAATCTGCCTCAAATATACCTACCCTACTGATTTCTACATGATTTGCAGCCATTTTTACGGGACCGAGACAGTTCACCGACAAGACAGTTCACCGACAGTTATTTTGGAGTCAGTTCACCGACAAAATTGGAGACAGTTCACTGACAAAATTGGAGACAGTTCACCGACAAATTCGAAGACAGTTCAGCGACAAAGAAATACTGTTTTATGGGTTTTAATGAAGAAAATAAACGGTGGTTTTGAAATAAAATAGTAAGATTTTCACTAAAGGAGATGGAAAGAAATGTCAGAAGCTACTTATGTTGATGAAGATTGAATCTGAAGATTCGGTGACACCCTAAACAAGAAATGACATCATTTACTGGGAAAACTAAAAGTTAGTTAACATTTTGTTTCTGAAATTTCTTACTAAGTTTCGTTATGTGCCTCAAATGCCGCCTGAAGAAGAAATAAAAAAAAAAAAAAAAAAGTATATGAATCATTATATAGATCGTATAAATTTTTTACGCTTTTCATGATTTATTTGTAATACAAAGACATGTATTTATATTTAATTTATAAAACTAATAGGTATTTTCAAACAAAAAGCAAGATAACTTTAAAAACAAAACTCCTAAGTTCATCACGAAAGCATACCTATATAATATTGACCCCCTTCAACCCCACTTTTATACAGTAAATCTGGGGTTTACAGGGGTATACATTATTTCTCTTAATTCTGTTCAAAACATAGATTGTAGGTACCCGTTAGAGCCGCCTCGCCGAGGCGGTTCTAACGAGTACCTACAATCTATGTTTTGAGCAGAAATAAGAAAAATATCAAAGGTTTTTTATCTGAAAATTTTCAATTTTTTGAGGTGAAATTTTCTATATATTTGAATAGGCGTGTTTTCGTTATGTTTAATGGACCTGTGAAAGGTACAAATACTACAACGGGGAGCAAAGACACAGATCAGCCTGTGCATGTGCGCGTATTTTTGTTTCGTTTACCTAAGCAGTGAAACAATATGTCTAAGGAATAGCATACTCGAACCCCGAATCAAATTAATAATAATACTTTTTCCCGGAAAAGGTCAGAGTCTGCCTGTTTGTCAGCTCGTCTTATGGTCGAATGAACTTTCCGACTTTAGGAACGTACCATACATGTCCAGAAAGTATGATGTGAAATATCAATACAAATATCTTCTTTTTTACAAGTATATGCGAGCACATATGTCATTTTTCTTTATCTTAAGTTTCACAAACATTTTTTTTTTTGTCGGTGAACTGTCTTCAAATGTGTCGGTGAACTGTCTCCAATTTTGTCGGTGAACTGTCTCCAAATTACGTGTCGGTGAACTGTCTTGTCGGTGAACTGTCTCGGAACCATTTTTACTATGGGGAAAAGTAAAAATATTTGAGTTAAAACACACACACACACACACACACACACACACACTGAATAGAATAAAAATATTAGTACTTAGGTAGTTACAACAGATGGTTTTGCATCAAATCATGACAAAAATGCAATTTTACTACTTCAGTGTAAAGCGCCAAGCAAAAAGTGACTTTCTGCAGTGGATGATGTTGAAAGCAGAGTAGGTACTTTGATGTCTGTTCTTCTGCAAAATCACGCCTACAAAAATATCAGTTTATAGTTAAACATTTATCATCTAAAATATAGATTAGAGTATTGCCTTAACAACTACACAAAAATTACTTAATTTGATAGCCCTATTATGATTTTATGGTGTGTTGAAAACCATTTGAATACCGGGATGTGGATACCGGTAGTACCGTAGATTATCACCGAGCACCGAAATACAGTTTCGCCGATCATTAGTGTAGAAGCAAGATTCATCTATTAATTACAGGAATCACTCGCCTTAGGTAATTAAGAATCTCTGTTTTAATGTCAAAGTATTGCAGCCGCACTTTTAAGGCAGGCGATTTATACATCTGTTTTAGACTGCACGTTAGATGATTTTTGGAAATAATAATATTCTTCAATGTCATATATTTTCGTGACCAAAAGCTAAGAGCGGGCCTTCCATTCTAAATTCAAATTCTTTTTATTGCTAATCAAAGGTTCCATTATGAGCAGAATAATCAACACAATGAAAAATTTAATACAATGATTTCACAAATTAAGAATGATTTGCCAAAAAAAGACAAAAAAAAAAAAGAAAAAAAAAAGAAAAAAAAAAGAGGAAAACAGTGCTCAACAACAAGAACCCGTTCGGGTATGAAAGCCATGGCCGAGCTGAGGTCGGGTATGAAACCCATAGACCCGAACCCCGTGACCGATACCCGGCACCGTGACCAAAATTTCTATCCTGGATCTCAAGACTAATATGTTTTTAACTGTCCATTTTGGGTTTATATTATGAGGTATTAAATATACATTATCCAACAAAAAGGAAATTTAGATCGGCCCTGTAGTTATTTTATAAACACAGATTTACTGTTTCAAGGGGTATGAAACCCACAGATCATCCATTCTCCGGTTTTTTAAAGTTTTTTCCATAATGTTCAATAAACAATCAATTTCTTTTTTGCACAGGTCTTTCAAATACTAAAATGAATTACATATGGCTAGCTGAAGCTATAACAGAAACGTTCAAGTGTTGAATTTTATGATTTTCATATATTTATTATGTTTCTAAAAATAGAACAGGTAGAAAATTTGATAATAACCACAATGTCCCTAATCTACAGAAATGTACCGAATGGTAGTAAACACCAATACAGTCAGTGCATATTAGGCTAATTGTGTTATATATAGAAATATAATGATAGAAAATACGAACTAAGTTGAATTAAATAATAGTAATAATAATAACAGAAAAAAATATTATTATCAGCATCATCTATAATGTTACGTTTGGCATGTAATAAGAACAAAGAAATAGAAAAGCCTGCGCATGTGTGGGGTTAGGCTGATAACAAAGATACGGATCAACATGTGCATTCGCGCACTATGATATGGACCTTTGTTGTTTGCTACAATAAATAGACTTAGCTAAGAAATAGACAATCCTGCGCATCTGTGGTTTGGGCTGATAACAAAGATATGGATCAGCATGCGCATTCGCGCAGTGATATGGACCTTTGTTGTTTGCTACAATAAATAGACTTAGCTAAGAAATAGACAATCCTGTGCATCTGTGGTTGGGCTGATAAGAATGATATGGATCAGCATGCGCATTTGGGGACTGTGATATGGACCTTTGTTGTTTGCTGCAGTAAGTAGGTTTAGCTTAGAAATAGACAAGCCTACGCATCTGTGGAGTTGGGATGAGGACAAAGATATGGATCAGCACGCGCATTCGCGCACTGTGATATTGCCCTTTGTTGTTTGCTTTGTTATCAGCCTAACCCCACACATGCGCAGGCTTTTCTATTTCTTTGTTCTTATTACATGCCAAACATAACATTATAGATGGTGCTGATAATAATAATAAAAATAATAATAATAATTATTATTATTATTTAATTCAACACAATTCATATTTTCTAACATTATATTTCTGTATATAACACAATTAGCCTATCATGCCTATTATGCATTTGTATGCACTTACTGTATGGGTGTTTACCATTCGGTACATTTCTGTAGATTAGGGACATTGTGGTTATTATCAAATTTTCTACCTGTTCTATTTTTAGAAACATAATAAATATATGAAAATCATAAAATTCAACAATTTAATGTTTCTGTTATAGCTTCAGCTAGCCATATATAATTCTTTTTTGTATTTGAAAGACATGCGCAACAAATAAATTGATTGTTTATTGAACATTATAGAAAAAACTTCAAAAACCCGGAAAATGGATGATCTGTGGGTTTCATACCCCTTGAAACGGTAAATCTGAGTTTAAAAAAAAACTACAGGTCCGATCTAAATTTCCTTTTTGTTGGTTAATGTATATTTAATACTTCATAATATAAACCCAAAATGGACAAAGTTAAAAACATATTAGTCTTGCAATCCAGGATAGAAATTTTGGTCACGGTGCCGGGTCTCGGTCACGGGGTTCCGGTCTGTGGGTTTCATACCCGACCCGAGTTGAGCTGAAAAAGCCGAGCCTGATACAGTGTTTACTTGTATTTCTTCTAACGCATTCATGATACTTATTTCTTTTAATCTTATATCACCATATATGTAAAATGCTGTATTCCCAATTAAAATTTGTATTATTACTTGCTTATTTATAACCCAACTCCATTCAACAGGGGTATGAAAGCCATGGCCGCGAAAGAGATATGTTTTGGCCAGTGTGTGAACAAATGGCATGTTTTGGCCAGTTTGTGAACAAATGGAGAAGTTTTATAATCTGAGCATTTGACAGAGGTTGCAAAAAGATTTTTAAAATTACTTTGAATCATTATAACAAGCAGAAACTGTTTATATATCCCACTTTTCTTCTTTTTCCTCCAAATAACGAGGATTGGCAGAATCTAAAAATAGAAAAGACATAAACTAATCGAAAATAACCGAAACGGTTGAAAGGGCCTAAAGGCTTAGGTGATCTAATAATAAAGTCATTTATGACTCCACATCTATAACAAATCTGATAGTTTTCCCATTAATGCTGGTCATCATACTGGTATTAGATGTAATTGTTAAGTTTAGGCCCTTTCAGTGCTCTGGCTTTCAGTTTCGGTTATTTTCATTTAGTTTTCTCTGTTCGATATTTAGATCCTGTTGATTCTCGATATTTGGATGAAAAAAAAAAGAATTATGAGAAACAAATAAACAGTTTCTGCATGTTATGATGATTCAAAGTTATTTTAAACATCTTTTTGCAACCTCTGTCAGATACTTCCGATTTTAAAATATCACCATTTGTTCATAAAATGGCCAAAATATATCTCTTTCGCGGCCGTGGCTTTCATACCCATTATTGAATGGAAAATTGGATATAAATAAGCAAATAATTATACAAATTTTAATTGTGAATACAGCATTTTACATATATGGTAATATGAGATTAAAAGAAATAAGTATCTCGAACGTTTGAACAAATACAAGAAAACACTAAATCAGGCTCGGCTTTTTTGGCTCGGCTCGGCAGCTCGGCCATGGCTTTCATACCCGACCCAAGAACCCATCAGGATATGAGACATCCATCCAATGATCAAGATGACTATCCCCTTTATTTTTTCTTCAATTTATAGATTAAATATCTTCAGTCTAAAGATGAAATATACTCTCTCATTCACTAAATAGTGCTAAAAGTAATAGCTAATATTTTTTCTTGGGTAAATAATTACATTACTGCCTGTGCAAACGGAACAATCATCATCGCCAGATTTTTGTCGCACCTGCTTGTAGCAGGGTGTGATATAGGCGTCCGCTTGTCCATCAGTCTGTCCGTCTGTCAACATTAATGTCGATGTTCGACATTTATGTCAAAGTTAGTATTCTAATCAATTACAAGACTAAACAACCATCAAACCTTGCATGAAACATCTCCCTGACCTCCAGACTTTGCGACATAGGCGTCCCCTTTTCTGTTCGTCCGTCTGTCTGTCAACATTTATGTCGAAGTTCGACATTTATGTCAAAGTTAGTATTCTAATCAACTACAAGAATAAACAACCATCAAACCTTGCATGAAACATCTCCCTGACCTCCTGACTTTGCCATGTAGGTGCCCACTTTTCCGTTCGTCTGTCCGTCCGTCTGTTAACAGTTCAGTTATGTCGAAGTTCGACATTTATGTCAAAGTTAGTATTCTAATCAACTACAAGACTAAACAACAATCAAACCTCGCATGAAACATCTCTCTGATCTCCTGACTTTGGGACATAGGAATCTGCTTTTCCGTTCGTCTGTCCGTTTGTCCGCCTGTCAACATTTATGTCGAAGTTCGACATTTATGTCAAAGTTAGTATACTTATCAATTACAAGACTAAACAACCATCAAACCTTGCATGAAACAGCTCCCTGACCTCCTGACTTTGCGACGTAGGCATCTGCTTCTTTGTTCGTCTGTCTGTTCGTCCATCCATCAACATTTATGTCGAAGTTCGACATTTTAATCAAAGTTAGTATTCTAATCAACTACAAGTCTAAACAACCATCAAACCTTGCATGAAACATCTCCCTGGCCTCCTGACTTTGCGACATAGGCATCCCCTTTTCCGTTCGTCTGTCCGTTTGTCCGTCCGTCCATCTCAACATTTATCTCGAAGTTCGACACTTACGTCAAAGTTAGTATTCTAATCAACTACAATTCTACAACCTTGCATGACACATCTCCCTGACCTCCTGACTTGGTAGTACATTGACCCAGTGACCTTGACCTATATTTTGCACTCCAGTGACTTTGACACAATTTACGTTGACGTTCCAGATCTTCTCAACTATAAGGCGTACAACTACCAAACCTTGCATAATGCTTCTCCTAGATATACTGACTCGGCAGGTATCTTGACCCGGTGACCTTGACCTATATTTTGCGCTCCAGTGCCTTTTACCCATTCTACGTCGACATTCAATATCTCCTCAACTATAAGGCCTACAAACATCAAACCTTGTATAGTGCTTCTCCTCAATGTATGGACTCCAGAGGTACCTTGACTCAGTGACCTTGACCTATATTTTGCGCTCCATTGACTTTTACACCTTGTACGTCGCCCTTCCATATGTCCTCAACTGTAAGGCCTTCAACCAACAAACCTTGTATAGTGCTTCTTCTCTATGTACTGACTCAGCAGGTACCTTGACTTGGTGACCTTGACCTATATTTTGCACTCCAGTGACTTGGACACATTTTATGTTGATGTTCCATATCACCTCAAATATAAGACCTACAAATGTACAATCACTAAACTTTGCATAGTGCTTCACCTCATTGTACTGGCTTGGCAGGTACATGCACCTTGACCCGGTGACCTTGACCTATATTTGACACATTTTACGTTGATGTTTGATAACTCCTCAACTATAAGGCCTACAACCATCATATCTTGCACAGTGCTTCTCCTTGATGTACTGACTTGGCAGGTACCTTGACCCAGTGACCTTGACCTATATTTCATGCTCCAGTGACTTTTACTCATTTTACGTGGACGTTCCATTATCATTGGGCTGTATGGTACGAAAAGTCAGTGCTGAAGATATAGCCATTAGAGCGAATGGCACTGGCCTGGAATATATGTGCCCCACTAGGCACTTTGTCTACATTTTTTTCAACCCAGTTTTCCAACTTAGCACTGCTTAGAATGAAATAAACTTATTTAATAACCACATTCTGATTGTGGCTCCTGTAACTTTTGCCCCAGCAGGTGCGACGACGCCTTCCGCGGAATTCTTGTTGATTAACATGCAGGTACAGGGGCAACATCCACATCAGTGGACCCTCTTCCAGTTAGCTGGCTTGCTGCATGCATGGCAGATCTCCAGGTGTGTCTGTCATGAGGGTCGATAGCCAAGAGCTTCCACTCTCTGCGATCCCTCTCAGCCAGCTGCTTCCATGTCATCTTGGGCCTCCCAGACCCAAACTTTCCGTCTACCTGTATGTCACAGGCTGTCTTGACCACACAGTTGGAGCGTTCCATGTGTCCTACCAGCGGAGCCTTCTCTCCTTCAGTATGAGGTCCAGATCCTCAATGCCAAGCTGTGCAAGTAGCTCATTGGACCGGATGGTGATAATGTCTTGCGGCTTGACATTGCAGATCTGTCTGATCATTGCCCTGTCATTCCGCTGCAGACATTGGAGGTTTGGCTTTGTCAATGGTCAAGTCTCACTGGCATGGAACATTGCCGTCCGCACACAAGAGCTGTACACACTGCCACATGTCTTAAAAGAGAGTTGGCGGGAATAAAGAACTGGTAGCAGCTCCTTGAACTTCTTCCAGGTGGTTTTTACATGTGTTGCAGTTGAAATTTCACACCACCAGCTGCTGAGAGCATGTCTCCTAGGTAGCAAAAGGAAGTCACCACCTCCAGCTTGTCAGGTCCTACTTGGCCTTCCCTCTGTGGCCCGCAGTTCACTGGCACCATGTTCATCTGTAGTCAGGGTCCTTTGTCAAGTGCTTGAGCCCACTGCATTTCTTGTGCACCCAGTGCTTGCAGCCATTGCAGAAGATGATGTTGCTGCCCACTCCATTGTGACAGACGGCTCATGGAAACTCACCTGAACTCTGCAGGAGGTCCAGACCCGTACCACAGATCATAATCTTTGCCTTTCCTGCATTTACTCTCAGTCCTTTCTCCTCCATTGCTTCTTTCCAAGTCAAGAGCCTGCTGACACATTTCTTCGAGCGATTCAACGATGATAACAAGGTCATCGGCATAGATGTCCTCCCAGGGGACCATATAGCGGAACTTGCGTGACAAGGCTTCAAGCAGCAAGCTGAATACCGAGCCTTGGTGAACACGACCTTCACTTCACTCTTCACTGTACCTCTCACCAACATGGACACAGCTCCACGCATTGGCATACATGATCCCCTGGACCAGTCACACAATCCACTCCTCCACACCAAGTTTTCTCAGCGCTCACCAGATGACCTTCCAAGGCACTCAATAATGGTCTGTTAAAATAGAAAGTCCATTTTAAAAAACAAAAAGTAAAGAAATAAGAGAACTGGCTTAAAATTCTATTGTCAGACCACAGGTTGAGTATGCTTCTTCTGTTTGGAACCCTTACACGAAAGAAACCATAAACAAATTGAAACGTTGCAAACAAGGGCTGCTCGATGGGTTTGCAATGACTTCTCACCACATAGCAGTGAAGGACATGTTGAGTGATCTTCGACAGTACTCCAGCTAGCCCTACATGTATATAGAGAGGCAGGCTGCCCCTCTTGCCCTCTCCTGCCACCCCTCTGCCCTTCTGAAGCTACCCTCTGCCTTATTTCAACTCCAGACATAAAACCCTACATTTTGCATTTAAAATTGCTGAAAATTTCATGAAAATCAGACAAAAATTAAAAAAAGTTATCAATATGTAAAAGTCAGTTTTACGTGTATTCTAGTCTGAGGCATTTATTGTGGAATGGGATTATATTCTGTAAAATATCATGATACTTAGCATATCCCATGACACAAGGTGCCCTCATACTTGTATGACCTCGCCCTACCCAGCACCCCTCTGCCCTAAAATCCTAACTGGAGCACTGTTCGATGGCAATCGTTTGAGCTTCAGCCTATCACGAGCATATCACGATGTTCTATCAAACCGTTTATGGTTTGGTTACTATACCAGTTCAGACATATTTTGAATGCCTCACGGTACAGTCTCGTTGTCATCCTCTCGCTCACAGTCAGATTCATGGGTCTGTCTGTTATTACTACTATTAACTGACGGTTATTCTTTGGAATAGATTACCAGCTGATCTCGTCCTTAATTCAGATCTTGACTCTTTGAAATCAAGAGTCAGCAAGATCATCCACACAACCTCTTAAGACAAATACTGCTTTTAACATGCTTTTAAACTCTTCTTTCTAACACTAACCCTATCATACATGTATTTGCTCACCTTAGTTTTATACTTTTTATTCTGCACTATCTCACTTTTAACTTCTACTACCAACACAAATTGCACAGCACACATTCGAATAATACTCGGAAGACGGTTACGAATTATAAGAAGATAGATAATTTGTTTGTCCGGGACTTGTAGCGATTCATGAAGCTTGTCGTACTAGATATAAAAGCATGGAGATGATAATGAAAGTTGTTACATTGGTTGTCTGCAGTGTATAAAATAACAGTTAAACTTTTGGACAGACAAATCTATGTATGGTTCAGTAAGAATATAAAATCATTCCCTATTTACATGTACTAACATTTCATATCATTTAGGATCCTCTGCGCTCATCAAACAGATAAAAACTTGGAAAGTTTCTAAAAGTGAAATGTTCTTATATTTTGAAAACAAATGTCATTTAATACAGTTGCTCTCTTCCAATTCAGCTTAGTGAAATGGAAACTTACTTATCATTTATTAGGGCTGTAACAATACAGTCACCTCATGATACAATACATACAGAGCAACAGATAATTTTTTTAGATAATATGGTATTTTACCCTTCAAAATTCAATTGATTGGGTAAAATCTTAGTTTCAGTTTTTGAACTGAGTATTTTTCCCCCAAAATAAAAATAATTGAGTGAAATTTCAAAAATGAACGAAAAAAGCACTAAAACAGGCATAAAATCAGAGACCAAAAGTAAATATCAATTTATAGTAAGTTTAATTTATCAAAATAACTTGAAACAAATATTTTAACTTTATAATTTCAACAAAGGAACTATAGCAGTGAAACAGATAGAGTGGGTATTTGGTGATAATTCAGGGATATTTTTTCTTATTTCTCCATAAAAAACATATGCAGTGGGCATTAATTAGAATTGCCTCGGTGCTTGAGTTGACGTAAAGAGTGGAGTATGAGTCCATGGAGTACACATAGCAAGATTGTTGCTGTCTGCAGTTGGCTTTTTATTTTAAGTGCAATTGTTGTTAAGTGAAATAATTATCAATTAAAACCAATTACGATCTGTTATATGCTACCGCAAATTCAAACAGGAAGTATACCTGTACATTCTGATCATAGACTTCGAATCTCTACTGAGCTTCCCGCAAAACATCATTTCAATGTTTACTTCGCACCCTGTTGCGATCAGCGTGTGTTATGAAAAAAAGTCCGGGTCTTTTTTACTTGCAAAATTTTCTATTTTCGCGGAACACGGCTTGGTAATTTAGTTTTTTTTTTAATTTGTGTCTGTTTCATATGCATTTCTGACGAGGAAAGGCTCAATAATTTAATGAACAGACATTCGTTTTTCCTCTCGAAAAGGTTTTCCGCCACGATTTCACGTAACATCACCATTACAGCATGTGGTTTCATCATGTGGGGTAAGGAAAAATGAAACTTTGTAACCTATCTGGTAATGCGAACATCCCAAAGTTGTGTTCCATTGCACGGGGGGCGCATCTGAACAGTCTCATGAGAATCTGCGAAACGTTTACTAGATAAATTATGTCGGACTGATATCTCGCACAAGCGCTAAGGTACTATTTTGCTTGTCGCTGCGTTTAAACGTCTTTCAAATGAAAATGGTAAATATTTAATACAACGTCACCTCTGTCATCTCGGTGACGAAAATTCGGCATCCCAAAACATTTGAATGAAAAAAAAAAATACTGTTTAAATATCCTGTGCGAATAGTTTGTAGAAAAAAAAAGAAAGAAAGAAAGAAGGAAAGTGAGAGACAAAAACTGCTAAGAATCAGGCATGTCAGAATGAGGTCAGACGATAGGAAACACAGGATGTTATTTGACTGGGTAGTGTAAAATATTTCACAGGTGGACATGTCTGCCGATAATCTCAGTCTTAAGGAACCAAAGATCATGACATCTGCTGTCTTTTGTTGTAGCATTGTCATAAGACGCTTTTCTACAATATATTGACTATGTTCAAAGTTAAAAAAATCTAGTCTGATTTGCCGTCCATTTGTGGCAGTAAAAGGAGCGAATTTTGCCCCGAATTTATGAAAACACAGAACTCAGTCTGGAGTATGGAGAGAAATGTAAACAAATTGGATGCGCATGAAATGGAGGTGATTTGCATATCGGCAAAAAAATTCTGCGTATCTGATACACTTAATTTTCGAAACAATTGAGTATCTAAACTTGACACTAGCTTAAAATATGCAGATACGCTGCTTATCTCTTCTGATATAGAGCAGTTTGATGAGCATCTACACTGTTTGCCATTCTGTCAGTACTTTTAGACACACCAAAGGGTAGTCAAGCAGACTGGTAAAATTTTATCTGAATTATGGTGCTAAGTCCAAATATATTTGGTTATTATAGTATAATGTAAAAAACAACAACATGAGAATCCCTACTGACCCTATGTATGTTTTTCTAACATGTTACCCTAAATACACATATTTTTTATTTGGCCTAATGAACATGAGTCACCATCCTTACCAATTTCATGCTCATGCATTAGATAGGTCACAAAAGGAACACAGTTTTCCAAGATGGCACATTTTGCTTTGCCAAAACGAGGTAACAAATGAAACAATTGGTTATATAGAAAAAGACTCAACAATGTAACACCACCTAATATAATCTGTTAGGCTGAGACTTCTTAACTCTGTTGAATTGTCGGGCAAAACCAGTGAAACAAATGAAACAGTTAGAGTATATAGATAAATCAATGAAACAAGGCAAAATGAACTGAAACAGTTTGTCTGTGAAACAAGGCAAAATGAACTGAAACAGTTTGTCTATGAAACAAGGCAAAATGAACTGAAACAGGCTCCGATTTCAGCACACATTTATCCTGAAACAGACGAAACAACCAAAATGATAGAATTATATAGGGAAATTTCAAGGTCTAGATGAAATGAAATGTAACAATAAAAACAGGCTTTACCCAGCTTCTAAATCATCTGGACTATCAGGCAAAACTAGTGAAACAACCAAAATGATAAGAAAATATTAAAGGAAATCTACTGAAACTAACAACAAAAGACCTAAATGAGTATATATAATCATCCACATGCAGTTCAGACCCCATCCTTAGGATGACTAGGGTCAGACTCACCTAAATCTCTGTTTCAGTTCCAAAATGATAAGTAAAGCACAGTTCTGTACTTGAATTCTCCTTTATTAAGTATGAAGCTTAGAATCTGCATATTTGGTTTCTTATCAGATGTGAATTAGTAGCTGATTCATTTACAGACATTCTGCTCTTGTTGAAGGTGTTATATATATATTTTCACAATTATACATGTGCAGTTTTTGACTGCCTGAAAGAGTCCTTGATTTGGAATAATAAAAACATTATTCATTCTGTTTGTATTATACTAACACGCCGTGCTAAGGACAAATTCAGCAGAAGACAAATTGATAATATTTTTCTTGTTTTTTTTAACTCGCTGGGACTATGTCCCTAGAGAGCTTATGTTGTCACCCAGTCGTCGGCGTCGGCATCCGTGTCAGCACAATGTTTAAGTTTTCAAAGGTGTGCATAGTTTTTTAACTATTTTAGGTACTGCTTTCATATTTCGCCTACACTTACCTTAGGGTAAGACCTTTCAATAGCATACACACCCAACCCCAAGTTAGACCCTTTATGTAGGTCAAGGTTAGTTCTTACTTTGTCATTTACACCCATGTTTAAGTTATGCATTTAAGTTTTGAAAACTGTACATAACTGCTGAAGTGTTCAAGATAGAGCTTTAATATTTGGCCCACACCAGCCTTAGGGTTAGACCTTTCAATAGCACACCCCTTTCTTAGTTTGACCTCCTGCCTAAGTCAAGGTCAGGTCATACTTTGTCATTTGAACCCATGTTCGAGTTCTGCATTTAAGTATTGAAAAGTGTTTGTAACTGCTGAAGTATTCAAGATACCCCTTTAATATTTGGCCCACACCAACCTTAGAGTAAGACCTTTCAATAGTACACACCCTTTCCTCAGTTCGACCTTCTGCCTAGGTCAAGGTCAGGTCATACTTTGTCATTTAAACCCATGTTTGAGTTCTGTGTTTAAGTTTTGAAAAGTGTTCGTAACTGCTGAAGTATTCAAGTTGCCGCTTTAATATTTGGCCCACACCTACCTTAGGGTAAGACCTTTCAATAGTACACACCCCATCCTCAGTTTGACCTTCTGCCTAGGTCATGGTCAGGTCATACTTTGTCATTTACAGCTGTGTTTAAGTTTTGAAAAGTGTGCATGACTGCTGCAGTATTTAAGATACATGTATACATGTAGCTTTCATATTTCGTCCACACTAACCTAAGGGATTCAGCGTGTAAGATATAGCTTTCATATTTTGTCCGCACCAACCTAAGGGAAGATGTTTCAATGGCATATATCCCATCCCTCAGTTTGACATTCCGACATCAGTCAGGTCATATTCTGTCATCCACAGCTATGTTTGCATTTAATCTTAAAATTTAAAGATTGTTTTCTTATCCGACCAGCCCTTTCCAGCGGGCTGCGTTGTCCTCTGACAACTCTTGTTATACCCCCGACATACGAAGTATGTGGGGGTGTATAGTTTTCGCTTTTCCGTTCGTTCGTACGTACGTTTGTTCGTACGTTCGTTCGTTCGTCTTTCCGTCACAGGGTCAAAGTTTTTGCGTTAAAGTTTATAAGACCTCATATTTTGAAGACCCCTTGATGGATTTCATTGTCCCCCGCCTTTTCGAAGAAAAGTGGAGGGACACTGTTTTTGGTTTTCCGTGGGGCGTGGTGCGTGGTTCCGAGTTTTTAGTAGGTACTTTGTCCCCTTAACTCCTCCCATAGTTTTTGTCCGATCCTTTTGAAACTTTACAAGTGTTTTAAGAATGGTCTGAAGATGTGCATGTGGTTTTTTCAGAATCCTGAAATAATTTTTTTATCACTTTTTCTGCATTTTTAACTTAGACATTTTTTGAGTTCTAATACTACAGAAGTGTATAGGGAGCAGGTACCTTGTCCCCTTAACTCCTCCCACAGTTTTTGGCCGATTCTTTTGAAACTTTACAGGTGTTTTAAGGATGGTCTGAAGATATGCATGTGGTTTTTTCAGAATCCTGAAATTAATTTTTATTACTTTTTAGACATTTTGAACATAGACATTTTTTGAGTTCTAATATTACAGAAGCGTATAGGGAGTAGGTACCTTGTCCCCTTAACTCCTCCAACAGTTTTTGGCCGATCTTTTTGAAACTTTACATGGGCTTTCAGGATGACCTGAAGATATGCATGTGGTTTTTTCAGAATCCTGAAATAATTTTTTAGCTCGCCTGTACGAAGTACAAGGAGAGCTATTGTAGTCACCCCGGTCGTCCACGTTTGCGTTTGCGTTTGCGTTCCCGTTCCCGTCACACTGTGTTAAAGTTTTTCAAATGCTTATATCTCAACAGTCACTCCTCACAGAGGCATCAAATTTGGAACTTAGGTACCTTGGAGGGTCTTCTGAGATTCCAAGAGAATAAACCCCTGGGTTCATGCCCCTGGGTGGGGCTAGGGGTCAGAATCTAGGACACCTTTGTAATACTGTGTTAAAGTTTTTCAAATTCTTATATCTTGACTCACTCCTCATAGAGCATTCATATTTAGAATTTGGGTACCTGGACGAGTCTTCTGAGATTCCAAAAGAACATACCCCTGGGTTCATATCTCAGGGTGGGCCTTGGGGTGGGGCTAGGGGTCAAAATCTAGGACACATTTGTAAAATCTTATATGCCTACAGGTTATAGACACAACTGGTTATACATCAGCTAATTATGTGACATCAGTTTAAGTGTAAGAGAGTGAAGGTCATGGTGACCTACATTTTACGGTCAAGGTCACCTAGATGTCACGGTCCAGTGATTTTGCCTTATATCTTGAATACTATTTGTTGGATAAATGTCACACCTAGGATATTACTTCCATGTGACCCAATGAATGACCACTTACTATATCTAGGTCATTGTGACCTATATTTCATGGTTCAGTGATTTTGCCTTATATCTTGAATACTTTTTGTTGGTTAAATGTCACACCTGGGATATTACTTCCATGTGACCCAATGAATGACCACTTACTATATCTAGGTCATTGTGACCTATATTTCATGGTTCAGTGATTTTGCCTTATATCTTGAATACTATTTGTTGGATAAATGTCACACCTGGGATATTAGTTCCATGTGACCCAATGAATGACCACTTACTATATCTAGGTCATTGTGACCTATATTTCATGGTTCAGTGATTTTGCCTTATATCTTGAATACTATTTGTTGGATAAATGTCACACCTGGGATATTAGTTCCATGTGACCCAATGAATGGCCACTTACTATATCTAGGTCATTGTGACCTATATTTCATGGTTCAGTGATTTTGCCTTATAGCTTGAATACTATTTGTTGGATAAATGTCACACCTGGGATATTAGTTCCATGTGACCCAATGAATGACCACTTACTATATCTAGGTCATTGTGACCTATATTTCATGGTTCAGTGATTTTGCCTTATATCTTGAATACTATTTGTTGGATAAATGTCACACCTGGGATATTACTTCCATGTGACCCAATGAATGACCACTTACTATATCTAGGTCATTGTGACCTATATTTCATGGTTCAGTGATTTTGCCTTTTATCTTGAATACTATTTGTTGGATAAATGTCACACCTGGGATATTAGTTCCTTGTGACCCGATTATTGACGTCAAAATATATCTCTGTTGGTGTGACCTATATTTCATGGTTCAGTGATTTTGCCTTATATCTTGAATACTATTTGTTGGATAAATGTCACACCTGGGATATTACTTCCATGTGACCCAATGAATGACCACTTACTATATCTAGGTCATTGTGACCTATATTTCATGGTTCAGTGATTTTGCCTTATATCTTGAATACTATTTGTTGGATAAATGTCACACCTGGGATATTAGTTCCTTGTGACCCAATTATTGACGTCAAAATATATCTCTGTTGGTGTGACCTATATTTCATGGTTCAGTGATTTTGCCTTATATCTTGAATACTATTTGTTGGATAAATGTCACACCTGGGATATTAGTTCCTTGTGACCCGATTATTGACGTCAAAATATATCTCTGTTGGTGTGACCTATATTTCATGGTTCAGTGATTTTGCCTTATATCTTGAATACTATTTGTTGGATAAATGTCACACCTGGGATATTACTTCCATGTGACCCAATGAATGACCACTTACTATATCTAGGTCATTGTGACCTATATTTCATGGTTCAGTGATTTTGCCTTATATCTTGAATACTATTTGTTGGATAAATGTCACACCTGGGATATCAGTTCCTTGTGACCCGATTATTGACGTCAAAATATATCTCTGTTGGTGTGACCTATATTTCATGGTTCAGTGATTTTGCCTTATATCTTGAATATTTGTTGGATAAATGTCACACCTGGGATATTAGTTCCATGTGACCCAATGAATGACCACTTACTATATCTAGGTCATTGTGACCTATATTTCATGCTTCAGTGATTTTGCCTTTTATTTTTATTACTATTTCATGGAGAATTGTCATACCTGGATTATTATATCTAAGTGACAAAATGATTTACATACAAATACATCTAGGTCAGTGTGACCTATATTATATGGCTTAATGATAAAAATGTTACAATATAAAATGTACCCAGCAGGCGAGCTCGCTGTCCTCCGACAGCTCTTGTTATCACTTTTTCCGCATTTTTAACTTAGACATTTTTTGAGTTCTAATACTACAGAAGTATATAGGGAGCAGGTACCTTGTCCCCTTAACTCCTCCCACAGTTTTTGGCCAATCCTTTCGAAACTTTACATGTGCTTTAAGGATGGTCTGAACAGAGTTCTCGGAAACGCCGAATCCGGCGTATTTTTACGCCTATTTTTTGCTTTTGTACGCGTAAAATTTCCTTCCGAGGATTCCCATTTACGCTCTATTGCCACCGGACGTCCAAACTGAACTTCAAAGACGTACCGCGGACTTCCGAAATTTCTTTTGTCCGTCGAAATCGATACCCGAGATGTCCAAAAATTGTCAAAAAGCCCGCCCACTTTTAACGAGTTGTATGATGTTTGCCCCGCCCTACTTATTGGAAATTCGCTACCTGTTTTGACTGAGGACGTCCCACTTTCCGCTTGCGAGAGTTTTATTGACATCGGTGTCAACCGTCGCGGCACCCTTTTGATGGCTGCGTGATCACTGTGTGTATTTGTCACGCGTGCTGAGTTGATTAATTGATGTTTGTATAATTAAACTTTCTTCTGCGACACCCGAAAATATTCGGTGAAATTATATGATTATTATTTTTAAATATTCACGTCTTAAAATCTTCAATTTTTATTTTGCTAAGAACGTGTGTCGTCTGAAAGGGTTCAAGACAACTCGGCCCAAAGACAAGTCGGCCCAGGACAACTCGGCCCCCCAAAAAAGTCGGCCCAAGACAACTCGGCCCAAGTCGTCCCATTTCAGAAGACAACTCGGCCCAAATTGCGTTTCTGATCAGGATCTACAATTATTTTACACTTAATACCCAGATTTCCGTAAAACATGGCTATCGACCAGTCCAAAATGTAGAGACAGAAGAGTCCACACGACATAAATTGGTTAAAAGTGAAAGTTATTTTTTGTTGTTGTTCTAGCCATTTCGCGTAAATTTGATCTGGTTCAGTGTGTTCATGCGCATAATGTTGGACAATCAGACCAAGTGCATTTTAAATCTGTATAAAATAGGATACGCATTAAAAATGCCTAAGTAGATGATAATCCGCCTGACGTCGCATGCAGAGCTACGTCTGCGCAGTAAGTGACAAACAGGACAAGTAAATTTTAAATCGACACGAAACAAAATACGCACACTGAGAAATTGCCCAAGTAGATGATAATCCGCCTGACGCCGCATGCAGATATACGTTAGCGCAGTAGGTGACGTCAGCGGTTGGAATGCGGAACGTTAACCACTTCACATAATATCAGAGCCTTTTGCGAAATTTTAGACTCAAGAAAATTCCGTTTTTACAGTGAAATAAAATAAATTTTAATGGGATTATTGATTGCAATTTCACAGGAAAATCACAGTAATTCGTTAAAACGCATAAAATATAAATATGTTACACTTACTCTTCTGCAAGCTGTCTAGGACGGGCGTATGTAATGTCCCCAATATCAAAAGAAGATGTATCAACGGCCGGTTGTACCACGATTGTTTCATTCTGTCTAGCTGTCTCTGCTGAGACTGAAGTTTCCAATGCCTGAAATAAATTGCATTTCTGAAAACACTGTGTACCAGGAATAAACTCCAGATCGCACCAAAACAAACAAATAACACCGTTGCATTGTAAAGGCTATAATAGGATCATTATGAACATACAATTATATGTACCAAAAATGCATGTTATTGTATTTTATCTTTATGTTGTTTTTTTTCTTTATTTATTGTTATAGATATTTTTCTTATTACGTTTCGGAATAAACCGGTAGTCTTCACCGTTACCTGAGCAGACGCAAAAGGAAAAATTCACTTTTAAACTAAATACCATGAATAATTTAATCTCTTCTAATAAAACGTAATTTCACTCGTGCCTCGCACTCGTGAAATTACTAATATTTCAAAGCATTTGATGAATGTATTTCTGGTATTCACATCGAAAGGGTGAGTATCTTCTATTTATTCCCTTTTCAAAGCTGAGCAAGTAGTAATAAAAAGGGTTTGATGGAAATGTTGACGCACGGGCGGACGATGGACAACGGGATACAGGATGGTCAAAAGTCACCTTTCATAAAAAAAAAAAAAAAAATGTTAGTTTGTGTTTCAGTTGACGAAGAAATAGATTGACTTACAAGGTCCTCGATAGACTGGTCTACATCGATGTCAGTACTTTCATTACGCTCGATCTGTTGGATAGGTGATGTCTGGTGCAGAGGCAAGTTGGAAGTAGATTCTGCAACAGGCACGGCGATGAAGCTGGAGATGTTGCCGATTGTTTCTCTCTCCACCGGTTCTATTTCCGAGTCTCGTCCCTGAAAATAAATAACATTGCTCCAGAGAAGGCGCGTTTTCATCCAAAAAGTACTGATATTTTTCTTATTTCTGCACGAAAACATATGATGTGGGTACTCATCAGAAGCGCCGAGGCCACAACATATGTTTTCGCGCAGAAATAATAATAATATGTGGCTATCCCTCTATGTTAAATTTTCACTGTTTTTGTGCTTTCATGATTGCCAGTGAAAATTATTTCGTTTGCGAGTTGTTTCTCATCCATCCTTTCCTATTTCTAAGGCATAACTCCAAATATAGAAGCGTGGTTGGAATAATTTTAGGATAGTGTGCCATATTCATTAAAATTTCCTCGTGGAGGTTAATCTTACAAATACTCATAACACTTGTGTTGTGTAAAAAAAACTTGAAGAGAAACGTTTCTAGAATATCCTCCTTATTCCTGAAATGAAAGTATGCTAATATTAAAACTATATTTCCATATATCTGCATATGCAAAAATTTGATAATGCACTTGAAAAGGTAAAATACGGAGGATGTTTGATTTTTTTTTTTTTTTTTTTTTTTTTTTCAGTGTAAGATCGTATATTATTTTCGCGAGTGGCGTCCATCAGTGAAATAAAATTCGATCTTACACTGAAAAAAAAATCTGTTGCTTTTATGTATTTATTCAAAATTATTATCCTTCTGCCTACTCTGAGACACTTAAGTCGGAAAATAAATTTACTTCTTCCTAGCCATTTCGCGCCAGTTTGTCTACTCACCCAAAATTCCAACAAAGGTGGCCTTGCCTCATCATCAGTCTCATCTCTCTCATCGACTGGGGTAATGAGTTCCAGGATAGGATGCACACCAAAGACGGTTGCTCCACTCTCGTCATCAGTCTCATCTCTCTCATCGGCTGGAGAAATGAGTTCCAGATTAGGAGGCACATCAAAGACGCTTGCTTCAGTAACTTCTTCTGCAACCTGGAAAAAAAGAATACAAACTGTGTGTGTGTGTGTGTGTGTGTGTGTGTGTCTCTGTGTGTGAGACGAAAACATGCGTATATAATTTCGACCCCCTTAAACCCCACTGTTATATAGTAAAACTAAGGTTTATAGGGGTATACATTATTTTTCTAATTTCTGCTCAAAATTTAGAATGTGTATGCGTTAGATCCGCTTCGCCCAGGCAGTTAGAACGAGTACCCACAATCTATGTTTGGAGCAGAAATATGAAGAATATCAGAATTTTTATCTGATTTTTTTTTTCTTCATTTTTTATACAATGTAGTTTTTATCATTATTATTTTTATAATTTCTACTCAAAAACACAGATTGTTGTACGCATTCAAACCGCCTCGCCGAGTACCCACAATCAATGTTTGGAGCAGAAATATGAAGAATATCAGAATTTTTTATCTGACAATTTTCATTTTTTTTTTTTTTTTTGATGGTAAAATTTTCAATATATTTGAATAGGCATGTTTTCAAGTGTTACTGGTGTGTGTGTGAAACAGCGATTCTTATCATGGCGTCTGTTGGCGCTTTGTTTCTTGTATAAATGTTCTTCGAAGAGAGAGAGAGAGAGAGAGAGAGAGAGAGAGAGGATCTACTCTAAAAGAAGCAATTGCTCCTATGGGCGAATTATTTCCTTTTATAGGGCATTTCTATTGAGGCAAAACATTTTTGACAGTTACCCATTTTCGCTGTGTATCCATTCCCCTCCATGGGTCATCATCTCAAAACTTTTTTTCTCAATCAAATGAGAGATAGAGAGAGAGAGAGACAGAGAGAGAGGTGTCGTTATCATTAATATTGAAGATGATTATTCATGAACGTACCTCAATCTCGGCTTCTTCTGCTTTGTGGGCGCATGTTATACAGGTGAAACTAAGGTATTTCTTCCCTCGGGTCGCCGCAAGATATTCTTCTTTGGTTATTCCTGAAACATTTTATCATATTGGCAATGCGTTAGAATAAAAAAAAAAAAAAAAAAAAAAACAAAAAAAAAAAACAACAACAACAACAACAAAAAAAAAACAAAAAACCGTGCGCCTATACAGTCAGCAAATGTCATCGTACTTTCTAAAACCAACAGAAGCCTCGAACGGGTATCGAAGAATAAGATCAGATTGCGCGAATGCGCAGGATAATATAAGCTTTTGATAGTTGCAAGTTATAACTGCTCTCCGCGCGACATGCCTGAAATGATATATTCCAAGGTGTAATGTTTGAAATAAGAACAGTCGCTTTATGCGAACTCATGTAACGGACGGGCGGCTTATGTTGGAGCAGTCTGAGTCGGATCTGCAATGTTTGCCTATGCCATTTTGTCGGAGACTGGTGTATGGGATTTAGGAGCATTTGCCAGGGTATATGAGAAATGATATTAAACCTGTATCATGTTGTAGGAGTAGTACTATTTTAAGCGTTGTAAGCTAGAATGCTTGCTTACATTTTTTTTTCAAAAATAAATATGTTTTGTGTATATTGTATGTTATTTATATAGAAAGAAGCGTCCCTCTGATGCTCTGCTATAATTCGATTTATTATGAATAACAACAAGAAAACACGCATAAATAATATTACCTCCCTTAAACCCCACTTTTATATAGTAAGACTGAGGTTAACAAGGGTATACATTATTTTTCTTATTTATGCTCAATCATAGATCGTAGGTACTTGTTAAATCTGCCTCGTTGAGGCGATTCTACCAAGTACCCACAATATATGTTTTGAGCAGAAATATGAAAAAAAAAAAAAAAAAAAAATATCAGATTTTTTTTTTCTGATAATTTTCTTTTTTGGTTTTGTGACAGTGTTCAATATATTTGAACAGGCGTGTTTTCGTAATGATCAGTGGAAATTATGTCCGTCAAATGGAGAAGATATAAATTTACATTCTTGCATAAAATATATTATATAAACGCAACAAATATATGAATTTCCATGCTGTTTACCCAATACTTTTTTCCAAGATAGCCTCATTTTCGGACCCTGACTTAATTTTTATGTGAGGTTATCTGATAAGAGTATACATCTTAGAAATCTGTCTGTACTTTAACATAAAAATGAGAGCTACCTTTAATACAAAATATTAGAGTGATAAGTAAAATATTTACCAGTATTACACCTCAGATGCTGCCAAGCCTCGCACAGATCACAGGAAACGGCATGGTGACCACCATGAACGATCTCACTACACGCAACGCAAAAAACAGGCATAATGACTGTTAATATTCGAGTTTAAGACACTGTATGTACGTACTGTACGCAACAGATGCCAAAACTGGATTAGAAGCTTCTGGTCATTTGGCCTTGTCTTTATACAGATCATGTCGGCAAATAAAAGAAATAATTTAAACAAAAGTTGGTAATTTGTTATTGCTCAAACTTACTAATAATTAACCTTTGTCGGTTAAAGGATGACAATTAACACTTTTGTTGCGAATTCACTCTTATTAAAATTCAGTGCTTGTCGTTAATTGATCAGTTAGCTTAACATGTAATTAAATCAAACATTGGAATAGTTTAAGTTTGAATTAAATGATTAAAGGAGATTAACCGCTGATTAAAAGGTGATCAGCCGCTGATTACCACAGTTCATGAAAGTCTCTAATAATTTTTCTTCGTTTTTTTTTTTAAAGTCCGATTTTTTTTTTTTTTTTTTTTTTTTCTTTTTTTTTTTCACTTTTTTTTCAGGCTGAATACAAAGAATTATAGATCAGATGTCATTTAAGTTAGAATATGTACTTAAGCGATCTGATCTAAGACATTTGCATATGCTTTTTCTTCATCAGGTACACAGCAATAAAAGTACCATCATCCAATCATTTTTAATACATTAAGAGGTGTCTGATTTTCATGGGCCGAGAGGTCTTCAAAAGTTGGGACGATTTGGGCCGAGTTGTCTTCTGAAATTGGGACGACTTGGGCCGAGTTGTCTTGGGCCGACTTTTTTCTGGGCCGAGTTGTCTTTGGGCCGAGTTGTCCGTAAATCGTCTGAAAACACCTCAACACTTCCGGGAGTTACCGAGTGAAATTAAATAAATAAATAACAATTATGCACAGAACGCAAATTTATAAATCTATTCGAATTTAGAAGCTTATGTTTGTCATGACAACAAAAGCAATTTTTCAAATGAGAAGAAAACATATTTTTCGTCAAAATTTTCGGGTCACCGGAATAACCGAAATCCCCACCGAAATCACCATGGAAATCACCGAAATCACCATGGAAGGGTGGGGTGGGGGAAGGTATGATACGTTAGGGTGGATCAGGATAGGGTAGGGATGAATTTGAAATTATTTTTATGTAATAGCGAACTTCTTTTCGGTATCTTGCATAACTTTAGAACGGTGATTTCGGTGATTTCCACTGCGAGTTCGTTACACTACTGGTCCGGGTCCTTCGATAACCATACTCAGCTTGCATGACACAGCATACTCTGTCGTAATCCTACCACCCTACCCCTCCCCGTCATATGACAGTATGATTTGTGTCCAGAACTTTATAAAACAACGGTGATTTCAATTATTTCCACCGAGATTTGGGTATAAAACTCGCCACATTCGGGGCCAAATTCGATAGCCTTACTCACCCTACGTAACCAAATCCCACCATAACTTCTACCCACCTTTACTCACACCTACCAACCCCACCACACCAAACATCACCCCCACCCCACCCCTTGATGGTGATTTCGGGGATTTCCATGGTGATTTCGGTGATTTCAGTGGTGATTTCGGTGATTTCGGTTATTCCGGTGACCGAAAATTTTCGGAAAACCCATTTCTAAATTCATAGCCTTGTTCCGGCTGCGCTGTATACCAGCGCGGAAAAGACGCAAAATAAGTCTAAATATAGGCGAATTGCGATGGTTTTGCTTGCTAACGTATTGCTGTTGGTAACTCTTCGAGAGCTGCCATTTATTTGTTTGTTGTTGCACGAGTCGGCGCCGTTTTCCCGCAATTTTTGTGGTAAGCAACTCGCTCGCTCGTGTTGATCAGCTTCAATCCGAGCAAATATTTCATTAAATACATTTCTGCAAAATAATTTCAGCATAGTTTGTTTTTAAGAAAACATGTTTTGGGTGTTTTCTCTCATGTATTTTCTTTTCTTTTTTTCTTTCTCTGGGCTTTGAAACGAACGCGAAGTTGGACCAGTGTTGATGCTTTCGCTGAGGTCCGACATACAAGTACAGGCTTTCCAAAAAGATGCGATCGAATTTTAAGCGATAAGGATATGTTTAAAACACATCTAAGAGAAGTGTATATCAAGATGATTCTGTGTGACACTGAATTAAGAACCTCTGTTCTACTAAAGAAAGGGCTGACCGCCGCAGCAGGGAAAAAGTGGGATTTTCCTGTGGGACTTCCAAATTTGAGGAGTAGGAAGTCTGGGACTTCCTGAGTCTGGAAGTTAATGGAAGTCCTGCCACTATTTCCTAAGCCCCAAAAGCTTTTGGATCCTTACCAGACACTCAGTGGTCAAGGTTAACTATGTTGAAAAATGAAGTTGTCCAGACAATGTCCTTAAATATTAAGTTTTCATATTTAGCTGAAAACTCCAAGTTTTCTAGGTCAAACTCCTATTTTTCAATTTTAACTCCAACTTTTCTCAGAGATGGATTCTTAAACTCCTGCTTTCAAAATCCTAGTGAGAACTCTGCCGGGTCTGAAGATATGCATGTGGTTTTTTCAGAATCCTGAAATTATTTTTTATTACTTTTTACACGTTTTGAACTTAGACATTTTTTGAGTTCTAATATTACAGAAGTCTATAGGGAGTAGGTAGCTTGTCCCCTTAACTCCTCCCACAGTTTTTGACCGATCCTTTTGAAACTTTACGTGGGCTTTTAGGATGGCCTGAAAATATGCAGGTGGATTTTTCAGAATTTTGAAGTATTTTTTTATTACTTTTTCTGCATTTTTAACTTAGACATTTTTTGAGTTCTAATATTACAGAAGTGTATAGGGTGCAGGTACCTTGTCCCCTTAACTCCTCCCACAGTTTTTGTCTGATCCTTTTGAAACTTTACAAGGGCTTTTAGGATGGCCTGAAGATATGCATGTGGTTTTTTTCAGAATCATGAAATAATTTTTTTACCACTTTTTCTGCATTTTTAATTTAGACATTTTTTGAGTTCTAATACTACAGAAGCGTATAGGGAGTAGGTACCTTGACCCAGTAACTCCTACCACAGTTTTAAGCTGATCCTTTGAAACTTTACAGGTGCTTTAAGGATGGTCTGAAGATATGCATGTGGTTTTTTCAGAATCTTGAAATTATTTTTTATCACTGGTTTCCTGCTTCAATACTTAGGTAATTGATACAGGACCAATGGTCCTCTGGTTAATTTTACCATTTTTAACACCTCAAATAAAAATAAGGCGGGGGACATAAATTCCCCATGAAATTTGCTTGTTCATATTTGGCATGATGGTAGATATAGGTCTAAAGTTTTTATCAGCACCATCCCCACCCCGGGGGTGACCTTGGGATCAGGGTCACGGGCTTAGAATTTTCATAAAAAAGTCAGGGTCAAAGTTTTTGCGTTAAAGTTTATAAGACCTCATATTTTGAAGACCCTTTGATGGATTTCATTCATATTTGGCATGATGGTAGATATAGGTCTAAAGTATTTATCAGCACCATCCCCACCACATGGGTGACCTTGGGGTCAAGGTCACGGACTTCGAATTTTCATAAAAAGTCAGGGTCAAAGTTTTTGCGTTAAAGTTTATAAGACCTCATATTTTGAAGACCCTTTGATGGATTTCATTCATATTTGGCATGATGGTAGATATAGCTCTAAAGTTTTTATTGGCACCATCCCCACCCCGGGGGTGACCTTTGGGTCAAGGTCACGGACTTCCAATTTTCATAAAAAATGTCAAAATTTTTGTGTTTAAGTTTATATAGCTGTATCATCAAGACCCTTGTGGAATTTCATTTATATTTGACATGTTGCTATATATCGGCCTAGAGTCTTACTCCGCATGAATCCCACCCGGGTGTGACTGAGGTCAAGGTCACGAACTTAGAAGTTTCATTTAAAAGTAAAAGTTTTTGCTTTTAAGTTTATATAGCCATATCATCAAGACCTTTTGTTAAATTTTATTATCCTCTAATTGAAAGGTTGAGTGGATATAGCTATCAGCAAGGAATCTGTTTGTCTGTCCATCTATCCGTTGAAGCATTATTTGTTCATACTTTATTTTTGTTTTAGGGTCAAAGTTTTTACGTTAAAGTTTATAAGACCTTATATTATGAAGATCCTTTGATGGATTTAATTCATGTTTGGCCTGATGGTAGATATAGGGCTTAAGTTTTTATCAGCACCAACCCTATCCTGGGGAATAACGTTGGGGTCAAGGTCACGGACTTAGAATTTTCATAAATAAGTCAAAAGTTTTGTGTTTATGTTTATATAGCTATACCATCAAGACCCTTTGAGGAATTTCATTTATATTTTACATGTTGGTAGATATAGGTCTAGAGTTTTACTCAGCATCATCCTTATCCTGGGGTATGACCTTGAGGTCAAGGTCACAGACTTAGAAATTTCATATAAAAGTAAAAAAAAAAAAAATTGCATCTAAGTTTATATAGCTATATTATGAAGACCCTTTTGTTGGTTTCATTAATATTATATTATATATAGGTCTGAAGTTTTTCTCGGCACCATCCCCAAGCTGGGGCATGGCTTTTAAGTCAAGGTCACAGACGTTTCATACAAATGTCATTTTTGCTTATATTATAAAGACTGATTTCACTGGTATATGCCGGCCTCGGTGGCTCAGTTGGATGCGCCGTCCGACTGGAGACCAGGAGGTCGCGGGTTCAACCCCCGCCGAGGTCGGCAACATTCTTTCGTGGAGATTGATCATGAAATATTTTCTACGGTCATTCTCTCCCTTCCGCTGATTCAAGAAGGGCAGTTGTCAGTTTCTGGCGAAAGAATGTGCACAGTACTGGTTAACCGCTTAGAGGACTAAGCTTGCCCAGTAAACGTGTGGTTAGGTAAACTGACCGCGCTCGACATGACCCCATTGGGTTGACTGAGCCGTAAAACCTCAACACAAACAAATTCACTGGTATATGGTGATAGTTATAGGGCTAAAGTTTTATTTAGCTCAATCCCTGCACCTGTGCCTGACCTTTGAGGTCAAGGGCTTCATATTATGTGTGATTGAATTTTTTCAATGTTATAACATATAGCATACAACTGCCATCTCCAGAGTCAAAGCTACATACTTTGTGCTCTTTAAAAAGTGGTGGTAGCGCTGGTCGGGGGATATGTGCCCCTCTGGGGACTTTGTCTAGTTTTTTTCTTGTTTTTTTTTTTTTTTTTTTTTTTTTTTTTTTCCAAAATAAATAGGATTAGACATTTCATGCAAATTGTCTCCTTTTTATAAAATTTGAACAACTCAATTTTACTACCTGTTGATGTGTCTAAAAACTGTTGGATGATTAGCAAAACAATGTAGAACCTAATCAGATGCTGCAGATTGTGGCATCTGATTTGGATCTACAATGTTTGCTCAGGTCTGTCTCCCCTGTGGGCAGTCTTTACAGTACGGTAAATGTCCTAAAATTTCGAACACTAAAATTTCGAACATCTAGTATTTTTGCCCAAAATAATTTCTGGAAATGTCCTAAAATCTCGAACAGTGGCGGTTTTGCAAAAAGGGGATTTCTAAAATTTCGAACACAGCTTTCTTCAAGTAATTTTTTATCGGCACATTCTAATTTTGGTAACGTTTTTTCTTTTTGTTTTTTTTTTTATTACGGAACCGGAAACTAAAGTAGTAGTGTTGAAAGCCACCGCAAAACGTAAATGCTTACAGCAGTGTCATAGCGAATTTTATGTACATAAATGGCATGGGAACCGTATTTTCATTTTATACAAACCCAGGAGATAATGACTGAAAATTCACACAAAAAAAAAACAAACTTTCCATCACAATGTTAGCCATTTCTACGCGACAGTCACATGGATGTCCGCATGACAAGGGTTAGATTATGCGCAGGCGATCTAGAACTGTTGTTACCTTGTGGCAGACATGATAAATATTCCGGTTGAAAACGAAGGCCAGGATAAATCTATGGATCCGCGCTGTATGATCTGACTATTTGCTGTTTGTTCGTATATCTCACCACTACGTATGTCTTATTGCTTTACCTACGTAGATTTTCATGGGACTGCTCAGATATGCCACCGGGCGACCACACGCAATTCTGGGACGGTATCATTTCCGGTATAGATTACAAAAAAATATATATGTGAAAATACAGAAAATGCAACAGTCACATTCCCTTTTCCCGCATGAAGAAACCGCGTGCTGTTAACGGTTACGTCACGAGAAATCATGGTGGATACCGCTTAGAGGGAAAACTCACTCTTTTGTTCGTTAAATTATAGAGCAGTTTTTCGTCAGAAATGCATGTGAAACTTGCAGGTATTAAAATAGAGCCTAAGTATTGGGACAGATAGGTCTATGCAAACTGTAGACTCAGATCAGACGCCGCAGACAGAGGGAATGAAACTAGTTAGGGGGAACAGGGAACATGGAAATTTGGAAAACACTTTTAGGACAATAAGACGTGCAACCAGTGAAGACTCAGATCATCAATGCAAGGGCATTCAGATTTTGCCGTTTGTGGTAACAAACAGGCATGTAAACTGCAGTTCTTGGAGTGATTACAAATTTTTGGTTAAATACATCACCGTTTCAGTGAAGGTTTTACATGCGTTCTGCGGCGTCTGTTCTGTGTCTACACTGTTTGCTCAGGTCTGTCTGTCCGAATATGTAGAGTACGGAAATTCTATCAAATCGAATCCCTTCAGAAATCATCCTGGATCCGCCCCTGATTCATAAAAAAAATGCTGGGTCCGACTCGTAAAATTCATCATCGAGGCATTTGCAATTACCTCCCTTTAAACAGTAAAAACCTAAAGAGTGAGGACCTTACTCCGCATTTACCAGAGTATAAATAAATATAAACACTGTTATTCTTTTACATTATGTATATATTGAGAACATTATAATTATTAAAATATCCAGAAAATGAACAGTCACAAAGCAACATTTCCCTTGCCCTGCATTAAGAAACCACATGCTCATAGCGGTACGTCACGTGAAATCGTGGCGGGAACATATATGTCCAGAAAGTACTACTCTTTTCCAAGCAGTGTATTTTCGTTAAAGTATTGGTGTCTTTACAGGTATTCCTGTATTTTTTGCGCGTATTCCAGTATTTCGGTAGTATTCCGGTATTTCGGTAAGTCGTGTGACCGCAAAACCAGAATTCCAAAGTTGATCCAATCATTTCTGCAAAGTGTAACGCACATGCGATAGTAAGAAAGCGCTACACGCAAAATTGTAAATTAGCGTGTGCATCCGCGCATTCTGATCTGGGTCATTCCTGCTCGTCCGTACACTGTGTCCTTCGACAATACCTGCCGCTAATATTTAAGTTTAGCGTGCCAAAGGTTTCCTTTTAAGCATGCCGAAAACGTTTTTCGTCGTGGGGATTAACGCCTCCAGCAAAATATTTCCTGTCTGACTGCTTGATTGTCATGATAATATGCTCAGTGCATCCTATTTAAACAGGTAATGGTCCCAACAGAGATGATAGGTCCCAACAAGCCAAAACGAACCTAATCATTTGTTACAAATGTGATCAGTCTGTGCACTTGCTGGAGACTGCGATTCATGTATTAAAGTGTTTTATACCAATGACCTAATCATAGAATTGAGTGGACACCATCTTGCATTAGACTGTGTCTCGCATTCTGATCTGACTTACACATCATAAAGGGACATTTTCGCCTGAACAGGGATCTGATGAAAGGATTACTATTGATGACAGATGATTCTTGCAATAAATTTCGTTACCGTATTCTAAACAACAATACAAGAAAGAAATATTGCTAAAAACGATAATGGCAGTTCACAGGTTTCGCATACGTAGTTCAGTTTGGTGTAGAGCTGAAATCTTTGATCTTGATCAGGCTGCATTCAGATCTGGTTGTCCGCACTGTTCGTTTATGTATGAGTCCTTTCCAACAGAAACGACCTTATGACATCTGAGACCAGCATAGACAAGATCAACATGCACATCCGCACAGTCTATGTATCGGGGCGGTCTGATCTGGGTCTACGCATATCGCCAACAGAATGCATTATGTCAGCAAGCAGTGTGAATACTGCGCTTCAAAACGGCGGAAGTTCTAATCAGTCTGCGCTTTTCACATGTAAACTCTGTACACTTCACCTTTGATTTTTTTTTTTTTTTTTTTTTTGATTTGGGTTTTTACGGCCCTTTCAAGAATATTTCACTTATATCGAGCCGATCGTTCATCGAAGGTGGGCGAAAACCGGAGAACCCGGAGAAAAACCACCTGACCATCCGTAAGCAGAACTTGGCTTTCCCACATATGACCCGAGCGAGGCTCGAACCACAGCGGTGAGAAACCTAATGGATTAAGAGTCAACTCTCTTATCCACTAGCCCGCACTTCACCTTTGAGGAAGGGACTTTTGTGTTTCTGTAGTGGCTCAAACAAGAACAGACGTGCAGTAACCTTTTGAAGTATTTTTGGTCAGCTTGTGTATCTCAGTGCGGTAAAGTGAAAAGGGTTGTTACTTAAGAAGACAGTGGACTAAGCCAGCCTATTTTAAGAAAGTGGCACATTCCCGGAGTGCGGAACAAACGTATCTGGCGATTAATTAGTGTACCGGATAATTAATTGTTTTGTTACGAGAAACATTATTCTACATAGAATTAATCGGATGGAATTAAAAACAAACATCAGCGTGGTAACTATTTATGAGTTCATACAATTTCACATTCAGTTTACCAATCACACATAGCAAATAAGAAAACCCTTTCGTCGTGTAGGTCCTTTTTTGTCGTTTCGGGTGTCCGAAAGCATCCGATAGCCAGGTCAATTTTGGCTGTAAGTGAATCTGTCCTAAAATTTCGAACAGTAATTTTTTAGCAAATCATAATTTCTAAAATTTCGAACAGCAAGAACCGAAATTATTTAATTTTGTTCGAAATTTTAGGACATTTACCGTATATAACTTGCTGAGCATGCAGGAGAATGTTTAACTTTGGTTGAACCCAAAGAAGACCATCTTTAGTGCGTCAGAGTTCATATGAGCAGGGTTGTGGAATTATCAAATTTTATTGCTTGACCACGGACAAGTCAAAATCCACTTGTCCAACCAAGATTTACTTGCCCAAAAATTGACATTTTTCTTATTTCTTAAAGAAAACATAAGTTGTGGGTACTCATTAGAAGTGCCTCAGTGAGGCACTTCTGATGAGTACCCACAACATATGTTTTCAGGGTGAAATAAGAAAAATATATGAGTCCGTGCACGACAGTATCTTTAAGAAGACTGGTCTGACCAGCAAAGACAGATCAGCATGTACATCCACCCAGTATGGCAAGGGTTCTCATTTTGTCCCTTTTTGAATAGCTTGGAGGCTGTAGAAGGCACATGTGATCAGCGAAGACTGATCAGACTGTGCAGTTGCACAGGCTGATCTGAGTCTTTGCTGGATACACAAGTCTTATTGTAAATTTTGTCATGCTCATATATCTCATAATCTGGATGCTCTTCTTATCTAGAGCTACGAAGTCTTTGTCCAAGGACAAGCAAATAGAAATTTCATGTCCACAGGGGAATGGGATGTTGGACAAGTAGGGCATGGTAATTCCACAGCCCTGCATATGAGTAATATTTTCTTCAGGATGGTCAATTAATTAGTGAGCTTTGACAGCCATCAACCTGGATACTGAAGATATGATCACGGCCTGTGAAACCCAGGACTTTGTGCCATTTGGCCGTGACTATGTACGTCAACATCCTGGGAAGTTTCAACTACAGGTGCTCAATGTGGCACACTCCGACCCAGGTGTGCAGGTGCAGCTTCTCAAGTCTTTCAGGGATATTTCCATTCAGGATAACTCGAGGGTAAGCAGATGCCATAGATCCAGATAAGAAGGGTAATATTTTTCTTATTTCTCCACAAAAACATGTGGGTACTTACTAGAACTGCCTCAACACATCAGACTCCCACATATGCATCTTCACTATGTCTGTAATACATGTGGAAATTTTATAAGATCAATTGAAAGCTGTAAGACGGGTTGATTTCACAAAGTATTCACTATCAGTCATAATACAAACATACATGTATTTAAAGAATTACAAAGAGGCATAACTCTTGTAATACTGATCCTTCTGCCCCTATTTTCCTTTCAACTGTGCACTCTCTGATGGTTAAAGTGTGGTGAAAATTTTAATAAAATCAAACAAACGCTAGTTATGTTATAGAGCAAAAATCTTAAATCAGAGGACAGGAAGGAAAATGAAATAAACTACCAACAGTGGGTGGTTTCACAAGATGTTTAATTATCGACCGGTTTGGGTCATACAATGACCTTTTTCAAGATGTTAATTATTCTGGAAAAGCTTACGGAAGTACATGTATAAAAAATGGATAAGTAAAGTGACCTGATCTTCTTTATTCTAAAAACAGAAAAAGTTACATTTTTTTTTCGATTGTTATTAAAGGAAAATAAAAGTAGATGATTATTTGAGTAATGGAAATCGAAAAAAAAATGAAGTGTTTTATAAAAAAATTTCCCACAGAAGTCACTGTTTTATGTAATAGTGATGACTGCCCTTGGTGAAATTACAACTCTGACAGTTACAGTCTAAATAATTAAATACATAGGACATTAAAGGATCTAAGCATGCATTGGTTTGTGTTTGTCTCTATTTGCTTTTGTAACAAGGTTTAGATCACTATGATGGGAGCTCGACTCCTCATATACATTGGACCATGTCAGAATGATATCATCTATGTAATTGTATATTTTAATTTGTGGTTTGTTGAAGAAATGCTGCAAAGCAGAATGTTCTACATCTTTCCCTGGAGGTATAAAAAGCTTTGAGACTTCTGTTCTAGCAGCCGTATTTTCGTCAGAATTTCCTTTTTCTATGGCACGGAAAAACATTTAATTGTTCGTTTTATAATATTGCATGTTTGAATGTTTGATAAATATTAAATAAGTGCATGTGTAAGTTTGATGCTCAAAATTGTTTTCCACAACATTGAAGATATGTTACGGACATATTAAAGAAGTGCATGTGCAAGTTTGATACTGATTTTTTTTTTTTTTTTTTTTTGACAAAATGGCAAGATTTTTAACTTAGTGATTTTACAACAACTGCACCTAGTTTAAGTCACATAATGCATCATTAGTAGGAATCCATCTGCCCGTCTGTCTGCCCTTTATGTTTTGGTTTCTGAGTGGGGAGTATCTAATAAGGACTGCTTATTGGCATTTCTTGTTTCACCACGAAAACATATGTTGTGGGAACTCATTAGAAGTGCCTCACTGAGGCACTTCTATTGAGTACCCATAACATATGTTTTTGGACAAATAAGAAAAATATCATCACTTTTTGGCTGACAAAAACACCTTATCTGGAGCTATGAGATACTGATGATGGCTGTTGGCATAAGAAATTATAAAAGTTTATATTATTGTACCTTAATGAAGCGGTAAGTTTGTGGTGTACATCTGGCATGTGCATAAGGATGAGTGTAAGCAGCAGCAAGTGTTTGGATACAACACTTTTTTGGTCCTCCTATGAACTGTCAATCATCTTATAATTAACTGTATTATTAGGTCACTTGAGTTATGCTCAGGATGAGCTATTGTGACTTTTTGTCCCTCATCCATTCATCTGTCCATCTGTCTGTTAACTTTTTCAAACAACATCTCCTCTAAAGCCATTGATGTGATTTGTTCCTAATTATGTAAGAATGTTACTTTGGTAGTGGGATTTAAATACAGTCGACTCTCGTTATCTCGAACTTCACGGGACCTGATAAAAATGTTCGAGTTATCAGTAGTTCGAGACAACCAAATTGTGACGTCATAAGTATGACGACTGTTCGCCTCTCTTTTCGCCAAAACGTACTTGGAAGGCACATGTATATGGCAATTTAAATAATTTACGCGTACTTCAGTTTGATTTGTTACTGTTTGTTTTAGAAGATGCAATGGTTTTCTTGGAATAATATCATCAATAAATGTTAATAATAATAAATTTCAAACGTCTCTTGTTGTCTTTTAATACTCCTGCAAATTTGGATTTCCATATGAGCTATAAATAAATTACTGGTTTCCGAGTTATGTTAGCTATACGTTATGAACTGGTTTGGATTAGCTCCCTTCGCATAGACGACTCGTTAAAGAGTTGACTGGTTTCCGCTTTTGCATAAAACGCTTACACTGTTAAGCGGCAGATGTAAGCTAGTTTGGATTATCTCCCCTGGCATAAACGAACCATCTCAGCGCGGCAAACTGTAGATCCTGCAGAGAAAGCTCGTTATGAACAGTCTCATCTGGGCCTACACTATTTGTGCGGGTATCCGTACCAGTCTACAGGGTCGGAAGGGTTAACATCGGTACCCACGTGTGATTCGTCTATTTGAGGCCGTGCACAACTCCTATTAGAAGACTGTGCGACTGTCAAAGACTCGGATCAGCCTGCACGCCCACGAATTTTCCATTATACGCATGAGCCTTATCTGGGCTTACCAAAGAGCACCGCCTGACCAATAAGTAACAAGCGAAGATTCAGACTTAGCTAGCCAGATCAATACAGGCTGATCTGAGTCGGAACCTGTCGCGCTCTGATTTTTCTTGAAGACGCTATATCATTCAAACGGACAGTACTCAATAGTGAAGAGCATATCTAAACAATAAATTAAAGCAACTTCGTTGATTAATCTTGCATAACACTATTCTGAGCCGCTTTTTATCTTAGAAATCAATGACACGAGACGGTGTTGAGCGCCGCGTGTCAAACCCGACTCGACACGCACGTGATTTCGTAATTACGGATTTTAGACATTGTGTTGTTTGTAATTACCTGGACAAAGGGGAAAATTAACATATTGATTTATTTATCAATGGCCTATTATGATTTTCATTAACTGAGAGACCAGAGGCGCCGCATCTTGCAGTTTTTTCCCTTCGTCATGGTCCACGTTCGAGATACGCGGTAGTAAAAACTGTGAAAAATATATTCAGGGACTGAAAATGATGGACGAGATAGCCGAAGTGTCGACATAAAAGTAGTTCGACATACGCGAAGCTGAAATACAATAAATACATAGGGAAAATAATCGGGACTTAGAAATTAGTTCGACATAAGCGATAGGATCGAGATAAGAGGGGTCGAGATAACGAGAGTCAACTGAATAGCTAAAATTATGGTTGCCATGGCAACAGAAAGCTCTCATAGACTTATAATGGGAAAATTGTTAAATTGCATTTTCTCCATAACCAGTGAAGTGATGTGAACCATATTTGGCAGTTACGATCATTTGATGATTGTCTACTCAGTTTTTGTGTTTTATGACTAGTGGCCATTTTGTTTGGTTGCGATGGCAAAGTTTTAAAGTAGAAATTTGTGAAGCACCAGTAGGATAAGGAGACCATGTGAAGCACCATCTTGGAAAGAAGACCCTGTTGCACACCAACAGGAAAGAAGACCATGTTGCAACCAACAGGAAAGAAGACCATGTTGCACACCAACATGGAAAGAAGACCCTGTTGCTTACCAGCAGGGTAAAAAGACCCTGATGCACACCAACAGGAAAGAAGATCCTGTTGCACACCAGCAGGAAAAGAAGACCATGTGAAGCACCAACATGAAAAGAAGACCCTGTTGCACATCAACATGGAAAGAAGACCCTGTTGCTTACCAGCAGGGTAAAAAGACCCTGTTGCACACCAGCAGGAAAGAAGACCCTGTGCCACACCAGCAGGGTAAAAAGACCCTGTTGCACACCAGCAGGAAAGAAGACCCTGTGGCACACCAGCAGGGTATAAAAAGACCCTGTTGCTTACCAGCAGGAAAGAAGACCCTGTTGCACTCCAACATGGAAAGAAGACCCTGTTGCACACCAGCAGGAAAAGAAGACCCTGTTACACACCAACAGGAAAGAAGACCCTGTTGCACACCAGCAGGAAAAGATAGAAGACCATGTGAAGCACCATCTGGGAACCTGTTGCACACCAACAGGAAAGAAGACCATGATGCACACCAGCAGGAAAGAAGACTGTTGCACACCAGCAGGAAAAAAGACCCTGTTGCACACCAGCAGGAAAGAAGACCCTGTTACACCCCAACAGGAAAGAAGACCCTGTTGAAAACCAACATGGAAAGGAGACCCTGTTGCTCACCAACAAGAAAAAAAAACTCTTTTGCACACCAACAGGAAAGAAGACCCTGTTACACACCAACAGGAAAGAAGACCATGATGCACACCAGCAGGAAAGAAGACTGTTGCACACCAGCAGGAAAAAAGACCCTGTTGCACACCAGCAGGAAAGAAGACCCTGTTACACCCCAACAGGAAAGAAGACCCTGTTGATAACCAACATGGAAAGAAGACCCTGTTGCACACCAACAAGAAAAAACCACTCTGTTGCACACCAACAAGAAAGAAGACCCTGTTGCACACCAACATGGAAAGAGGACCCTGTTGCACACCAACATCGAAAGAAGACCCTGTTGCACACCAACATGGAAAGAAGAACCTGTTGCACACCAACATAGAAAGAAGACCCTGTTGCACACCATGGGTCAGATTGGACTAACAATGGTAGAGTTACATCCCCTTGAATGGCCATTATTGACCTTTGAACAGCGTAGGTTCTTCATGACAATCATGTCTGCTCTGTAACTTGAAAACCGTTCAAGATATTTTCACGAAACTTCATACAGATATAAAGCATCATCAGGTGAGCACAAAAACCATAACTCTTAGCCATACAGTTTTTGAGTTATTCCCCTTTGAAATTCGACAATGTAAATTCGTGTCCACTCCATAACTTGAATCCTGTTCAAGATATTTTCATGAAGCTTTATAGAAATATTGAGAATCATCAGGCAACATGCAGAACACAAGAATCATAACTCTTGTCTATTTAGTTTTGGAGTTATTCCCCTTTGAAATTCGACAATTGTAATTTCGTGTCTGCTCTCGACTCAAAAACCGTTCAAGATATTTTCATGAAACTTCATAGAAATGTATAGCATCATCAGATGATGTGCAGGTCACAAGAACAGTAACTCTTGTTTATTCTTTTTTGGAGTTACTCCCCTTTTAAATTAGAGAAATGTAATTCCTGTCCGCTCTGTAATTTGAAAAACGTTCCAAGATATTGTCATGAAACTTCATAGAAATATATCGCATCATCAGACGACATGCACAACACAAGAACCATAACTCTTTTCTATACAGTTTTGTAGTTATTGCCCTTTGAAATTTGACAATCATCATTTTGTGTCCGCTCTATAACTTGAAAACCCTTCAAGATATTTTCATTAAACTTCATAGAAATATAAAGAATCATCAGACAGCATGCACAACACAAGAACCATAAATCTTGTCCATACAGTTTTGGAGTTATTCCCCTTTGAAATTTGACAATGGTAAATTCGTGTCTGCTCCATAACTTGAAAACCGTTCAAGATATTTTCATGAAATTTTATAGAAATATAAAGCATCATCAGACAACATGCAGAACACAAGAACCCTAACTCTTGTCTATATAGTTTTGGAGTTATTCCTCTTTGAAATTCGACAATGGTAATTTTGTGTCATCTCTATAACTCGAAAAACGTTCAAGATATTTTCATGAGACTTCAGCAACCGGGACAACAACAAGTATAAAGCATCATCAGACAACATGCAGAAATCAAGAACTGTAACTCTTGTCTATAAATTTTGAAATTTGATAATGGTATTCTTGTATCCCCTCTGTAACTTGAAAACCATTCAAGATATTTTCAAGAAACTTCATAGACAGATAATGAATTATTAGATGATGTGCAGACCACAAGAACTGTTACTCTTGTCTATACATTTTTGGAGATATTTCCCATTGAAATTTATTGGAAACCATTCAAGATATTTTCATGAAGCTTCATAGAAATATAAAGCATCATCAGACTATGTGCAGAACACAAGAACCATAACTCTTGTCTATACATTTTTGGAGTTATTCCCCTTTGAAATTCGACAATGGTAATCTTGTTTCCACTCTATAACTTGAAAACCTTTTAAGATATTTTGCATGAACTTCATAGAAATATAAAGCATCATCAGACGACGTGCAGAACACAAGAACCATTACTCTTGTCTTTACAATTTTGGAGTTATTCTCCTTTTGAAATTCCACAATTGTAATTTTGTGTCCACTCTATAACTTGAAAACAGTTCAAGATATTTTCATGAAACTTCATAGAAATATAAAGCATCATCAGATGACATGCAGAACACAAGAACAGTATCTCTTATCTATACATTTTTGGAATTATCCCCCTTTGAACTTCGACATTGTAATTTCATATCTCCTCTGTAGCTTGAAAACCAAGATATTTTCATGAAACGTTATAGAAATATAAAGCAGTGATCATGAACTATTAGTATGGGTAAACTTTCTGTATGTGAGTAGCAGCTGGGGGAGACATATGGTTTTTTTTTGTGTTTAAAACAGCTATAGTTTTTTGTTGGATCTTCATGAAACTTGCAGATAATAATGACATGCTTAATATCTTGGACGATTTTGAAAATAGGTCAGATTGGACCAGTGATGACAGAGTTATGTCCCCTTGATTGTCAAGATTGCTTGTGAACACTTTACAGGTCACGTTTTCAGCCTAATCAGCTTCAAACTTCTCAGAGTGATGTTCTTGACAAAATGATGGTCAAGTTCGAAACTGGGTCATGTGGGGTCAAAAAAAAGGTCACTAGGTCAAATAATAGCATTGTGCGTGTCAACAATTTGCTTTAAAAGCCTACTCCTTCTACACCCCTGGGCCATTTGACTCGAAATGTGGTAGGAAGCATTGAGGTGGCTTGTAGATCAAAAATAGATGATATCGTTCCAATCGGAAATCCAAGATGGTCACTGTGGTGGCCATCTTGAAAATCTATTTTTCACTTCTTCTCCTGAACCAAAAGGTCAATTGACTTGAAACTTGGTAGGAAGCATCAGGGTGACTTGTGGATCAAAAATAGCTAAAATCGTTCCATTTGGAAATCCAAGATGGCCACCATGGTGGCAAGATGACCACCATGGTGGCCATCTTGAAATTTTTTTTTTCACACCTTTTCCTGAACCGAAAGGCCAATTGACTTGAAATTCGGTATGAAGCATTGGGGTGACTTGTAGATCAAAAATAGCTAAAATCATTCCAATCAGAAATCCAAGGTGCCCACATGGTGGCCATCTTGGAAGTCTAATTTTTTCGCTTCTTCTCCTGAAACGAAAGGTCAGTTGACTTGAAACTTGGAAGGAAGCATTGGGGTGACTCGTAGATCAAAAATAGCTAAAATTGTTCAGATCTGAAATCCAAGATGGCAGCCGTGGTGGCCATCTTGAATTTTTTTTTCGCTTCTTCTCCTGAACTGAAAGGCCATTTGATTTGTAACTTGGTAGGAAGCATCAGGGTGACATGTAGATCAAAAATAGCTAAAATCATTCCAATTTGAAATCCAAGATGGCTGCCTTGGCAGTCGTCTTGAAATTCTATTTTTCCCCTCTTCTGAACCAAATGACCAATTGACTTGAAACTTGGTAGGAAGCATTGCGGTGATTTGTAGATCAAAAATAGGTAAAATAGTTCCAATCCGAAATCCAGGATGGCAGCCGTGGCTGCCATCTTGAAAATTTATTTTTCGCTTCTTATCCTGAACCGAAAGGCCAGTTAAAACTTGGCAGGAAGCATCAGGGTGACTTGTAGATCAAAAATAGCTAAAATTGTTCCGATCAGAAATCCAAGATGGCCGCCATCTTGAAAATCTATATTTTATATCTTCTCCTGAACAGAAAGGCCAATTGACTTGAAACTTGGTAGGAAGCATTGGGGTGACTTGTACATCAAAAATAGCTGAAATTTTTCTGATCTGAAATACAAGATGGCTGCCATCTTTAAAATCTAATTTTAGCTTCTTCTTCTTAACTGAAAGGCAATTGACTTGAAAACAGGCAGGAAGTATCGGGGTGACTTGTAGATCGAAAATAGCTAAAATAGTTCCAGTTGGAAAATCCAAGAATGCCACCATGGCCGTCATCTTGAAAATCTATTTTTCACTTCTTCTCCTGAACCAAAAGATCCTGTTAGGAAGCATTAGGGTGACTTGTAGATCAAAAATAGCTAAAATCCTTCCGATTGGAAATCCAAGATCGCCGTCGTGGCTGCTATCTTAAATCTAATTCACTTCTTCTGAACCGCAAGGCCAACTGACTTGAAACTTGGTAGAAGCATCGGGTTGTCTTGTAGAGCAAAAATAGCTAAAATAGTTCTGATAGGAAATCCAAGATATGGCAGCCATCTTGAAAATCTATTTTTCTCTTCTCCTGAAACAAAAGGCCAAATGACTTGAAATTTGGTAGGAAGCATCTGGGTGACTTGTAGATAAAAAATAGCTAAAATTGTTCCGATTGGAAATCCAAGATGGCCACCATCTTGAAAATCTATTTTTCTCTTCTTTTCCTGAAATGAAAGGCCAATTGTCTTGAAACTCGACAGGAAGCATCAAATCCAAGATGGCCGTGTTACGCCATAGGCGGCCAAGATGCACCGAAGGTGACTTCCAATTTGATAAAGTTCCGAGTTGGGCGATGCCTAACTGTACCACTACACAGAAGACTCTAACAAAGTTAGAATTTTTTCAATTTGTTTTTACACATACTATTTACATATAATAAAACAGACATTAACAGAATATAACACTTCACACACAATTTAATGCAAATCTCTTCTCGTTGGCATAGTTGGGGAACTATACTGTATATTACTTGATTAAACTGGCTTGGTTAATCAGTTTAATACACTCAGTATATACTCAACCAAATGAGGATAATTCTGTTTGCCAGTGTGAAGAGATTGCCTCCCTTTCTTTTATTTCTATGGCACCTTTATTTTATTTGGTAAGTTTTATTATACTTTTTAATTATTGATCCATCTCATTTTTTAAATTATTGATTATTTTATTTTTCATATCTTCATATCTGTTTATTCACAGCCTTAATTTTCTTGTATATTGCATTAGGGTGATTTAGGGAAGACGTCGCTCTGTTCATACAGAAAAGCGATGTTGACATCCCCGTAATTTTTCAGTGTGTATTGCCTATCCTGACCGATTAATTCACCGAAAATACAGATGCAGTTGTCATGATCTTTCATCCCTTGAGGCTAGGATTATCGGCAGACAGGTTCACCCGTTAGTTATTTTACACTTTCCAGTAAAATCACATTGTTTGTTTGTAGACAATTTGACCTAGATTTTGACCGGTGCACAATCAATCCCTCCTCATTCTAACGTGACTGATTGTATTTTTTTTTTCATTTTAAAGTTTTCGGACGCCCAATTTTCATGTGCATGATGGCAAATGCACCGTTGTATTGACATTTTCTTTTGAAAGATGACATGTGGTGACAAGCAATATGCGAGCGCATTCTGCACATTAAAATAGTTATTTCTTTTGGCCAGAAGCAATATCTAAGTCCTGCAGAATGTGTCCAGTAAACCTTGTGTAGATTCTCATGGGACTGTTCAGATGCACAAAGTATGCAATTCTGGGATGTTCAGGTTTCCGGTACAAGTTAAAAGTTACATGTTTGCTTGTTCCTCCTCGAAGAAACTGCATGATCATAACAGTGACGTCACATGAACTTGTGGCGGAAAACCATGCTGTGAGAAGACAAACTTATTACCCTGTAAAATTGCAGAGCCTTTCCTTGTCAGAAATGCATTCAAAACATACACATATATTAAAAAATAGACCCAAACTGCACCAATTATTTTTCTGCGAATTTTAGCAGAAGATCAAAACTTCCGCAAGTAAACAAGACCCAGACTTTTTTTCGCAACACATATCGATTGCAAAATGGTGCAAAGTAACATTGAAATGACATTTTGCGGGAAGCTCCACACAGAAGTCCATGATCAGAACGTGACGTATATATTTGCGGTAATGTGTAAGAGAGCATTAATTGGTTGATTGATAAATGCTTTCCTTCACTAACATAAACCCTCAATGTCAGTAACACTCAAGATTAAAAGATAACTGCAGACAGCAACAAACTTTTTGGGTGCGGTGGGGAATCTCATTTAAATGAAAATTGAAAGGCAGTGGAGGAGGGGTGCCACTGTGAAGATTAGTTCAGTATTTCTTGAGAAATGCCCCTCGAATCATTTGCCAAAGAAACTACAAAATATAAATATCCGCTCTACATGCAAAAAATAAAGAAAGGCTTCAAGTATTGTTACCACTGAAATTATAAAAATAATAATAAAAAAACAAACAAATAGAATGGGAAATTCATTTGATGAATTTAAAGTTTGGCGGCATTCATCGCGCAAGTTAAGCAGGCTGTTCTGATCATAAATCCAAGATGGCCTGCCATCTTAAAAATCTATTTTGAACAGAAAGGCAAGTTGACTGAAAAATTGATAGGAAATATCAGGGTGACGTAGATCAAAAATATATAGCTAAAATCATTCTGATCAGAAATCCAAAATGGTTGCCCTAGCAGCATGTTGAAAATGTTTTGAACTTTTTTATCCTGAACCCAAAGGCCAATTGACTTGAAATTTCATTGGAAGTATCACCTTGTAGATCAAAAGCAGCTAAAATCATTCTGATTGGAATCCAAGATGGCTGCCATCTTGAAAACCTATATTGAAGTTCTTCTCTTGAACCAAAAGGTCATTTGACTCGAAACTTGTCTGGTAATCAGGTGAGCGATACAGGGTCATCTTGGCCCTCTTGCTTGACTTATTTATGAAGAAGAGAGCTTGGCAAGTACCTGCATTCTGGTATAGATAAATAGATCGTAAAAAAAAATGACCTTTGAGACCAACGAACACATACACAAAGACAAAAATAGCTGAAGTGTCTAAAACTTACAATATATGAAGTAGAAAAAAAGCTTTAAGTTTTGGGCTTGGTATGAAGCATTGGGAATATGGGCCCAATAAAGTTTGAAAAAAAATATAACCTTCGGTTGACCTTTACCTGTTTCACAGGAAGGTACCTGTATAAAATCATGATATTTTTAAACAAGTTCTCTTCAGAAACCACGCCTCCAAAACCATAAGTCAGATTGAGCCGAAACTTTATGGGAGGTATCAGAGCAACATAGAGATTCAGAATTGCTAAGATTGTTCCTTTCAAACGACATCTCCCAAACCGAAAGTTGGATTGTGCCAAAACTTGATGGGAAGCATCACAGTGACACAGAGATTCAGAATTGGTAAAATTGTTCTGTTCAGATATCCAAGATAGCCACCATCTTGAAATTCTTCAAACGACATCTAATCCCAAACAATGTCAGATTGAGCTGAAACTTGATGGGAGGCTTTGGAGAGTTATAGAGACTCAAAATTGCTAAAATCGTTCTGTTCTCATATCCAAGATGGCCACCATGGCGGCCATCTTGAAATACTCCAAATGACATCACCTCCCAAACTGTAGGTGGGATTGAGCCAAAACTTGATGGGAGGCATTGGAGCAACATAAAGATTCAGAATTTGCTAAAGTTGTACTGTTCCGATATCCAGGATGGATGCCATCTTGAAATTCTTCTAATGACATCTCCTCCCAAACCGTAAGTTGGATTGAGCCAAAACTTGATGGGAAGCATCACAGTGACACAGAGATTCAGAATTGCTAAAATTCTTCTGTTCAGATATCCAAGATGGCCACCATGGCAGCCATCTTGAAATTCTTCAAACTACATCTCCTCCCAAACTATAGGTCTGATTGAGTCAAAACTTGATTTGAGGCATCGAAGCGACATAGAGATTCAGAATTGCTAAAATTGTCAGCCATCTTGAAAATCTTTGAACAACATCTCCTCAGTCTATCTTGTAAGTCTTCAACTGTCATCTGCTCCCGAACAATAAGTTGGATGGAGGGGAAACCTGATGGAAGGCATCAGGGCAGCATGGAGATTTAGAATTGCTAAAATGATTCCGTTCTGATATCCAAGATGGCCATCATGGCAGCCATCTTGAAAATCTTGTAATCACATCCACTACCGAAGGGTAAGTCTGATTGAGCTTAAACATGATGGGAGGCATTGAGGTGATATAGAAATTCAGGTTCCTAAAATCCTTCAGTTCCAATGTCCAAGATGGCTGCCATCTTGAAATTCTTCAAATCACATCTCCTCCCAAACAGTAAGTCAAGTTGAGCCGAAACTTGATGGGAGGCATCAGGGTGAAATGGAGATTCAGAATTGCTGAATCGTTCAGTTCCAGTATCCAAGATGACGGCCATGGTGGCAATCTTGAAACTCTTCAAACAACATCAGATTCTGAATTGCTAAAGGCAATTTGATCTGATAGCCAAGATGGCCACCATGGCACAATGTGACATATCATGATCAGCCTAATCCAGGTGTGCTATTTCTGGCCCACTTGAGCCTCTAGTTATAGTTGTTAAAAGGAAGGACAGCATCTATCTCATCTGCAATTTTGCCATTCCTTTATACATGAATATTGGACTCCGTAAAATTTCAAAGGTTGATCTGTTTTTAGTAGCTCCATGAAAATCTATTTCACATGATGCAAAATTATGTTTGTATTTCTTTATTAATGAGATATGAGAATAAGCATTTTTATTTGTGTTATTTTTATTTATCTATTCATCTATTTATGCTTTAATAGTCATCAATCATTCCTGAATAATATATATAATTATTAATTATTTCTTATCTATCAACCAGTCATTCTCTGAAATGTTTGTGAAATTGCAAATTACAACTAAAATTCTTTCAGTTTAATTTCTTGATATTTGTATTTAAAAATGCCTGGTAGGTTTCCACAAGTGGCCCAGGATTGGTCCCAGCTGCTACAGATAATTGGTGTACTAATGACCAGATTTGAGGCTTAACTTGATCTGTAAGTGACCTCCTAATAGATGGGTAATAAAGTGATTAGTAACTGGGGACAGATTCACATAGAAAGGGTTGTTTCCCCCTTTTATCTGAAGTTCAGAACTAATGCACTTTTTATTTGAATGAAACATGAAAAAGTTAGTACCTCATGGTATGTTTATTTTAATACTGCCAGGTTATTTTTTTCATTCAGAACTCACAGCTCCGGATAAGAGGGGGTATCAGGTAAATATTTTTCTTATTTTTCAGCAAAAACATATGTTGTGGATACTCATTAGAAACACCTTAGCGAGGCACTTTTAATGAGTACCACAACGTATGTTTTGTGGAGAAATAGAATACCAAAACTTTTTTGTTGCAAAATACACCTTATCTAGACCTCTGCAGAATTTTCTATTTTACTTCAGAAAGAGCAATGGACTTTTTATACAAAGAAAGATTTCTGGCGGGGGACCTTTGATGAGGAGTTATATATTAGTGGACATACAGTGGTGTGGAGTCGTGGTGGCCAAGATGGATCCAGGTCAATCATTAAGACATTTACCATGGATACACCAGTACTCCAAGCTCTGTGGTGTAGTTTTGTTGTATCTGATGATAGATTCAAAACTGAAGATGCTGGGACATCACTGGATGCACATGATAAAGGTCAGACTTTGTCTGAGGTCATTGAGCCATATACAGTCGAACTTCAATGGCTCAAACATCTTTGGTACCATTGAAATTTGTTCGAGACATGGGTAGTTCGAGCCACTGAGGGTTAACCATGGCGCCTGGTCAGGAAGCAAATGGCGATGATTTAGTAAACTCTTTTCAATTTTCTACATAATAATTGTATGTTGTATGTACTCATTAGAATTGTCTTGGTGGTCTCAGTGAGGCCATTCTTATGAGTACATACAACATACAGTATCATGATAAAATAGGAAATTCTCCCTAAATATTTGTCTTCTTGAGCTATCGGAAGAATTTTGTAGGGACTTAAAACCGAGTTTGAATCATCCATGGTAAACGAGCCATCGGTGTTCGAGCTATTGAGGTTCGACTGTACCATATTAGAGGCTGTTAGATGTAATTTTAACCTTACAGTGTGTGTGTGTGTGTGTGTGTGTGTGTGTGTGTGTGTGTGTGTGTGTGTGTGTGTGTGTGTGTGTGTGTGTGTGTGTGTGTGTGTGTTTGTGTGTGTGTGCGGGCATCAGCCCAAGCATCCATCTCAGCAACCACCCTGAATGAAGTCAGATTTGTAATATTTTATGCAGGTGTGACATAAACTTCAACAAAGAGAATATTGACCCCAAAGCTACCTGGAAGGGGGCCCACTGATGTGGATGTTGCCCCTGTACCTGCACCTTAATCAAAAATTTGTTGATGATGAAGATGATGAAAGTTCTTTTTATTATTAGCTCACCTGAGCCGATAAGCCTCATAGGTGGGCTTATAGTATGGGCATGTATCCGTTGTCCTTCCATCAACATTTTCAAATGGCTCATCTTCCGAAGCCATGAAGCCAATTCTTAATATATTTCACATACAGCATCTATAGGCAGGGGGAAGGAATAATTATGTTTTTTGTTTCAATCAGATGAGAACTCTGGTTCCTATGGTAACTTATATTTGCCATTGCTTTATAATGGTAAAAGTGGAAATTGTCATTTATTGCTGTCTCACTGCAGATATTTTTATGAAAGTTTTACAGAACTGTTTCTTGAGTAGTCCTCTTTGTTACATTTGAATTTTGTTCAAGTCTCTGAATTTGATCTGTTGCCTTGGCTACCAAAAAGTTAGATTTGTGAAAAAATATTAAAAAAATCTTCTCCTCAGAAGCTTTTAGGAGAATGAAGCTGAAAGTTTATAGAATTGTTTATAACATTTGCCTCTACAAAAATCATGTTTTTTATTGCCATTACTCATATGCTATGGCAATTTTAAGTTTCCATAGGCTTGTAATGGGAGAAGTAAAAGTTGGTATTTTTTTCCATCTCATTGGATATATTTTGACAAAAGTTTGACGGAAATGTTCCTTGAGTAGTCCCCTATGTTACATATGAATTTTGTTGAAACTGCCTTGGCAACTGAAACATTAAATTTGCAAAAAAATATTCAAAAAGATGAAGCTGAAACTTTCAAGAAATGTTCATAACACTAGCTTCTACAAAAATTGCATTTTTTGTTGCCATGGATTGTGTGCTTTCATCACAATGGCACTTAAAGTTTCCATGGATGTATATTGGGAAAAGAGAGTAAGCCAAATTTTCTATCTTACGGCAGATATTTTGACTAAGGTTTTACAGAAATGTTCCTTGAGTCGTCCCCCACCAAACATATAAACTTTAAGTGGTTGAATTGGTTGCCATGGCAACCAAAATTGTGAAAAAAAAAAAATAAAAAGAATTAACTTCTCAGAAGCTATAGGGAGGGTAAAGCTGAAACTTTGCAGAATAGTTCAAAATATTAGCTTTTACAGCAGTTCACTCAGGTGAGCATTCTGGCCCATGGGCCTCTGTTTAAGTTTTCTCCCCTGACAGAATTTGGTAATAAAACATTATGATCATCATAATTCCAACACCCTTTGAGGTATATTGATGACACTATAGGTAGAATTGTCCACAAGGTTGAGAAAGCATGCCACAGACAAAAAATATAGATCTGGACCCAGTTGTTCAAAGCATCTTTAGCTTAACGAGTTCGTTAATGGTCAGGGCCCAGTTGTTCAAAGCATCGTTAGCTTAACGAGCTCATTAAGGGTCATTTCGTTAACTGTTTTAGCAGATTCAATATACAATATTCTGATTTTTTTTTGCTGAAAAAAATGTGAGTAGTTTGCACTGCAAAAGCTAATCACATTTTTTTCAGCAAAAAATTTCAGCATGTTTGCGTATCACTCGATGTAAATTTTAACAAATCATTAACTAACGATATCGTTAGCTTTGAACAACTGGGCCCAGAATGTTAACTGGTCTAGTAAGCACAATACCTAATTCACAGGTATTTTTCTGAAAAAATGTGAGTAGCTTTTGCAGCATTTCACATTTTTTTCTGCAAAAAAGCCATATTTAATGATCAAATATTAAAGTTACGTTAACTAATATCGTAAATTTTGAACAGCTGGGCTCTGGGGGCCACAGTTTTCCTAGTTATCTTCCCCGACAGTATTTTTCATCTACCGTCTATCTGACCTGAATTCTTCCTACGTTTTCCAATTTCTTGTTATCCAGCCAACTGATCTGGGTCTGCACTGTTTGTAATTTAGTTTGTGAATTTTATCAACATCCTTGTTCAAGCAATCTGATGGCAGACAATTAGAGGTGGGTTTGGCATTTTAATTTATTCAGCATGGCAAGGGTTAACTTCCATCAATATATCACTTTACAAAGTCTTTTCCTTCAGTAATAAAGTATTTAAGTTTTTAATTATTCATCCCCATTTGTTGCTTCTGGTCAGTCAACCAGTATGGCTAGTAGTTGTAATATTTGATTATACCTGCAAACTGTGTTTGTGGTGGTGTACATGTTTTTTGTATGCCCGTTTGAAAAACGGGACGTATTATGTTACGGGGTATGGCGTCCGTCCGTCCGTCCACCAGCCCGTCCGTCCTTCCGTCCATCCATCCGTCTGTAAACTTTTTCGTTTCCGGCTAACTCCTCCTACAGTTTACATCCGATCAAGCTGAAACTTGGTATATAGTTAGACCATGATGTGGCACAGCGCATTTTGTTTCGAGGTTACAGTCCACCAAATGTTTGCAGAGTTATGCCCCTTAGAAAATTTCTGTAAACTTTTCATTTCCGGTTAACTCCTCCTACATTTTACATCCGATCAGGCTGAAGCTTCATGTATAGTTAGACCATGATGTGGAGCAGCGCATATTGTTTCGAGGTTAGAGTCCACCAAATATTAGCATAGTTACGCCCCTTTGAAAATTTCAGTAGACTTTTCGTTTCCCGGCTAACTCCTCCTACAATTTACATCCGAACAAGCTGAAACTTGGTATATAGTTAGACCATGATGTGGCACAGCGCATATTTTTTCGAGATTACAGTCCACCAAATGTTTGCAGAGTTATGCCCCTTAGAAAATTTCTGTAAACTTTTCATTTCCGGTTAACTCCTACAGTTTACATCCAATCAAGCTGAAACTTCATATATAGTTAGACCATGATGTGGAGCAGGGCATATTGTTTCGAGGTTACAGTCTACCAAATCTTAGCAGAGTTATGCCCCTTTGAAAATTTCAGTTAACTTTTCGTTTCCAGATAACTCCTCCTACAGTTTACATCCGATCAAGCTGAAATGTGATTTGTAGTTAGACCATGATGTGGAGCAATGCATATTGTTTCAAAGTTACAGTCCACCAAATATTAGCAGAGTTATACCCCTTTGTATATTTCTATTAATTTTTCGTTTCTGGCTAAATCCTCCTACAGTTTACATCCAATCAAAATGAAACTTCATGTACAGTTAGACCATGATGTGGTGCAGTGCATATTGTTTCACGGTTACAGTCCACCAAATATTAGCAGAGTTATGCCCTTTGAAAATTTCAGTAAACTTTTTGTTTCTCGCTAAATCCTGCTACAGTTTACATCTTATCAAGCTGAAATTTTATTTGTAATTAGACTATGATGTAGAGTAACGCATATTGTTTCAAGGTTACAGTCCACCAAATATTAGCAAAGTTAAACCCCGTTGAAAATTTCTATTAATTTCTATTAATTTTTTTTTGAGATATGCCCCAATGAAATTTTTTTACTTTTTTTTTTTTTTTTTTTTTTGTAATTTCACTTAGAGTTTATATCCGGAGCACTGAATTATACAGGAGCCAGTTTTTGTGCTACATCTTTTTACTTGCCATGGGCGTATACTGCCCCGCTTGGCGGAGCTCTTGTTGATTTCATGCTGTCTGTCCATCCCTCCATTCATATTTTGCATAAATGTTAATGTTGTCCTTGACCAGATGCCACATTCTGTAGCATTTGATCTGGGTCTACACTGTTTGCACATCTTGTCTGTCCGAATACTTAGGGTGAATGAATATGATTTCATAGTTGAAAAACAAAAGCAAAACTTTTTCTGTAATGTAAATGCTACAGGTAAGATAATTTTGAAACCAAAAGTTATGAATAGGTTTCTTATTTTTCCACAAAAGCATATGTTGTAAGCACTCAATAGCAATACTTGTGCATACATAATATATTAGAATTCTCATGCTAATATTATTCTAATGACCGCCCACAAGATGTTTTTTTATCGCACCTGCTTGTAGCAGGGTGCGATATAGGCGTCCGATTTTCCGTCCGTCCATCCGTCCGTCCGTCCGTCCGTCTGTCAACATTTATGTCGACGTTCGACTTTTATGTCAAAGTAAGTATTCTAATCAACTACAAGACTAAACAACCATCAAACCTTGCATGAAACATCTCCCTGACCTCCTGACTTTGCGACATAGGCGTCCGCTTTTCCGTATGTCTGTCCATTCGTCCGTCCGTCTGTCAACATTTATGTCGAAGTTTGACATTTATGTCAAAGTTAGTATTTTAATCAACTACAAGACTAAACAACCATCAAACCTTGCATGAAACATCTCCCTGACCTCCTAACTTTGCGACATAGGTGCCCACTTTTCCATTCGTCTGTCTGTTCGTCTGTCCGTCTGTCCATCTGTTAACAGTTCTGTTATGTCGAAGTTTGACATTTATGTCAAAGTTAGTATTCTAATCAACTACAAAACTAAACAACCATCAAACCTTTTATGAAACATCTCCCTGACCTCCCGACTTTGCGACATAGGTGCCCGCTTTTCCATTCGTCTGTCCGTTCATCCATCTGTCTGTCTGTTAACAGTTCTGTTATGTCGAAGTTCGACATTTACGTCGAAGTTAGTATTCTAAACAACTACAATTCTACAACAACCATCATACCTTGCATGACACATCTCCCTGACCTCCTGACTTGGTAGGTATGTTGACCCAGTGACCTTGACCTATATTTTGCGCTCCATTGACTTTGACACAATTTACGTTGACGTTCCAGATCTTCTCAACTATAAGGCGTACAACTACCAAACCTTGCATAGTGCTTCTCCTAGATGTACTGACTTGGCATAAACCTTGACCCAGTGACCTTGACCTATATTTTGCACTCCAGTGACTTTGATATATTTTGCTTCGACGTTCGATATCTCCTCGACTATAAGGCCTACAACCATCAAACCTTGCAAAGTGCTTCTTCTCAATGTACTGACTTGGCAGATACCTTGACCTGGTGACCTTGACCTATATTTTGGCTGCAGTGACTTTGACATAATTTACGTCAATGTTCCAGATCTCCTCAAGTGTAAGACCTTTAGCCACCAAACCTTGCATAGTGCTTCTCCTAGATGTACTGACTCGGCAGGTATCTTGACCCGGTGACCTTGACCTATATTTTGCGCTCCAGTGCCTTTTACACATTTTACGTCAACGTTCAATATCTCCTCAACTGTAAGGCCTACAACCATCAAACCTTGCATAGTGCTTCTCCTCAATGTACGGACTCCGCAGGTACCTTCACTGGGTGACCTTGACCTATATTTCGCGCTCCATTAACTTTTACACCTTTTACGTTACCCTTCCATATGTCCTCAACTGTAAGGCCTTCAACCACCAAACCTTATATAGCACTTCTTCTCGATGTACTGACTCGGCAGGTACCTTGACCTGGTGACCTTGACCTATATTGTGCACTCCAGTGACTGACACATTTTATGTTGATGTTCGGTATCTCCTCAAATATAAGACCTACAACCACTAAACCTTGCATAGTGCTTCACCTCATTGCCCTGGCTTGGCAGGTACCTTGACCCGGTGACCTTGACCTATATTTGACACATTTTACGTTAATGTTTGATAACTCCTCAACTATAAGGCCTACAACCACCATACCTTGCATTGTGTTTCTCCTTGATGTACTGAATTAGCAGGTACCTTGACCCGTGACCTTGACCTATATTTCATGCTCCAGTGACTTTTACACATTTTACGTCAACGTTCCATTATCATTGGGCTGTATGATACGAAAAGTCAGTGCTGAAGATATAGCCATTAGAGGGAATGGGACTGGTCTGGAATATATGTGCCCCACTAGGCACTTTGTCTACATTTTTTTCAACCCAGTTTTCCAAGTAAGCACTGCTAAGAATGAAATAAACTTATTTAATAACCACGTTCTGATTGTGGCTCCCGTGACTTTTGCCCCAGCAGGTGCGATGACGCCTTCTGCGGAATTCTTGTCATGGAGATATCAGTAAAGTATTTACTTGGATACTCATTGTATGTGGAAGTATCACATCATTCTTGCCTCCTTTCTGAAAAAGGGTGTACTCCAAAAGGAAAGAATTTTTCAGAAGGAGTATATAATTATACACATTCATGGGAGAACAAATAAGCAGTCACAAAAGTTGTCTCCCATGTAAACAATGGCCAAAAATCCACCAAGTTTATCCATTCTCATTCATGTCTTTCTCAGGAGAGGTACAGTCAGGGATATGTGTGGTGGAGTCATCCTCTGTCAGCTGTTTCATGGATAATGGTGGAGAATATTTAGCTTCCTTGCCCTTTCAGGTATAGTTAGGGATATGGAACATGTACCTGTGATAATTATATTCTACAGCTTTTTTTCTGATAGAGTTTCTGTGATGTATTATCACTTAGCATGCTATGATAGATTCTGCAGACTACAAATTAATTATTTTTTCCCCAGAAAATAGGCTTTTGCATTTCATGCAAATTGTCTCCTAAGCCAATTTTCTGGAAAAAAAATAAGAAAAATATTTCAGATTGTCATCTGCTGAATTTTTTACCCAGCATGCTAAGTGGCACACTGGTTATCCTGGTGCAACTAATGCGAAGGGCCACAACTAACCCGACCCAATTTGTTTACCGCCAAAAGGTTCAGGTTCTGAGTAAGTAGATATTTTTCCTTATTTGAAAGAAACTAGCCGGAGCAGGTATCTGTGATCCTTATCAGGAAACAGAAGCATGTTTTATTCAAGTTTTCTCCAAATCCTGGCATCTGACATTGTCAGATAAAGAAATGCTGAGCTGTGAAAGCCTGTAAACAACACAGAATAGTAGAATTTCTTGTTTCAGGAGTCTGTATTTTATGAACAAATTATATAAACAAGATATATTAGGTGTTTTTGATAGCACTAGGGTACGAAGTAAACAAGCTATTTGTAAAAACCTGTGAGACCTTATGAAAGTCAGATGATATGCATGTAATCTCAGGTACTGCACAACAAACCACGGATCAAATTTTCTTCCTGGTACACGGAACACAGAGTGAGGGTACAACAAATGCCGATTTTAAAACACTGTATTTCAGCGATTTCTTTCATTGTAAGCACCATTTTCCAGATTTACTCTTTCTTACCTGCACATATGAGTAGTGCTGCATAAAATGAAAGTTAATCAATGCAGCACGACCAGTTCTGAATCCAACTGAAGTTCTTATCGAGACTCCATTGACGTTTTGGTAATGCATATATTGGCATGTTGACTTATTAATCCAGCTATAAAGATATGTCAAATACTTCTCGATATGCATGTCATATGTAACTAGACCTGCATCCAGTGGGTGGGCTTAGTGGGCACAGCCCCGCCAGTTTGACTCCATTTTGAATATAGTAATGTAACTGCAAACCTCTAGCCCCACCACTTGCCCAGAAACCCACTAGATACAGGGTCTCTGGATCCGGACCTGTATCATTTTTTTTTCTAAAAATTCACACCCTCTGAATCAATCGGTGCGAAAACCTTTAGGAAAGAGCATCTTTACCGGTGTACCATTTTATCGCTCAACTATATGGAGTAACTATATAGAGTATCTCCGCCGTTGTTCTGTTTAACATATATAAAAGTAAGAATAAAAAGTTCAGGGATCGCCATAATCAGAAGATGAGGCTAACCCAAGGCACACAGAGGAAGAAAACCAAAAAGATATAAAAGAAACAAGCAGCATTATAAGAATTAACAAACAAGCAAATAACTGAGCCCTTTCTTCCCCACAAGAGGTGATCAAATGCCATAAATGTAAACGAGAAAAAATATGTACGCCACACAAAATGACAGCCACATCACCCGCAACAATGAGCAAGATGCAATGCAAACAAGATCTACATAGGAACCACCGCCTTAGATAGGTGGATATCACAAACCACAGGGGGTGTGGGGGGTGAGGGGGCATTAATGACCCTTTAAGGCCGGCCAACCTTCACCCTAGATTCAGATGTAGATCTGTTTTTTTATTATATCTGCAAGCGAGGGTTCTTATCAGTTCAACTTGCAAATTTGTTCGTTCAGCGACGAGTGTGCGTACGAATATGTGTTTCTCTTAACTTTTAGTAGTCCTTTCAATAATATGTCAGTCATTTCACATCTGTGTCTGGAATTGACAAGCAGCTAAATGCACACTTTCTGTTGATGTTCCATACTCCATCCTGTAACGTTATACTGACATTTGTTCGACAAAAAGTAGCTATACATCATAAATCCGATGCAGCAAAGATATGAAAAAGAAAGCATTCTCATCTAAGGTTGATCAATGACTAAAGGTGCATTGTTGAGTCACAATGTACTCCCTACACAGTGTGCTTCCTCGAAGAGCATATTGTGTACCCTACCTACACAATATGCTACCATGTTGCACATTGTGTACCTTTCCTACACAATATGCTAGTTGGATAGTGTAGGTTGGGTACATGTCTTTTCACTTATCATCAGAGGGTAGAAACTATGCTCCTGTTGAATAAAACAACCCAACAAGAACCCCAACGAAAACACCATCCCATCTTAACACAAACGCCCGCAACCCCAACCGGAATTAATACGACCCCTCTCCCCAAACCTAACCTAAACCCGTCGAATTTCTTTTCCTTTCACAGGTGTATTTAGTTTCTTTTTCTTAGACTTGTCATCGAAAACATAAACTTCGCTGTCACGAATTTGAATCACGTTTCCAGCTGCACGAAGCTGACATGGAACCAGGCCTTCATGTAACTTTGTTTGATATTTCATACGTCCTGATTGTTCGCATAAAACAAGCTGTCTGTATCACAGAAGTTCTTCATCATGACTGTCTATACAATGGTCAATTACAGCTGCTAATCATCAAACTTCGCAATACAGTAATAGCATTTGTAGTCCACTGGTCTGCAAAAATACATAACATACAATATATGGGCCGCGCCGAGCGAATTTGTGTCTTAGAACATATGCGAACAGCAAAGGTTTAGGTAAGCCTGCGCATCCGCGCAGTCTCGCCAGAACCTTAGCTTTTTGCTCACACCAAGATGGGACCCAAATGTATCTTCATTCAAAGAGCCAAAGTCTTAGCTTCCCTGAGTGGCTGAGCATGCGCATTTGAAATTTGATATTACGTAGAGCTCGAAGACACTTTTTCACTTGGCGAGACTCATATTATGTTGCATGGAAACAGAAAGTCAGCATATGGAAATACGCCTAATCAGTGCAATTTGTGAACGGTTGCAATGTAACTATTTATGTCTTATTCTTTCTGCTCAAAATATAGATTTGCTCGTTAGAACTGCCTCATCTAGGTGGATTTAATGAGAATAGACAATATTCCTAATTATAGAGCTAAAGTAAGATATTAATATAACCATTGCAAACCCCACTTTTTTGTTGATAAAGTGAGGTTTACTTGGGGACTTCGTTGTATATGCTTGTTATCTTGATGAAGCCCAAAAAACAATTATGTTACAGTACCATTAAACCTTCCGAATGAATGACGACTGCTGACTGATTGATCGCTGATTTAATGACAAATCGAATGTGAGTGAATACTGATTGATCGCTTTAATAATGACATATCACTTCAGTCGTTCCATTCGTGAACTCGATTCAGCCATAATGACGATACTATTTAACGGAACCAATCAGAAAAATCCTGGACCAGTAGTACATGTAATTATCTTTTGAGGAGTTCATTCGTTCTTAAAATTGAAAAAAAAAAAAAATAAATGAATAAATAAAAACTTGATATGTTGTTCTTAACGTTCATTTAATTACTTTTTGATACATTTTATTTATTTTAAGAACGAAGGAAATCCTGAAAAGTGAATTACGACTGGTACCAGAGTTTTTTCTAAATTATTCCGGTAAATAGTATCGCTGCTATAGTTGAATGGATGATTGAAATGATCGATCAAATGACTAACCGAATGGAACGAACCAATCAATATGACTGCAATGATCGTTGAATGTGGACTGTTTGGACCATGAGTGAGCATTGCATGATCGCTGAACTGTGAATGAGTGATGATTAGTGTAGCTTGAAGGATGATGGTACTGTACCATCCAAACCCAACCCAAACGCCCCAAACCCGAATTAATACGACTGCTATACCCAAACCCAACCTAAACCCAATAACCCCCACCCACCCCCGGACCTAATCAAACCTAAATCTCCGAAACCAATACCCTATCGACACCCAACCTAAAGCCCTCTCAACCCCCAACCCAACCAAATCCAGCAAAACTAACCAACCCCAAAACTGATTCCTCATCCTCCAACCCAACTCGGACCCATGCCCGAACCCAACACCACAGCCCAAATCCACTCAACCCCAACCCCAAACCCAAACCCTCAAACCCGACTCAACTCTACATTAGTAAATAGTATTAGTATTAAAACTTATCAACCAGGGAACATATTGTGTAGGTATCATACATACCCTACACAATATGCTACCAGTTTGATGGTAGCCTGTTGTTTAGATACGATACACAATATGCTCCTCAATGGAACACATTGTGTAGAGAGCATATTGTGGCTCAACAGAGCACATTGTCGCTCTAAAATGCACCCAGTAAGTACATATTCCAGCCATGATGTAAGAAAGAGAAATCATAGAATTCATTCAATGCATAAACAACAGAATGATGTAAGGTCGGGACTGTTCCAGTATTTCTATCTGAAGTATATTGCTTTATATAGGTAAATTTCTAGATGAAATTGCTACTGAAGAGTATTCACTGTCTAATCAGTCGTCTGAAATATAAAAATAATCCGAACAGTAAAACCCAAGGCTCAATACATCAGATTTTGTGTGAAAGCAGCAAGCTTCCTATCCATGTTTTTTGTACTCAAATCATTCTGATGAACTGCGTTCGTGTGTCTCATCATTCGTGGTATGTTGTTCCCTCAGAAAACTCCAAGAGTTGATTGATCGTGGAATTTAGACAACATAGAAGAAACCTTCAGTTCTGCAGACGGTATTTACAGAAGCTTGTGATATTCAGCAGTCCCTCATTCATAAAAAATATGCACAGAAATTCATGTAATGGTATGAAAATATTTGCCAAACACGATAAATATTGATAAAAACACGCAGGCCTGAAGAAAATACAATCTGACTTCTGTTTTCATGAGCAGATTTCCTCGCTACTTCAGCCATGACTGGCAGTATCATTTTATGTCAGCTGTGCAAATTTACACCAAAGTTGCTCTCCAAGAAATGCCCAAATAAGACCAAAATGAACCGTTTACTCACCTTGAATATATCCGTGACGTCAACAAATTGGGTCGTGTTAATTGTTGCCCGTCGCGTTAGTTGCACGGTGTGAGTGGTAAAGAAGAAATCCAGATATTTTGGTAGGAAGATCTGCAATTCCAAATGAGCAAATGTAAAAAATACTGGAAATATTCTGAATGTGGTAAGTGATATTTCTTTTTTGGCTCACCTGTCACATAGTGACAAGGTGAGCTTTTGTGCTCACATTTTGTCTGTCATGCGTTTGTGCGTGCATCCATGCATCCGTCCATAAACAATTTCTTTAAACGGCATCTTTTCCTAAACCACCAATTGGATTTTGACCAAACTTCACAGGAATGATCCTTGGTCGGTCCTCTTTCAAAGTTGTTCAGTGGTCCTGGTCCATTGCACATTTAGGTCACAGTAGCTAAAAATAGATTTTTGAACTGAAAACTTAAAAAATCTTCTTGTCTGAAACCTTGGGGGGGGGGGGGTGGGGGGGGGGGGTGTGGTCACTAGTTTTACATAGAGCAAAAAGCCATTGGCAATGATTAGGCCTAGGACTATCAAACTAATAGGGAGGATGGACCTGAAGGGTAGATAACCTTTAAGTCAAAGGTCAAGGTCACCATGACCTTTAGTACCAAAAAAGCTTATAATTCTGCAGTGCTAATGGTTAAGACCCTCAAATTTAGTAGAGATGTTGGTCTTACCAGTAGATGATCCTGAGGGCAAAGGTCAAGGTCACCAGGACCTTTAGTACTAAAAAACTTGATTTGGTAATGCTGGGGATAGGACCCTCAAACTTAGAAGGAATGTTGGTCCTCACTAGTAGATGACACTGCGAGCAAAGGTCATGGTCAAAGTATCCATGACCTTTAGTACTAAACTTAACTTAGCTGGGATGTTGGACTTGAACAATAGCTGACCCTAGTGGCAAAGATCAAGGTCACAGTGACCTCTAGTACAAAACAAGCTTATAGCTCTGTAATGCTTGGGGCTACGACCCTCAAATGTTGTGGGGATGTTTCTTCTGACCAGAAGATGACCCTGAGGGCAAAGGTCATGGTCAAGGTCACCATGACCTTTAGAACCGCATCTCTGTTAGCAATGCTATGTATAACATGATTCAGGTGAGTGATATAGGGCCATCATGGCCCTCTTGTTATAAACTAAAGGAAGTCTCACAGATGAGACACATTTCACGTTATATAGTCATGTTTGAAGCAATTCCACGAAAAGATTGTTATGTAACAGCATGTCTAAAACTGGTTTGATTTATAATGCACTGTTAAGTTAGTTCATTGAATGCACTGTTAAGTTAGTTCATTGACTCCAAAAGCAGCTTTAATCCTTAAAGTGCTAAGCAAAATTGTAGCAGATAGCATTCTTTTTTCTTTTTTAGCTCACCTGAGCTATGTTTAGGATGAGCTATTGTGATCACTTTTTGTCCGTCATCTGTCCGTCCGTCCGTCTTTCCGTCCGTTCGTTAACATTTTCAAATGACTTCTCCTCTGAAGCCTCTGAGCCAATTTTGCTCAAATTTCATATTGAGCCTCCTTAGGTCGGGGGAACGAAAAATTGCTAAAATGGTCATGGCCCATTGACCAAGATGGCTGCCATGCCCATATATGGTAAAAACCTTTAAAAATCTTCTTCTCCAGAACCGAGGATGCCTTGGGGCTGTATCTTTGCACAAATCATCGGGGACGAGAGGTCTACCAAAGTTAATAAAATAATTGTTGTACATTGATGTTTGACCTTTTTACGGTGAGGTCAAGTTTACTCCCCTATGTATTTGTATGGGCACCATACATTTGTATGGGAAAAATGTTGAGAATTTCAAACAACTTCTCCTCTGAAGCCTCTGAGCCAATGTTGCTCAAATTTCATGTGGAGCCTCCTTAGGTTGGGGGAACATAAGATTGCTAAAATGGTGGCGGTCCATTGACCAAGATGGCTGCCATGCCCATATATGCTAAAAACCTTTAAAACCTTCTTCTCTAGAACAGAGGAAGCCTTGGGGCTGAATCTTTGCATAAATCATCGGGGACGAGAGATCTACCAAAGTTGCTAAAATAATTGTTGTACATTGACATTTGACCTTTTTATGGTGAGGTCAAGTTTGCTTCCCTATACATTTGTATGGACACAATACATTTGTATGGGAAAAATGTTGAGAATTTCAAACGACTTCTCCTCTGAAGCCTCTGGGCCAATGTTGCTCAAATTTCATGTGGAGCCTCCTTAGGTTGGGGGAATGAAAGATTGCTAATATAGTCGCGGTTCATTGATCAAGATGGCTGCCATGCCCATATATGGTAAAAACCTTTAAAAATCTTCTTCTCCAGAACCAAATAAGCTCTGGGGCGTTATCTTTGCACTAATCCTTGGGGACAGGAGATCTACTAAAATTGCTAAAATGATGGTCCTGCGTTGACATTTGACCTTTTTATGGCAAATTGCTAAAATGATGGTCCTATGTTGACATTTGACCTTTTTACAGCAAGGTCAAATTTGCTTCCCATGCATTTGTATGGGCCCAATACATTTATATGGGGAAAAATATTGAGAATTCATATTTTGAACATCTCTATAATCCAGTTGAATTGAAACTTGATGATGAGCATTAGGATGCTCATGAGACACAAAATAGCTAAATGAGCCAATAGAAAATCCAAGATAGCCGCAATGGTTCTGCTCCACTGAACAAGATGGCAGCCAGAGCTAAAAAATACAAAATCTTCAAACGACATCTCGTCCTTGGCCAATGGCCTGATTTCAAAATATTTGTACAGAAGTATTCCATCAATGGCCCTCAGCCAAAATTACTAAAATGGCTCCGCTTGGCTGAACAAAAATGGGGGCAAGAGCTAAAAGTAGAAAAACCTTTATAAGACATCTCCTCCGCAGCCAGTGTCTTGATTTCAAAGTAATTTCACAGAAGTGTTCCTCTTATGGCCCTTTACCAAAATTGTTAAAAAGTTCTGCTCGGCTGAACAAAATGGCCGCCAGAGCTAAAAATAGAAAAAAAAAAAAAAAACCTTTAAACATCTCCCCTTGGCCAGTGGCCTGATTTCAAAATGATTTCACAGAAATGTTCCTCATACCCCCCTTTACCAAAATTGCCAAAATGGTTCTTCTTTGCTGAACAAAATGGTCACCAGAGCTAAAAATAGAAAAACCTCATAAGGACATCTCTGTGGCCAGTGGCAAAATTTCAAAATAATTTCACATCAATGTTTCTCTTATGCCCCTTTGCCAATATTGCTAAAATGGTTCTGCTCGGCTGAACAAAATGGTTGCCAGAGCTAAAAATAGAAAAGAAAACCTTTAAAGGACAGGATAAGTAGATGAACCAAACGACTTCTGAAAAATATCTGAACTTTTTTTTACTTATGGCGTTTTGAAAATTTCAGCATTTTAACCATGAAAGCAAGATATCTCAAAAACTGTTTAAGCCATTGCTTTGTCATAAGAGTATTGGAAAATGTTGCATGCCATCTGCGTATCTGCAGTGGGGGTTTCACTCAGGTGAGCGAGTTATGGCCCGTGGGCCTCTTGTTTTTCAGACATTTCATTGTCACTAAAAATCTAAAAGGTTGCCTTTGGAAACAAAGAACACACAAAAAGAATGAAAGTTGGAGACTCAATTTTATTAAGTCTCTTCATATGCAGCAATGTAGATTGTACAGCTGTATATGCCCCTTAGCACCAGCTTGAGTGGTATTCAATTTTCAAGTAACCAGAATGGGCTCAATGATCCAAAAGGAAATAAAAATATAATCTGCGCTATGGTTAAGTACGGGGAGATGTTAACCCTTGTCCTGCTAAATAAATTAAGGTGCCACGCTCACTTCTCATTTTCAGCCAGTCAGATTACTTGATCCGTATTGTTGCTATAAATTCACATACTTAATGGCCAACAGTGCAGATCCAAATCAGTTGGCTTCTTCAGAAGCCAACTGATCTGGATCTGCACTGTTTGCAAAGGCAGGGTATATCCGGGTTCAGCAGGACAAGGGTTAACATTCATTGTCAAACCTTATTTTCCATGAAAAATAAAACAATTCAAAAGTGTTGTCTGCTGCAGTTGTAATTGGCAGTTTTGGCACTTTGAGAGTTAATTTATGAATTGCTTACTTTCTCAGATATTCATGACCCAGCTGGCCCACCAAGTAAAAACTCCAATGAAACAATCCTTGTCCGAAGTGTGGACTTACTTTTTCTGGGTGTACAGCTAAGGTGCTAGACAGGAAGTAAATTCTCCTGTTTTCATTTTATATGCTATATATCATGACTGAAAATAATCACAATGGACTACAAGCTAGTTATTACATGGTTGAGAACTTGGAAATGCATTTGGCAGTATCAAAAAATTGGCTTTTCAGAAAACAGTAAAAGGAGTGACGGTGAAACCACTTATGCCACTGAATTATATGCTGAAATTTTAACCAGGAGGCCATTATGAGCATTGTCCCCTGACCCCAGTGGGGACATGCAGCCCCTAATCCAGGCTTTTCACGATTGGCCTTTCAGGTCCATTCTCTTGCCTTTATACACTTTATTTCTATATAGGAATATATGCATCCATCTGTCTGTCCATTACATTTTGATTACCTTTTGGGGTATCTAATAAGCCTTGCTTATTGGCACTTCTTGTTTCATCCTTCCCCTCAATAAGGAATTAAACAATTGGTCTCCCTTCTGCTGATTCAAGAAGGGCAGTTGTCAGTTTCTGGCGAAAGAATGTGCACAATACTGGTTAACCGCTTAGAGGACTAAGCCTGCCCAGTAAATGTGTGGTTAGGTAAACTGACCGCACTTGACATGACCCCATTTGGTTGACTGGGCCGTAAAACCTCAACAGAAACAAACAAACAATTGGTCATTTTTTTCATGATCTATTTTTCATGGTCTGACATCTTTGCCATTTTTTATGTCAACCCTGGTGTATAGCTTTATTTCAGATTAATTGTAACACACACACTCATCTAGCTTGGCATGTGCTTTCTCCCTTGCATGGACTCAATCATGGCAATGTCATTTTATTACCCTCAACTATATTTTGCGGTCAAATTATTTGGTCAATTTTTTGTATTAACCTTAAAATCTATTTTCATTTCTGATTAACTGTATAATCTGCAATCATCAAACCTGTCATACGATTGATGTCTAACAGGCATTTGGATAAATCATTTTATGACCTTGGCCTACATTTCACAGTCTAATGATTTCATCATTTTTTGCATCAACCATAGCACTTAATTCCATTTCCGATTAACCATATGACTTACAGTCATCTGGCAGTGTCAACTTTCCCACTAACAGGGACTCTTATCTGTAGTATCATTTTGTGACCATGACCTACATATCCCAGTTGAATGACTTCATCATTCTTTAAGTGAATTTTTAACTCTCATAATAATGACAGGTGCCAGCAGGTGTGACACTGCCTTCCACAGAATTCTTGTTGTAAATGCAAATATTTGTTTGTGATTGACAATATCCTATCAGAAACTATTTTTGTCACCTGACGTAGGAGGAAGGTGGGAGGGGGAGCTATAAAAATGACCAGCATCTGCCAATACATCTGCCATTCGTCCATCCGTCTGTTCCAAATCTTGTGTCTGGAACTCTTCCTACACCTTTTGTCTGAGACTTATGAAATTTTGCAGGTTTCCTTGTTATGATATAAGGATGTGCATGTGGTTTTGGGTTTTTAATGCAATCATTTTTGACAGAGTTACAGCCCATTTCGACTTAGAGTTTCCATTTTCAAAGCTTGTGTCCACAACTGCTACATCTTTTGTCAGATTCTTTTGAAAATGTGCAGGTTTTCTTGCTATGATATAAAATGTGCACGTAGTTTGGGATTTTTGATCTGATTATTTTTGATAGAGTTACAGCTCTTTTTGACCTAGAATTTCTGTTTGCAGAGCTTGTGGATGCAGCTCAGGCTACATTTTTTGTCAGTCTTTTGAAATTTTGCTGGCTTTATTGCTGTGGTATGAAGATGTGCAGTTACTTTCAGAGTTTTGATTTAACCATTTTTAACTGAGTTACAGCGCATTTTTACTTAAAATTCCATTTTCAAAGCTTGTGTCCATAACTCCTATTACATTTTTTATAGGATTCTTTTGAAAATTTGCAGGTTTTCTTGCTATGAAATAAAGACAAGCATATATTTTTGGATTCTTGTTTCAGCATTTTTGTTACCTGATTTGGAATGAGGGGAACTATAGAAATGACCCTCATTCATCCATGCACACCAACGGTTAGGTATATAGGTGGCTTGTATAATAAGATTCTTTTGAAAATTTGTATGTTTCCTTGCTGTTACATGAACCTGTGTGCATTTGGATTTTTGTTAGAATTATCATTCACAATGCTTGTGTCTGCAACTCCTGTTACATCTTTCATTGAATTCATCTGCAATTTTGTGTATTTTCTTCTTATGACCTGAAGCTGTACATATGATAGATTTTTTTATTCAGATATTTTTGACAGCATTGTTTGTCTTTAAAAGTTTTTTTGCCATAAATAATCTGCAAATTGTAAATGATTGATTATCGTATTTGTGACATGCTTCATATTTTGGGTGACATTTGGCCTTCTATTCATTTCTGTGTTTGTGCTTTGTTCTCAGATGTTTACCCTAAAATTAAATTTAGGGCCAAAAATTGGCCTGACCTATGCTATTCCTATAGTACGATAAACTGACTTTTTGATTTTTATTTTTTCGTAAGACAAAACTTTGCTTTTCTCCACTGACTGATAATTATTGGTGTTTCATTGCTATCATGAATATTTCAGAAATTTTGAACAAACTTGTGGAAAGCCTACCTCCAAACTACCTACCCTATTAATCATTGCATAATTTACAGCCATTTTAACTATAGGAATTTCCTTATACCAATGACTAGTATAAAACTTTTGGTGCCTAGGTACCATAACAATTCTAATAAATGCCCATGCTCTAATAACTGCCCATCCCCCAATCTGGGCCTGAAAATTGGTGATATTTTTAGCATTTTTCTCGGAAATATCAGCCTCTAACAAACGCCCACCAGTCAGTTTAGACAAAAAATATTACCACTACCGCATGTACCTAGTTTCTGAATCTACTGTTTAATAATTGAACAAATAAGTCCCTTTTTCCCCTCTTGGTCCAAATAAAAGATAAGAACATGAGATTTTTAGTCCTCCCCCAGGTACTACATCTCCTTTAGAGAGGTTGACATTTCTTTTGTACCGCTGGTCTATACTTAACACGTCCGTTGTAACGCTTATATATACTTCCGTTTCCGATATCAGTATGGCGGTCATTAGAGGAAAACTTGAATATCTCAAAGTTTTTCCAACTGTTATCAAACACTGTAGCCTCTAATAAATGCCCACCTCCCTATTTATGAAAGGTGATGATTCTAATAAATGCCTGGACGATAATTAGAATTTTTATGGTAATTATTAGAAAAGTTTTTGCATTAAATTATGATATGAAATAAGCTTATCTGAGTACCACCAGAGGAAAAGAAAACTTTCTGAAAAATGTCAACAGCTGTGTAGTGACTAAGTCTTCTTCCCTGTATCACTATGCCCTGCCTCCTCCTCATTCTCAGTCCGATTCAGACCTTGAATGGGTCTAACCTTGCCATACCCTACCTCAATCCCAATCCCACTGTCAAAAGGAGTCATTAATGTCAGCTGTTGATGTAATTCATACATCTAGTAGATTTTGTTTTAAATACCATTTCTTACACAATCAAATGTATTTCATATTACAGGTGTCACATGCTTGGATTATAAAGAATGGTTTACTGTTTGAAAGAACTGTCTCACCATCTGAAGTAAATGCTCCAAGAAAGTAAGTGGTATAATCCTGTTTCTCTACTGACAAGGTGCAGGAGTAGTGAAACCGTTACCAAACAAATTAATATATACCATGTAACGATTAAGTTAAACAAATGACTCTCTGACATCTTTGGAATATGTTCTCTGTTAATTGATAATTTACTGTGGATTTTTTAATATGACCTTTAATATGGAATATGTGAATTAATTGAACACCATTAAATTCTTGAAATTCATATTCTGGCAGCAATACTGAAAAGAAAATTCTGAATGTTTAGTGGAAAAGAGATCATTTACATGTACTTATCATTTATAAGTTATTTAGGATTTGGGGTTTTTAAAAGTTCTGCTTACCTACAGGTTCTATGGAATCTTTCTATAGAACCTGTGTATATGCATGACTTTTAAAGGCTCCATATTCCTCAAAAATAGACATTTTTTATCCAAGAAAGGTTTAATAAATTGATATATAGTATTGATACAATCATAAAATGTAGCATCTGACCAGGGCTCGGGAAATATTGATGACGTCATCACCTAACTAATTTCCATAGGAAAAAAAATTGATACCTGTCACGAAAACTAATGACAGTAAGTGAAGTCCTATGAATTAATCCCGATTTCCATACAATGGTCGTACATTGTTGTGTTTGACGGAGTTCTTGGTTTCAAACATTTTAAGATGTTATGCTACACATGTAAAAGCAACTACAAGACTAGAACGTGTTCGTAGGCAAAGCGGACATGATAGAAGACATCATACTTGATTGACAGGTGAACAGGGGAGACAACCTAATACGGCTGAGAGTATAATTACCGAGACCATATACAAGACAAGACAAGACTCCGGAACAAGAATTGTTGTTTTCGCTACCTATCATGTAAAATGGGAAAGAAAAAAAAAAAAAAAATACGAAATGTACTTATGAATCATAAGTGTTCATAAGCATTCGCGGTCATTCATGGGGTGTTGAGAATATTAGAAACATGCTCCTTAATATGCAAGGAAAGCATGCTGCTTAATATGCAAGGAAAGCATATTCTCATTGATCTCGCCACATATTTGTAAGCAAAACAGATTTCTTTTTAACTACCAAAACTCAAACACATCAAAGAGTCTTTAAACTTCAGTAATAGCGCCCGAAACTAATTACTTTCACACGACCACTGTAATCTCACGAGATTCGAGATAACGCGATGAACTATGAGATCTCAGGTAATTTGTTTACACGACTTGAGGCAGTTATTGGATTAGTCATGTGTAATTAATGGATTGACATCTGAGCTAGGTAAGTTTAGAATTTGAGAATATCCTAAATATCTGACAGAATCAGAGAAAATTTCCTAAGTATTGGGCCAGTATGGGACCGATTTTTTTGGACTTTGGGCTGTTTCCTGTCGGTCCCAATTTCTGAATTTTAGTCTGGGACCTAAAGAAATCTGGTTTTCCCGAGACCTGCATCTGACAGCATGTAAAATTCATGTAGTCTCCTGTGAAATGAAATGATTGAGACAGATAGAAAGTGGACCAAAAATGAAATGATTTTTTACTGTATATCTGAATTAATGTTGGCAACATTCAGGGTTCTCGGGGACGCAGAATCCTGCGTCTCGGTGTACCGGTTTGTCTTGCATCCTGGGCAACTTGCCCTCCTGGGGTGAAGATACCCCAGGGTATCTTGCCCCCAACCCTGGGCATCTGAAGAAAGATAGATAATAAAAAGTAATAAAAATATTCAAATGACCTGTTAAATGGGAAATTGTTTTAAAAAGGTAAAATTAACATTCTGAACTTTTAATTTTGTTTACAAGATTTTCTGAGCTTGGGAGGAAACTTCTTGAGCCACAGTAATTTGGCCCTGCAATTCCTTCCCGTAAAGTGAAAAAATAGGTAAAAGCAGGTACTACTACCATTCTACTGTCTGTGCATTAGAATTTCAAGTTTAAAATGATTAAATAGCTTTTCAGATTGGAGTTTGCCAAGTTTCCAGGGATGGGGGGCAAGCTGCCCAGGCCAGGGTATCTTCATCCCCGGGGACAAGCTGCCCAGGCCAGGGTATCTTGACACCCCATCCCAGCCTATCTGAAAAAAAGATAGATAATAAAAAGTAATAGAAATATCTAAATGATCTGTTAAAAGGGAAATTGTTTTAGAAGGATAAAAATAACATTCTGAACTTTAATTTTGTTTACAAGATTTTCTGAGCTTGGGAGGAATCTTCTTGGGCCACAATTATATGGCCTCAATCCCTTCCTGTAAAGTGAAAAATTAGGTAAAAGCAGGTACTACTACCATTCTAATGTTTGTGCATTAGAATTTCAAGTTTATAATGATTTAATAGCTTTTCAGATTGGAGTTTGCCAAGTTTCCAAGGGTGCGGGGCAAGCTGCCCAGGCCAGGGTATTTTCACCCCCGGGGGGGCAAGCTGCCCAGGCCAGGGTATCTTACCCCCCTCCCCCCCCCCCACCCCCACCCCCACCCGCACCCCAGTCTGTCTGAAAAAAGATAGATAATAAAAAGTAATAGAAATATCTAAATGGCCAGTTAAATATGAAATTTTTTAAAAGGATAAAAATAACATTCTGAACTTTAATTTTGTTTACAAGATTTTCTGAGCTTGGGAGGAATCTTCTTGGGACACAGTAATTTGGCCTCAATCCCTTCCTGTAAAGTGAAAAAATAGGTAAAAGCAGGGACTACTACCATTCTTATGTCTGTGCATTAGAATTTTAAGTTTAAAATGATTAAGTGGCTTTTCAGATCGGAGTTTGCCAAATTTCCAGGTGTGTGTTTTGGGGGGGGTGGGGGGGGAAGGGGGGCAAGCTGCCCAGGCCAGGGTATCTTACCCCCAGCCCCTTCCTGTTAGAAGAAAAAAATAGGTTATATCAAATACTGGAAATTCTCTAATGACCTGTTCAGTGGGAAATTCTATTAAAAGTGATAAAATATCTTTCTGAACTGTCTCTGCTAGGACTCTGAGTCTGGGAGGAAAATGCTTAGGCTACAGTATCTTAGCCCCAACCTCCTACCATAAAGAGAAAAATAATGAAAAAACATACATTACTACTGTTCTGATAATTGTGTGATATAAATTTGTTATAAAAAAATATCATTTTGAATTGAGTTTCCCAGGTTTTCTGGGGTGGGGGGCAAGCTGCCCAGGGCGGGGGGCAAGCTGCCCAGGGAGGCAAGATAAACTGTTACACCGGGACACATAAATCAGGGTCGGGACTCCTAAAAATTCCCAAAGCCGAGTCCGCCGGAGGCATGTTTTTTTCCCGTGGGACGACTACTTATTATGACTGGATTATTTGACTGAAGTCTGAAGTCCGCCACATTATTCGTACCGTCGGTAGCATCTTAAAAGAACAGTAGTAATCCACCGCGTGCTTTTCACACCTGCGACAGTACAGTTATTTGCTAAGCAGGCGGTAGTTAAACGTGTTGGCAGTTCACACTTCAGCGATCGAGCAATTAAAGCATGCGACTGACACTGGTATGCGACCCCTTCCCTCATTGTGTATTGCCTGCACTGACCGACTGATTCATTGAAAATGTACACGCAGGTGTCATGCTTTCATCCTTTGAGGCTGGCGTTTTTTGCTTTTTTTTTTTTTTGATTGTTTGTTTTTGTTATTAATTGATCATTTTTTTTTCCATTTTAAAATTTTTTGGACGCTGAATTTTCGTCACTAACATCAAAAACGCCTGCGTACTGTTTTCTGTGAAAAGACGACTTGGACCCAATATCCGAGAAGACGATAAGGGGCCACAAAAAATAGTACCTTATCTCTTTGCGAGATATCAGTCTGCGCATCAAAACGGTTATTCCTACTTGTCACTAAAAAAAAAAAAAAAAATAGTTTCCAAGTCCCATCGAATCTATCCCGTAAACCCTGTGAAGAGGCTAACGGGAATGCTTAGATACACCCCGGACGACGTTATACAATTCTGCACTGTTCTAGTATAAGTTACATTTTCCATTGCTCCTGCATGAAGAAAGCGCATGCTCATAATGGTAGCGCATTCTTGTAACGGTGACGTCATTTGACAGCGTGGCGGGAAACCGCTTTGGGAGAAAAACGAACTATTACCATGTTGAATTGGAGAGCATTTTCCTGTCAGAAATGCATATGAAACAGACGCATATTAAAAATAGAACTAAATTATCAAGACTTGTACGGCAAATCAAAGCAGTAGATCAAAATTTCAGCTAGTAAAGAAGTCCCGGACATTTTTTTGTAGCGTGTATTGATCGCAGCATGGTGCAAATGTAAACATTGAAATGACGTTTTGCGGGAAGCTCAACAGAGGGCCTATGATCAGAAGATGCGGATATATTGCATATATAAGTTTGTGGTAGCATGTAATGGAGCTTTAATTGGTTTTGATTAAGATACGTTTCACTTAATATCCATAATACTCAAGGTCACTTAGTACAGACAGCAACGAACCGAACATTCTTTCGTGAAGATTGATCATGAAATATTTCATTCTTTCGTGGAGATTGATCATGAAATATTTTCTACGGTCATTCTCTCCCTTCTGCTGATTCAAGAAGGGCAGTTGTTAGTTTCTGGCAAAAGAATGTGCACAATACTGGTTAACGGCTTAGAGGACTAAGCCTGCCCAGTAAACGTGTGGTTAGGTAACTGATCGCGCTCGACATGACCCTATTGGGTTGACTGGGCCATAAAACCTCAACTCAAACAAAAAGCAACAAACTGAACTTTTTTGGGTTGAGATGGGGTATTGAATTTAACCGAAAAGCAATGAAAGAGAGGGTGCCATTGGGAGGATTAGTTCATATTTCTTGAGACATGTCCTCGAATCCTTTGCTACATAAACCATAAAATAGTAATAATACATGTATCTGCTTTACTTGCAGCACATGATGGAAGAGTTCAAGTATTGTTACCTCTGAAATAAAAAGCTAAAAACATTGACTGCATTACATTATTTATATTAATAGTGCGACATCTTTACCATGCAAGTAAAATAGGTTAGGATTGTCATGTCTCCTGATCTGCAAAGAGGTTTCATTTTCCCATGAGAGAGACAAGACGTCATCCTAATATCTGGGCCACCTCCATTGAATTAATTAACAACATCAGGATGTGTGATAATGACCAACAGTTGGTTACAGGCATTGCTCAGAATAATACATAAAGCAGAGACCAAAATCAGTTGAAAAAAAAAAAAAAAAAAAAAAAAAAACGAAAAAAAAAAAAAAAAAAAAAAATGTATGTGAAAATAAGGAAACTGATTCTCCATCAGGTATTTATAGAATAAAAATTACTGGGGACTTGCTCACTATTAAAAGAGAGTCATGAAAACAAATGGGACTCCTATTTTGGGGGAGTGGGACTCCTACTTTTTGACTGGGACTCCTACTTTTTATAAAAAGAGAGTCCTGGACTCCTACGAGGGATGTTCGAAATGAATTGCTTATTTCTATCTGGAGACTTCAAATTTCAAGTTTGCCCAAAAGCACTCATTTCATGCCCTCGAAGTACTCCCCTAGGCTAGAAATGCAAAGTTCCAGCCGATGTATCCACTTCTTGAAGGCGTCACGGTACGTTGATTTGGGCACAGTAATAAGGTACTGATGAATGGCAGATCCAAGTGCCTGTCAGGACTGGTATTTCCGCCCAGCAAGGAATGCTTTCAGTTTCGGAAACAAAAAGAAATCACATGGGGCAAGGTCTGGGGAATGCGGGGGTGAGGCAAAACAGTTACTTTTTCTTTCTTCAAAAATGCCGTAACTATTTCAGAGGTATGAGCTGGGGCATTGTCATGTAGAAGATGGACATGTTTAAAACCAGTGGCAGGGCGTCGTTTCTGATAATACTTTTTTCAGTTTCTTCAGTACTACGTCTTTGTAGTACTTTCCGGTGATGCTTTTGCCCTTTTTCACTGGCACTTTTATTGCGACTTCTTCACCAGAGAAGAAGATTGCATACAAAACCTTCTTTGTACTCAAGGAACGTTTGGTAATTATTGAGCGTTTGCTGTGTTTAGTGGCCCAGATCTTATTGCTAACTTTTCTGACGGGCTCAAAATAATGGACCCAGGTTTCATCACCTGTGACGACATTGGCAAACTGTTTTTTGTTATATTTTGGAAACATTTGAAGCAGCTTTTTGGCCACTTTAACCCGTTGCCTCTTTTGCTCGTCAGTCAACAGATGTGGCACCCATCTAGCAGAAATCTTTCTGACTTTCAAATGCTTCTTCAAAATAAGGTGAACCGTTGATAGTGATATGCCTGCCTTTCATGCAATATCACGAACTGTAAATCTGGCATCTCCTTCAATGATTTCCTTTATTTTGGAAACGATTTCTTTACGAGATGCAGATTTTGGCCTACCTGATTTCGGTGCATTTTTGATGGACTCTACACCAGACTCAAATTTCTTTTTCCACCGCCGAACTGTGTCATAAGACACACAAGAAGGTCCAAAAGCAGTAGAAATTTCAGCCATCAGCTTCTTCAAAGAACAACCAAGTTTTGAGCGAGCTTTGATGTAAGCCCGTATTTCATCTTTTTTGTCGACGCTTCTACCAACCATTTTTACTGCAGTGGTCAATGACTGCGTGTATTCAAATGGCAAATTTTATGTCTTACACTTAGTCTAACATGTACATTTATACACCATTGTGTAGATATTGAATAGCCCTATACAGGTATGTATTGGTTTTTATCGAGCTAGAGGACAATAAGCAATTCATTTCGAACATCCCTCGTAATGTTAAAATCCTAGTGAGAACCCTGAACATTTATTCAGAGATACGATAAAAAAACCCATTTCATTTCAAGATTGAGAGACCCCCTGAAATTTTACAGGCTATCATGTGCAACAATTTATGATTGTCTTAATACCATTTGTCAATTTATTAAACCTTTCTTTGGCAATAAAATGTCTATTTTTGAGGAATATGGAGCCTTTAAAAACCTGAAAATAACTTAAAAATAAATGATACGTAAATAAGCTCCTCCACTAAACACTCAAGCATTCCCATTAAGTTTTGCAGCCAGAAGATGAGTTTACTGGTGTCCAAGTTATTCACAAATTCCATTTTAAAAGTAATGGTCCATCGTTTTTTTTTTTTTTTTTTTTTTTTTTAAAAAAGTCAGTGCTTATTATAAAATTTCTTTTTATTGTAAATAAGTGTATCTTTTTTGTCATAGTTTCCCTAAACAAATAGGTTATACAACAGTCAGCATATACCGTAATGTGCTGGAGACTGGACAAAATAATTAATTCTAGCTGTCTCAATACTTTGGACTCCAATAGTGGGCCGGTGGGTGGGGCATGTCCCATGCAGGACAGGGCATGGCAGGGTAGGGAGAAACCATTATAGATTTATTTTCTGGAGCATCTGAATCTGACATATTGGGTCACATTAAGTCTTTCCCGATAGATAGGTAGATAGGTCGGTTGGTTGGCCGGAGAGTGGGTGGACAGTTGGGTGGGGTGGAGCAGGGCAGGCTACTAAAATTGTAAAAAAAATCAAATAAATGCAGGCTTTGTAAATTTTTTTTTTTTTTTTTTTTTTTAACATTTTGCATGACTTTTTTGAGGGATAAGTTCTTTGCAATGTGATCAGAATTTGTTACACTAAGTTACAAGCAGTACCATGAATGAGAGATATACTTGTAAAAGATCATACAAAATTGAGGCTTGAATTTTGTTGAAAACTTAGCATGAAAAAGATAATTGCTCAAATTTAGCATGCTGTGACACATTTTGATCTGAAAGCTGCCATCAAGCTCCATTATACATGTATTTAAAAAAGTTTGTTTTGTTTTTAAAAAAAGCATACAAAATCAGGGTTTTAGTTCTGTTAAAATTTTATAAGACTCCTTACAAAGACAAGTGCTTCAGCTAAGTTTAGAATTTATTTAAGTATCCAGAGGACTGAGTGGACAGCGCTCCTGACAGGATCACTACAGCTCTGGTTTAGATTCCACTAGAGGTGGAGTTCAGCTCATGACTTTGTGGTGCTTCAGTGCACAGAGCCTTTCATTATGACCCTTTCATTGTCTCAGTATCACTTAAATAATGTTGAAAGAGCCAGGCTCCATAGCATTTAGCTCCTTTTCAGATTAACTGTAACACCTTTGATCATCTAACATGCATATGCTTTTTCCCTTACATGGACTCAAACACTGCAGTGTCATTTTATGGCCCCTACCTGTATTTTGCGGTCAGATAAATTTGGTCAGTTTTTGTATCAACCCTAGCTTTAGCTTCATTTCTGAATAACTAAATAACTATTTTATTAACAGATATCAACTGTACAATCATGAAACACCATATAGTTCCTGCCTAACAGGGATTCAAACATTGCAGAATCATTTTATGAGCTTGACCTATATTTCACAGTCTAATGACTGTTATTTTTTGCATCAACTCTAGCTTTTAGCTCCATTTCTGATTAACCATACGACCAATAGTCATCAAACCTGGCATACACTTCTTCCCTAACAAGGACTCAAACACTGTGGTATCATTTTGTGGCCATGACTTACAAATCACAGCCAAGTAACTTTCTCATTCTTTATGCCAGGCTCCGTAGTGCAGTCAGTAGTATGTCTGACTCCAGGAGTTTCGAGTTCGAACCCCAGCTCAGCTACATAACTTCAATGGAGATTGATCATGAAATAGTTTCTACGGTCAGTTCTTACCTTCCCCTGCCAGTTACTGACCATAGTATATGCACAAGTACTGGTTAACTGCTTAGAGGACTAAGCCTGTTCAGGAACAGTGTGAGTAGGTTAGCTGATGATGCTTAACATGACCTTAATGGGTTGATTGGGACACAAAATCTGAACTCAAACAAATTGTCATTTTTATCTCATTTGTAATACTGACAGGTGCTAACAGATGCAACAATGCCTTCCGTGGAATTCTTGTTGCATTCTTTACTGATATTTGATGCAGTTGATTTGTGCACATTGATGTATTACAGTTTTATGTGTTGTCTTACAGAAATGCTCCTAACCAGACCACAGTGTTCAGTTTGCTCCATCCCTTAGATGAGGTGGCACCTGTAATCACAAGAACTGGTATGTATTAGGTAGCAGCATATAGGAGAATGTTATGTAATACTAATTTCTGTCCTGTAGATAGGTTTGGGACACCCAACCCTTTATTTACTGTATATGGTAAATGTTGAACAAATGTATTATGTTTTTTGTGGCAAATAATAAACATAGCTCATATGAATACTCTGAATAATTTGCACGTCTGTTCCTCGGCAGATATTCTGATGCTGCCATTGTTTTTGGACATGTTTTTAAAAAATCCGTCCTTTAAAATAGCGATATCTGGGCGTCGGGGTCGTCCGAGGTTAACCGTTAACCTCCGAGGTTAACCTTTTGGTTAACCTTTTTTCAAAGTTATGTGTTACCTTTATTCTTCAATGGATTGCTTTCATATTTGGTAGGGATGAAGAGGAGGACCAGTAGATGTTTCACATGCATAAGAGACAACTCTTACTTTCGTCGTTTTTTAAAAAACCGGTCCGTAGTGCCGTTAGACATTTTTCTTGTTGTTGTAATTCTAGCATTGTGGTCACCTGCTATATGGTTGCCCACTTTGCTTTCTTTTTCTTGTTGTGAATGTAGCATTGTGGTCATTTACTTCAATGGTTGCCCACTTTGCGTTCTTTTTCCATGTTGTGAAGGTAGCATTGTTGTCATTTACTTCAATGGCTTCCCATGTTGCTTTCTGTCATTTTCTTGTGACGGTCATTTACTTCAATGGCTGCCCACTTTGCTCTCTGTTTTCTTTCTGTATGTATTGTTTTACTGTTTGGAGATGTATCATTAGATAAGGGTGAGGTTTTGAGCAAGTAAAACTGGTTTAAGCCCCCCAGTAGTTTTTTAGCTCACCTGAGCAAAAGCTCAGGGTGAGCTATTGTGATCACCCTCTGTCCGTCATCCGTCATTCGTTGTCAACAATTAGTTTGTTAACACTCTAGAGGTCACAGTTTTGACCTAAATTTGATGAAACTTGCTCAGAATGTTTGCCTCTATAAAATCTAGGTCAAGTTCAGTACTGAGTTACTTGGGGTCAAAAACTAGGTCACCAGGTCAAATAAAAGGAAAAACTTGTTAACACTCTAGAGGTCATAGTTTTGACCCAATCTTGATGAAACTTGCTCAGAAATGTTTGCCTCTATTAAATCTAGGTCAAGTTTGAAACTTGGTCACTTAGGGTCAAAAACTAGGTCACCAGGCCAGATCAGCGGAAAACCTTATTAGCACTCTAGCGGTCACATTTTGAAGCAATCATCATGAATCTTGCTCAAAATATTTGTCTTGATGATTTCTAGGTCAAGTTCGAAACTGGGTCGCTTCATCATCATAATCGGATTTTTGATTAACGTGCAGGTACAGGGGCAACATCCACATCAGTGGGCCCCCTTCCAGATAGCTGGCTTGCTGCACACATGGCAGATCTCACACCAGATCTCTAGGTACGTCTTTCATGAGGGTTGATAGCCGAGAGCTTCCACCCTCTGCAATCCCTCTCTGTCAGCTGTCACTTGGGGTCAAAAACTAGGTCACCTGGCTAAATCAGCGGAAAATCTTGTTAACACTAGAGATCACATTTTTCAATCAATCATCATGAATCAAGCTCAAAATGTTTGTCTTGATGTGTTCTAGGTCAAGTTTGAAACTGGGTCACATGTGGTCTCAAACTAGGTCACCTGGCCAACTCAGCAGAAAACCTTGTTAACACTCTAGCGGTCACATTTTTCAAGCAATCATCATGAATCTTGCTCAAAATGTTTGTCTTGATGATTTGTATGTCAAGTTCGAAACTTGGTCACTTGGGGTCAAAAACTAGGTCACCGGGCCAAATCAGCTGAAAACCTTGTTAACACTAGCGGTCACATTTTTGAAGCAATCATCATGAATCTTGCTCAAAGTGTTTGTCTTGATAAATTCTAGGACAAGTTTGAAACTGGGTCACTTTGGGTCAAAAACTAGGTCACCAGGCCAGATCAGCAGAAAACTCTAGCAGTCACATATTTTAAGCAAGCATCATAAATCTTGCTCAAAATGTTTGTCTTGATGATTTCTAGGTCAGGTTCAAAACTGGGTCATGTGGGGTCAAAAACTAGGTCACCTGGCCAAATCAGAGCAAAACCTTGTTAACACTCTGGCGGTCACATTTTTCAAGCAATCATCATGAATCTTGCTCAAAATGTTTGTTTTGATGATTTCTAGGTCAAGTTCGAAACTGGATCACTTGGGGTCAAAAACAATATTCATCAGGCCAAATCAGCAGAAAACCTTGTTAACACTCTAGCAGTCACATTTTTGAAGCAGTCATCATGAATCTTGTTGTTTTTTCTTGATGAGTTCTACAAAAACTAGGTCACCAGGCCAAATCAGCGGAAAACCTTGTTAACACTCTAGCGGTCACATTTTTGAAGCAATCATCATGAATCTTGCTCAAAATGTTTGTCTTGATGATTTCTAGATCAAGTTCAAAACTGGGTCACTTGGGATCAAAAACTAGGTCACCGGGCCAAATCAGCAGAAAACCTTGTTAACACTCTAACGGTCACATTTTTCAAGCAATCATCATGAATCTTGCTCAAAATGTTTGTCTTGATGATTTCTAGATCAAGTTTGAAACTGGGTCACGTGGTGTCAAAAACTAGGTCACCAGGGCAAACCAGCAGAAAACCTTGTTAACACTCTAGCAGTCTCATTTTTGAAGCAATAATCATGAATTTTGCTCAAAATGTTTGTCTTGATGAGTTCTAAGGTATGTTTGAAACTGGGTCACGTGGGGTCAAAAACTAGGTCACCAGGCCAAATCAGCAGAAAACCTTGTTAACACTCTAGCGGTAACATTTTTGAAGCAATCATCATGAATCTGGCTCGAAATGTTTGTCTTGATGATTTCTAGGTCAAGTTCGAAACTGGAACACCTGGGTTCAAAAACTAGGTCACCGGGCCAAATCAGCGTAAAATCCTGTTATCACTCTAGCGGTCACATTTTGAAGCAATCATCATGAATCTGGCTCAAAATGTTTGTCTTGATGAGTTCTAGGTCAAATTCGAAACTGGGTCACTTGGAGTCAAAAACTAGGTCACCAGGCCAAATCAGCAGAAAACTTTAACACTCTAGCGGTCACATTTTTGAAGCAATCATCGTGAATCTTGCTCAAAATGTTTGTCTTGAGGATTTTTAGGTCAGGTTCGAAACTGGGTCACCTGGGGTCAAAAACTAGGTCACCTGGCCTGATCAGAAAACATTGTTAACACTCTTGTGGTCACATTTTTCAAGCAATCATCATGAATTTTGCTCAACATGTTTGTCTTGATTATTTCTAGGTCAAGTTTGAAACTGGGTCACATCAGCGGGTCAAAAACTAGGTCACCTGGGCCAAATCAGCAGAAAACTGTTAACACTCCAGAGGTCACATTTTTGAAATAATCGTAATAAATATTGCTCAAAATGTTTGTCTTGATGATTTCTAGGTATAGTTTAAAACTGGGTCACTTGATATCAAAAACTAGTTCACCTGGCCAAGTCAAAGGAAAACCTTGTTGATGCTCTAGAGGTCACATTTTTGAAGTGATCATCATGACTCTTGCTCAAAATGTTTGTCTTGATGATTTCAAGGTGATGTATAGTTTTCTGTCCAGTGACTCTCTTAAGTTTTTCCATTTAGGTCAGTTTCTCAGTAATTATTGGTCCTACAGAGTGATATTTGGTACTTATGAAATATTTGTGTTTAGGTCAGTTTCTCAGTAACTATTGCTCCTACAGCCAGTGATACTTAGTACATGCATACATCTTAGCATGGCCTCTTGAGTGCAGTCATCATTATTTGACCTTGACCTTTATTCATTTTGAACTATGATCAAAATGTTTGCCTTGATCAGTTCGAGATCAGGCTCTCAAAGTGCTATGTTGCTCAGGTGAGCGTTACAGGGCCATCATGGCCCTCTTGTTTAAGGAATCAGCATGAATCTTGCTCAAAATGTTTGTCTTGATGATTTTTAGGTCAGGTTCAAAACTGGGTCACCTAGGGTAAAAAACTAGGTCACCTGGCCAGATCAGCGGAAAACCTTGTTAACACTCTAGTGGTCACATTTTTCAAGCAATCATCATGAATTTTGCTCAACATGTTTGTCTTGGTGATTTCTAGGCCAAATTCGAAACTGGGTCACGAGGTCAGAAACTAGGTCACCTAGCCAAATCAGTAGAAAACCTTGTTTACACTCTAGGGGTCACATTTTTGAAGCAATCATCATGAATCTTGCTCAAAATGTTTGTCTTGATGATTTCTAGGTCAAGTTTGAAACTGGAACACCTGGAGTCAAAAACTAGGTCACCTGGCCAAATCAGCATAAAATCTTGTTATCACTCTAGCGGTCACATTTTTCAAGCAATCATCATGAATCTTGCTCAAAATGTTTGTCTTGATGAGTTCTAGGTCAAGTTCTAAACTGGGTCACTTAGGATAAAAAACTAGGTCACCTGGCCAAATCAGCAGAAAACCTTGTTAACACTCTAGCGGTCACATTTTTGAAGCAGTCATCATGAATCTTGCTCAAAATGTTTGTCTTAATTATTTCTAGGTCAAGTCCGAAACTGGGTCATCTGGGGTCAAAAACTAGGTCACCTGGCCAAATCAGCAGAAAATCTTGTTTTCACTCTAGCTGTCACATTTTTAAAGCAATCATCATGAATCTTGCTCAAAATGTTTGTCTTGATGATTTTTAGGTCAAGTTTGAAACTGGGTCACTTGGGGTCAAAAACTAGGTCACCGGGCCAAATCAGCAGAAAACTTTGTTAACACCTAGCGGTCACATTTTTTAAGCAATCATCATGAATCTTGCTCAAAATGTTTGTCTTGGTGATTTCTAGGTCAGGTTCGAAACTGGGTCACCTGGGGTCAAAAACTAGGTCACCTGGCCAGATCAGCGGAAAACCTTGTTAACACTCTAGTGGTCACATTTTTCAAGCAATCATCATGAATTTTGCTCAAAATGTTTGTCTTGGTGATTTCTAGGTTAAATTCGAAACTGGGTCACTTGGGATCAGAAACTAGGTCACCTGGCCAAATCAGCAGAAAACCTTGTTAACACTCTAGCGGTCACTTTTTTGAAGCAATCATCATGAATCTTGCTCAAAATAATTGTCTTGATAATTTCTATGTCAAGTTCGAAACTGGGTCACATGGGGTCAAAAACTAGGTCACCAGGCCAAATCAGCAGAAAACTGTTAACACTCCAGAGGTCACATTTTTTAAATAATCATCATAAATATTGCTCAGAATGTTTGTCTTGATGATTTCTAGGTCTAACTGGGTCACTTGATATCAGAAACTAGTTCAGCTGGCCAAATCAAAGGAAAACCTTGTTGATGCACTAGAGGTCACATTTTTGAAGTGATCATCATAAATCTTGCTCAAAATGTTTGTCTTGATGATTTCAAGGTGATGTATATTTTTCTGTCCAGTGACTTTCTTAAGTTTTTCCATTTAGGTCAGTTTCTCAGTAATTATTGGTCCTACAGAGTGATATTTGGTACTTGTGAAGTGTTTGTGTTTAGGTCAGTTTCTCAGTAACTATTGCTCCTACAGCCAGTGATACTTAGTACATGCATAGATCTTAGCATAGCCTCTTGAGTGCAGTCATCCATATTTGACCTTGACTTTTATTTCACAGTCCATTAGACATGCTACATTGTCTTACTTGTTAATATAATCATTATGAACTTTGATCAGAATGTTTGCCTTGATCAGTTCTAGATCAGGTTCTCAAAGTCAGGGGAGCGTTACAGGGCCATCATGGACCTCTTGTTTCTGCATGTGACGTCAGGTGAACTCTCACCCACTGTGGCATTTTCTGTGTTGATTTCTTGCATGGTATTGCTTTAGAATTTATTTGGCCTCATTTTCTTGGTACAAAACTCGAAAATCATGTTAATTTCCCAACATAAGCGTAATAGAGTAGGTAGAAGTTTAATCATTGTGAATAAAAGCATAAAAGAGACAGAAAGTTTGATTTGTTCAGTGTAGGATCAAATTTTTGTTTCACTCACGAGCACCAAAACACGTATTTTTACGAGTGGCGATAGCCACTTGTGAAAATACTACATTTGGTGTTCTTTCAGTGAAATAAAATTCGATCCAACACTGAAAAATTAAGATATCCTCTATAGGTACCTACAAACCTATTTCATGCTTGCTCAAATATAATGATTTATTCCTTATGTTCATGAATTTTTTATCGATGACTGGTCCCCTTATGCTACGCTATTGGTACAGTCACTTTTAGATACCAAGATGAGGGCTGCAAATTTAAACAGCATAATATTTGTTTTATTGCCATTGTTGTTTGTGTAACAAAATTCTTTCACGATGCTGTAGTAAATTTTCTGCAGCAAGAAATCATCCTGCTGAAGTCATCATAATAAAGTTTGCACAATATATAATGAAGTAATGCAGAACGTAACGTAAAATTGACAAGACACAAGTATTATCTGACACCAAATTAAGACATTATTTTTCCACAGCATACAATGATCAGTTCACAGCATATAATGAAGATTGTACATAGATAAAGAATACGAGGGCAAGTCAATAAAAAACCAGCCTAACTTATTTCTGGGTGAGATCGATCTCTTCTTTTTCGATGTAATTGCCCTCTAGAATGATGCACTTGGACCAACGGTGTTCCAGTGCCATCAGCCCAGAACTGAAGAAGCCAGGGTCCTTGTGTGTGACCCACTCCTCAACTGCCGCTACGACTTCTTCGTTGGACCGGAAACGACGTCCACAGATATCCTTTTTCAAGTTTGGGAATAGGAAATAGTCACTAGGAGCTAAATCCGGAGAAGGCCGGGTGTGGTAACTCGTACCCATTCCGCTCAACAGCATCCATTGCAATTTTGCAAGTGTGAACTCTCGCATTGTCCTGTTGGAGCAGAATTCCTTTGGAGAGTTTACCTCGGCGTTTTTCACGGATCACATTTCTCAGTTAGTCGAGCAAATTTGCATGATACGCACCTGTTATTGTTCTTTTCTTTGCTAGAAAGCCCAAAATAATAATGCCTTGTGCATCCCAAAATACAGTTGCCATCACCTTGCCAGCAGAGGGTTGCGTTTTGAACTTCTTTGGCCTCGGAGACCCCGGCCCTACACTCTGGCGACTTTGAGCTTTATTCTCTGGCTCATAATAATGGACCCAGGTCTCATCTACAGCCACCAGTCGTGAAAGGAAATCATCTTCCTTTGATCTAAACCGCTTCAACAATGCGCTGTATACTGATGCCCTGGTTGCCATTTGCTCGTCGCTAAGGGATTTTGGGACATAATGGGCTGTGAGCTTGTGCTTACCCAAGCGATCATGTAAAGTTGTTGAAACGCTACCATGTGAAATGTGTAATGCATTCGCTATTTCTTCCACCTTAATTCGCCTATCAGAGTATACCAGATCCCGTACTTTGTTACACATTTCTTCATCGGTGGCATCTGATGGTCGTCCAGACCTGGTTTCGTCTTCTAAAGACATTCTACTGCATTTGAATTCCCCAACCCAGAATTTAACTTGTGCATACGATGGTTCAGAAGACCCAGTAAACATTGGTCAACTCGCAATGTATTTCCTGACCTGTTTTCCCTTCAAATACAAGTACCGAATTACAGCACGGTACTCAACTTTTGATGAAAAGCTTACTTTTGCATCGCTAGCCATTCAATATCTTATGAGTGAATGACACGATAAGGGTGCAATTTTGCCCTCAGGCCTAAAACATGTATTGAAACAAGGCATGAAAATCTTGGGTGTCTCGGTCAATTGGAAATGGGATAGGCTGATTACTTATTGACTTGCCCTCATAATAGACATAATATAACTACTATGCAACATCATATAAATGTCTATTGACAGAATATAATGATAAATGACCATAATATAAAGAAAAGCGCACAAAATATAGTTACAAATTAATGTCATAGGAAGAAAAAAGCACAGCATATAATGATCAAATGTTACCATATAAAGATGTTATGACATCACATCAAGAAAAATGGACAGCACATCAAGAAAAAATGACATCATATCATAAGTTTGCTCAACATAAGACAGCTCAGGCATTCCATAGTTAACCACATAGAGGACTAAGCCTGCTCAGTAAAAGTGTTGTTAGGTAAACTGAACAGGCTCGACATGACCCCATTGGTTTGATTAGGCCTTAAAACCTCAACACAAACAAACGAATTCAAACAAATGTATCAGAGCTATGCTAAAAGCCATTTTGTTGACTCTTTTCCAAAATGCTTAGAGAGACCCTCTTGGCTTCTCTTGCTTCTTGTCCCTATTTGTGTGCTTCAGTATATATACTGCTATTGCTTGGATGAATATTTCAGGTCTTTTTGTCTCACTTGTTTGAAAACAGACGTTACTCTGCTTGAATGCATAGACTTAGCTGGCTATATATGATTATACTATTTTAATATCTCTAATTCTATATATACGTTGGGGCACAGTATTTCCTACAAGATTGCATGTGTGCCCAGCAAAGACTCAGTTCAGGCTGCACATCCACCCAGGCTGATCATAGTTTTTGCTGTCTGCCTGAAGGCGCTTTGAATTCTTGGCTACCCACAGAGAGCCCTGCAAAGACTGATCAGTCTGTGCATATGCACAGGCTCATCTGAGTCTTTACTGGGCACACATGCAGTCTTGTAGGAAATGGTGTGCACGGGCTCATTCTTTGCAAATGGTTTGTTTACTAGGCAGTTCCAGTTGTCCTAAGGTCTCCTACCTGACAGATAACACACAACATATAGTCTTCTCCAGCCTCGAACCATCATTAGTCCTCACTTACGACACAATGGTTGGTGTACACTCTGCCTGGAGGATAAGGAAAGCTAGAATGGAGGTAAATGCACTAAATTGTGCACTATGTACTGGAACCATGCCTCATTATGTTCTTGCTACAAAGTGAGCATGGATGTTTTGTTTTACCCATGATCATCCTTCCCTTATATCTGCCTGAACCACATCTTGTCCATTTGAAGGAAGATCATCAGATTTGGTATCTCAGGATGATGATTTGACCAAATCAGTTCATGTATTGCAACATATGATCATTTGAAAAAATCAGCTCCTGTTTTGCAATACTTTTAGAGTTATGGCCCTTGATACAGAATTCATTCCTAGGCCATAGCTTTAAGCTTATTGAAGGAGTGACACCAAAGTACCTCAGACAGTTTCTTCAATGTTACTCAATCAACTCTGGAAGAGCTCATCATACTGAAATAAATACAGAAACCCCGATTAGAATATTCTGTGTATTTTCTAACTTCCAGACTTTTCAAGTCTGCCGTCATATGAAGAGTCTTAGTGAAACCAAGGCTCCAACTTTCATTCTTTATGTGTTCTTTGTTTCCAAAGGCAATCTTTATAGAGTTTATTTGAACTCGGTCAGCCCTTCTTCATCTGAATAATATTCATGAGGGCTTTGAACTAAAATGTTCAAAATTCCAAAAAAGCCATGTTTAATAAGAAGTTTTCTTTTATACCAAATTACGTAATGGTGCAGTAGAATAATATCAGTATTTTGTTTGTTGAATTAAATTTTTAAATCAAATATAGTTAAATTTTCAACATTTTAAAACTGTTTAAATTTCAGATATCTAAAAAACATTTATCTAAAATTTTGAAGTTATTTTGTTTTTGATAAGTATTTACTCCATAAAGAAAAAATAGTAGGGTTTCGTTGAAGTAAATGCTATATTTAGATCATCAAATTTAGATCATCATATATAATTTAAAAATGATTTAGAATTATTTTGAAATTTCACATCACGAAAACATGCCTATATAATTTTGACCCCCTTAAACCCCACTTTTATATAGTAAAACTGGGGTTTACAGGGGTATGCATTACTTTTTGTATTTGTGCTCAAAACATAGATTGTGGGTATTCGTTAGAACCGCCTTATCGAGGCAGTTCTAACAAGTACCCACACTCTTATGTTTTAAGCAGAATCCTGAAAAATATCAGAATTTTTTTTATCTGAAAATTTTCATTTTTCGGTGGTAAATTTTCAGTATATTTGAATAGGCATGTTTTCATAATGATTTAAGTATATTTACATTGTTTATTCTTGTTTTTGTAACCTAGTATAGTGTATTTGACACACATCAAGTCATATTCTTGTTTCCACTTCGATAGAATAAAAAATAAAACTATGAATATTTTAAATTTTTTAAAGTCAAAATAAAACATCTCTCACTGGAACGTCTCCAGTTCATTGATTAGTGCCCAATACCTGAGTACTTTGTCAATGCATTTGTCTATATAGCCTCTGAAACCATTATAAATTACTTAACAATGATTTATATCTATATACATCATTTTGTTTAATGAAACAGTACAGTGCATAGCTCCATATAAGTTGGGGTATCAGTTTAATATTTTTCTGATTTCTCCATAAAAACACATGTTGTGGGTACTTATTAGAAGCCCCTATTGAGGCACTTCTAATGAGTACCCACAACATATGTTTTTATGGAGAAATAAGAACAATGTCACTATTTTTAGGTTAGAAAAAGTGCCTCATCTGTAGCTATGATAATGTGTTTGACAAGATACTATGTTAAGATGTTTGTGTGATGAGTGCCTCCATGTTCCCCTTAAGATATATAGAGAAAATAGGGACATATAGGAGTCTTCAATAATATTTTGCAATTTGAACTTCTTTTGTATCTAATTTAAGTGTGTTTGTACTTTCATAACTCCATACAAGACGCTTTTTTTCAATCGAAAAATACTAATATTTTTCTTATTTCTCCATGAAAACATATGTTGTGGTCAGTCTGTATAATATATAATTAAACCAGAGAATACAGGGTGTGGGGTATACACACTAAGGTGAATGAATTTCCTTGTCTTTTGTGTTTTTGAAGCTAATTATTTTTTTTAATATTACAGTTGACTCTCGTTATCTCAAACTCGCTTATCTCGAATAACCGCTCATCTCGAAGTGAAAATCTTGTCCCTGCCTAAACATGAAAATCTAACAACAAGTAAAAAATATTGTGGAAAAGAGGAGAAATTGGGCAATTTCTTCTCTTTTCCACAATATTTTTGATATATCTCTAACGTCAAGAGTCCAATTACATATAAATTTGTTATTTATTTATTTATTTATTTAAACAATGTTTAAAGAGGATGACACAATTAGCTATAAATAACTATTCTACCTTGTGGTTCTCTAACTAAAATTTATATACATATATGCAACAAAACTTATCTAACAGCTAAGAAATTCATGGGATAAAAGTAGCTTGTAGCGAAGTGAATGCTTGTATAAAGTTTTTATCAAATAAAAGTGCTAACAGGTATGTGCAAGTGATTTAAAACCAAACATGGCACTTAATTATATCAAAGACAAATCTGTATGTTATCACAGTTTTTGTAAGTGCTTTAAGATTTGACGAGCGCATAAAACCTATGTCTAAAGCAATTATGCTAGGTCATAAAAGCTCTCAATTCAGTTACAATAACGGTTTCAGCGATAATTTTACACATGGTATATCATTTAAAATCATAGTTAAAGACATTTTATAAGGGTTAAAATGTTGCTTTAAGATACTGCTTAAAGATAGAGAGTGACCCCGATGTTTTTACTGTTTGAGGTAGAGCATTCCATAGTCTTGGTGCGGAACACGAAAAAGAGCCATCAAAAAGTGCTGTCCATGCTTTCGGCACATAAAGTGAGCCATTTTCTGATGACCTGAGGTTAAGAGTGTGTACCTCGGATACTGGGTTTAGAAGTTGTGTTATATATTCAGGGGATAAATTATTTATTGCTCAGTAAGTGAAGACAGCTTTATTATATTTAAGTCTGTCCGGAATTGACAGCCATCCCAGCTGACTGAACATATCTACTGATGGGGTATCGTAATTTGCTCACAGGATGACTCGAGCAGCGCGTTTTTGCAGCTTGGATATGCGTTCAATATTAGTTACAGAGGCTGACCCCCAGGTAACAGAGCCGTAATCAATATAAGGAAGAATATACCCCTGATAGTAAACTTTTTGAATATGTGTCGGTACATACGTTGCTAGCTGGCGTAATAAAGATATTTTAGATGAGATAAGGGAGCATAAGTGGTCTATATGGGCAGACCAAGAAAGGTGTTCATCGATATAAACACCAAGGAGTTTCTGTTTACTAACGGATTGAATGTTGACATCGTCAGCAATAATATTTAGAGGTCCAGAGTCGTTCAAGCGTTTTCTAGCGCCAACTAGCATGCAAGTTGTTTTGGTCATGTGAACATTCATTTTGTTTATCTTTCCCCATGTTTTTGTGTTACCGAATTCTCCTTGCAGATCTTCTTCAATGTCATTACCATGCGTGTGAATCATCGTGTCATCTGCATACAAATCAGAGGAGCACTTTTTGATATGAAGCAGAAGATGGTTGATAAAAATGAGGTTGTTCGAATTAGTTTTTCCTCAATTCTGAAAATCTGATATGTCGAGGTACAGATATCTCGAAGTGTTTCAGAGAGTTCCTTGGAATTTGAGATAACGAGAGTTGACTGTATGTTGATGGTTAATAACCAAGTTTTTGGCATTCTTGGCTCACACTCAGCTGCTGTGATCACTTGCAATCCATTGGCTGTCAGTTCCTCTGTCTGTTTGTCCAACCACACCTTTGAATGACTCCTGAAATCTTAGAATAGTTTTCATCAAACTTCAGATGGAGTCTGCCCATATATGCAGGGTTGTGGAATTACCAAATTTGTCAAATTGTCAAAATCCACTTGTCTAACCAAGATTTACTTGCCCGAAAATTAACTTTTTTCTTATTTCTCAAAGAAAACATATTTTGTATACTCATTAGAAGTGCCTGAGTGAGATGCTTCTAATGAGTACCCATAAGAAAACATATTGTGGATACTCATTTGAAACACCCCAGTGAGGTGCTTCTAATGAGTACCCATAACATATATTTTCTTCAAGAAATAAGAAAAAATATGTATCTCATAAGCTGGATACACTTTTTAGCTAGAGTTATGTGGTCTTTGACCCAGGACAAGTAAATTAAAATTTCTTACTTGTCCTCAGGGAAATGGGACACGTCGGGCATGGTATTTACACAGCCCTGCATATATATTTAAAACACTTGTTATTGATATAGGATTAGCATTGCTACTGGATGGATATAGATCAGTTTATACCTTCATGCTCCTGCTAACCAAAGGTCAAGGTCACAAATTTTGCCTAGATAGGGGCATTGGTCAGAGGTGACACTGGTCATGAGTATATGTGAGCATCTGCCCACTTGCTCAAGTTTATTACAAAAGTATTATCATAAGGTTAGATGAAATCAATTATGAAAATTGTTTTTATGAATTCATTATTACCCAAAATTGCTTAAAGGATACAGTCAAACCTGTCCTAAAGGCCACTTGTATTAAGTAATCACCTGCCTTTAAAGGCCGTTATTTCAGATCTCATTAAAGGTAAAGAAGTGGAAATCTACCTATATTAAGTAAGTACCTGTCTTAAGCAACCAGTTTTTGGCTTTCCCCCAATAGTTGCTTGCTTAACACAGGTTTGACTGTATACAGACCTATGGAACACACAGCTAATGAGTTTCCATACAACCTTGACAAATGCCAGAATAGGGCAAAGAGTAAAAGTGTTACTTTTATTTATTTATTTTGTTCATGAATTCATTATTACCCAAAATTACTTTAAGGATATACAGACCTATGAAACACACAGATTAGGAATTTGCATACATTCTTTACAAATGCAAGAATAGGGCAAAGATACTATGTGTTACTTTTTTAAAAAAAATTTTCATGAATACATTATTACCCGAAATTACGTTAAAGATATACAGACCTATGAAATGCGCAGATAAGGAATTAATGTTGCCAACATTAATTCAGAGATACGATTAAAAATCATTTTATTTTTGAACTTGTTAAAAAAATGAGAGACAAACTGAAAATTGACAGGCTGTCAGATGCCACATTTTATGATTGTATTAATACCATATATCAATTTATTAAACCTTTCTTGATAAAAAAATGTCTGTTTTTGAGGAATATGGAGCCTTTAACTTTGTCAGCAGCTACTTGCATAAAACAAATTAATTTGTCTAAATCAGGAACTGGAAAATGAATTGTTGGTTACTTTGTGACAATTATGAAAAAATGCAGGATTTTTGTGTAGACTGACAGTAAGAACAAAAATATAATGCAGTGTAATGTTGAAACATTTTTACATTACCAAAATGTAGAATAATTAATTATTTGTTTGTCATAAATTTCATTTCCCAATTTAAACTGACTTTATAACTCACAGCAAAAAAAAAAAATGTTTAATCACCAAATACAATATAAAAAAGAGTTTTAGCCATCAGTGGAAAAGGGAATTTTATTACACAACCAAATCCAGGTTCCATAGCACAGCAGATTCAGGGGTCACATGTTTGAGCCCCAGCTTGGCCACATAACTTTTGTGTAGATTGATTATGAAATAATTTCTACACTGCCCCGACTTCCATTGATTCAAAAAGGGTAGGTGTCAGTGAAAGTATGTGCACAAGTACTGGTTAGCTGATAAGAGGACTAAGCCTGCCCAGTAACAGTGTGAGTACTCTCAACATGACCCTTATGGGTTACTATCCTTTCCTCATCTTCTTTACTGTGATCTGATGAGGGATTTTCGATTCTGCTGTCTTCGACAGAGTTATACTAATTTCACACTTTATGTAGACCTTACATCTACTTTGATTTGGATATTTTGTCAAAGTTCCACAACGTTGGACTTGAGGTTCTTTTGAAATTATGTAGATATTCTTCTTTTGATAATGATGATATGTTTTCTTGTAGTTTTATAGCATTTGCCACCAACTGCTGTTACCTTAGGAAATTGATATACATGTATATGTATTTGCTATAGTAATGTCCATTTATATTATTCATTAGGGAATTTACAGTACAGCAGGACATTGTTTCAGTTTGCATGTGGGTGGTCAGGTGGTGCGAAGGTGTGGTGTATCTTATGTCACCTGGGCGTCCAACTGATATTGGCTTACTGTTGGGCAAGGCCTGCTATCCTTGTAGCAGGTAAGGGTAGAGGGGGGGGAATGTTTTTATTATGCCCCTGCCATTTTCAGTGGGGGCACATAGAGTATCACCGCTGTCCATATGCACGTCCATCCCGTCCCATACGTAACACAAATAGTTTCCGTGCAATATCTTTTGAAAAGATAGGTGTATTGGATTGAGATTTTATACACAGGTATATAATCATAAAATGTAGGTCAAGTTCGATTTAGGGTAAAATCCACCAATTATTATGGGAGTTATGGTCCTTTTCAGCTTTGAAAAATGGTTTCCGTTTGATATCTTTTGAAAAGATTAGTATATTGGATTCAAATTTTATACACAGGTATATAATCATAAAATGTAGGTCATGTTCGATTCAGGGTAAAATCCACCAATTATTTTGGGGGTTATGACCCTTTTTCTACTTTGAAAAATGGTTTCCGTTCCATAACTTTTGAAAAGATTAGTGAATTGGATTCATATTTTATACACGAGCATATAATTATAGAATATAGGTCAAGTTCGATTTAGGGTAAAATCCACCAATTATTTTTGGAGTTACCACCCTTTTTCAAGGTTGAAAAATAATTTCCGTTTGATATCTTTTGAAAACATTAGTGTATTGATTCATATTTAATACACAGGTATATAATCATAAAATAGAGGTCAAGTTTGATTTAGGGTAAAATCCACCCATTATTATTAGAGTTATGGCCCTTTTTCACCTTCCAGAAATGTTTTCTTTTGATACTTTTTTTTAAAAAAGATTGGTGTATTGGATTCATATTTTATACTCAGGTATATAATCATAAAAAAATGTCAAGTTCGATTTAGGGTAAAATCTGCCAATTATTATGAAAGTTATGGCCCTTTTTTCAACTTCATTTTTTGCAAAATGCCTGCGTGTGGCTGAGGATGGCCCTGGGCAGGGGCATCTATGTCATATTGACACATTTCTAGTTTCTTCTATCACTTTCATTCCTGTTCCTCTTTCTTCCCTGTTCCTCTCTTTCATCTCTTCTACTATCTACATTTTGTATTCTATCTCTTTTCTCCCTTTTTCTGGGAGATGACACGAAATGACCCACAAGGGTTTACGTGTTGTTAAACCCCAACACAATTAATCAATTCATTTTGCATATTATCTTGTGGCATCATTCTTTCCTATGAAAATTTTATTGCTGCAGTACGGAGAGTTGGTGACATATGGCCTTCCCTTCAGCCTTTTATGGTTTGTGATTTTGAAGGCTAAACCCATTGTAGACTGAATAGACTCCCCAACACTATATATTGGAATAGTCCAATTTCAATTTTAGGTATGCCCAGCTATGAGATATAGTTATGTCTAGAGAAAAAATGGCTAAACTGTTTGCCAATTATCCTTTTAGGAGTCTCCAGACTATAATTGGTTAACTATATTTACCCTGTATATTTGGACACCTCAGTTCCTTACTATAACAAGTCCATTTTACTTCCTGTTGATTTTCTCTCAAAACTGCTAGATCAGTGGTAGTCAGTGTAGACTTGGTAAGATGTTGCCTCCGACAGCCCCTTACCAGGATCTACATTGTTTACATAGTCCTGTCAGTCCCAATACTTGACATAGATCCAGATAACAGGGAGTATCCCACATAATATTTTTTTTTTATTTCTCCACAAAAGACATGTTGTGGTGCTCATTAGAAGTACCTCATTCCTCTCCAAGAAAACATATCTTGTGGGTACTCATTAAAAGTGCCTTGATGAGCACTACAACATATGTGTTCGTGGAGAAATAAAGAAAATACCAGTACTTTTCAGTTGTTTAAAGCACCTTATCTGGAGCTATGAGTCATGGGGTGAGAAAGAGAATTGACTTTTATTTCAGGAGAGAAGTACTGTAAGTAATACCTGGGATACCACAGACAGCCTCTATCAGATGGGACCAAGTACACCTGCTGCAAACTTTAACCAGTCCAGTAGTAATTTTTCCCGCCTTCTCAGTAATATTTCCATTCAGTCACCCAATATTTCACCAATGAGAAGTTACTCTGGTAGGATTAGTTCTCCAGCCTTCCACTCCAGGTCTCATAGTCCACTCATTACCAATTTTCCTGGAATTGACAGGTAAAATTTAAGTATGAATAGTGAAAAAAAATACCTTATGCCCTATGCAACTAGTTTAGACCCGTATTAGTTTTAACTGCATTCATGTAGTCTAATCAGGTTCTCTGTTGATTGCTCTCAAAAGTTAATTCTGGTCCTACTGAACCCAGATATACCCTTTTCTTTGCAAACGGTGTAGACCCAGATCAGTTGGCTTCTGAAGAAGCCAACTGATCTGGATCTGCACTGTTTGTCAAATGGTGTAGACCCAGATCAGTTGGCTTCTGAAGAAGCCAACTGATCTGGATCTGCACTGTTTGTCATTAAGTATGTGAATTTATATCAACAACCTGGATCAAGGAATCTGATTGGCTGAAAATAAAAAGTGGGCGTGACATCTTAATTTATTCAGCATGACAAGGGTTAAAGATCCTCATAAGAGGTAAAGAACAGCTCAGATCCTAATCAGACTACACAAATGCTCAGGTCTATAATGGTCACTTGTCACTTATCCTGAGACACTCTGTATTTGAATAGGCTGATATATTTCTGAATTAAAAGATAATTTGATTGACATTTTTGGGATTTCCAGATAAAATGATACTCAAAAGATAATGCTACAAAATTTTGAACATTTTAATTTATTTTTTGCCTAAATTTTAAATGCCATTGGGGTATAATGTTTCCATCATTCCATCCATTCATTCAGGTTTGTCTGTCTGTATGTCAGCTGACTTTTGCATTAAAGTTTTGTGTTAAGTTTGTTTGCTTTGCTCATATTTCTGAAAGTCTTCACTTAAGTGTTATTGATATGTGGTTTGTATTATTTCTGAATGGATACAGGTCAACTGGCTTCATGTTGCTGCTGCTACAGACCAAAGGTCAAGGTTGTAGATTGAGACATTTTGTTGTCCCCCGCCTTTTCGAAGAAAAGTGGAGGGACACTGTTTTTGGCTTTCCGTGGGGCGTGGTGCGTGGTGCGTGGTTCCAAATTTTTAGTAGGTACTTTGTCCCCTTAACTCCTCCCACAGTTTTTGTCCGATCCTTTTGAAACTTTACAGGTGTTTTGCGGATGGTCTGAAGATATGCATATGGTTTTTTCAGAATCCTGAAGTTATTTTTTATCACTCTTTACACATTTTGAACCTAGCCATTTTTTGAGTTCTAATATTACAGAAGTCTATAGGGAGTAGGTACCTTGTCCCCTTAACTCCTCCCACAGTTCTTGGCGGATCCTTTTGAAACTTTACATGGGCTTTTAGGATGGCCTGAAGATATGCATATGGATTTTTCAGAATCATGAAATAATTTTTTATCACTTTTTCCGCATTTTTAACTTAGACATTTTTTGAGTTCTAATATTACAGAAGTGTATAGGGAGCAGGTACCTTGTCCCCTTAACTCCTCCCACAGTTTTTGGCGGATCCTTTTGAAACTTTACAGGTGCTCTAAGGATGATCTGAAGATATGCATGTGGTTTTTTCAGAATCCTGAAACTATTTTTTATCACTTTTTTACACATTTTGAACTTAGACATTTTTTGAGTTCTAATATTACAGAAGCGTATAGGGAGCAGGTACCTTGTCCCCTTAACTCCTCCCACAGTTTTTAGTCGATCCTTTTGAAACTTTACAGGTGCTCTAAGGATGACCTGAAGATATGCATGTGTTTTTTTCAGAATCCTGAAACTATTTTTTATCACTTTTTACACGTTTTGAACTTAGACATTTTTTGAGTTCTAATATTACAGAAGTCTATAGGGAGTAGGTACCTTGTCCCCTTAACTCCTCCCACAGTTTTTGGCCAATCCTTTTGAAACTTTACATGGGCTTTTAGGATGGCCTGAAGATATGCATGTGGATTTTTCAGAATCCTGAAATAATTTTTTATTACTTTTTCCGCATTTTTAACTTAGACATTTTTTGAGTTCTAATATTACAGAAGTGTATAGGGAGCAGGTATTTGTCCCCTTAACTCCTCCCACAGTTTTTGGCCGAAACTTTACAGGTACTTTAAGGATGGTCTGAAGATATGCATGTGTTTTTTTCAGAATCCTGAAACTATTTTTTATCACTTTTTACACATTTTGAACTTAGCCATTTTTTGAGTTCTAATATTACAGAAGTGTATAGGGAGTAGGTACCTTGTCCCCTTAACCTCCCACAGTTTTTGGCGGATCCTTTTGAAACTTTACATGGGCTTTTAGGATGGCCTGAAGATATGCATGTGGATTTTTCAGAATCCTGAAATAATTTTTTATTACTTTTTCCGCATTTTTTAACAGACATTTTTTGAGTTCTAATATTACAGGTGTTAAGGGAGCAAGTACCTTGTCCCCTTAACTCCTCCCACAGTTTTTGGTCGATCCTTTTGAAACTTTACAGGTGCTTTAAGGATGGTCTGAAGATATGTATGTGGTTTTTTTAGAATCCTGAAACTATTTTTTATCACTTTTTACACGTTTTGAACTTAGACATTTTTTGAGTTCTAATATTACAGAAGTCTATAGGGAGTAGGTATCTTGTCCCCTTAACTCCTCCCACAGTTTTTGGCCGATCCTTTTGAAACTTTACATGGGCTTTTAGGATGGCCTGAAGATATGAATGTGGATTTTTCAGAATCCTGAAATAATTTTTTATCACTTTTTCTGCATTTTTAACTTAGATATTTTTTGAGTTCTAATATTACAGAAGTGTATAGGGAGTAGGTACCTTGTCCCCTTAACTCCCTCCACAGTTTTTGGCCAATCCTTTTGAAACTTTACATGGGCTTTTAGGATGGCCTGAAGATATGCATGTGGATTTTTTCAGAATCCTGAAAAAAAATTTTTTTCTCACTTTTTTCGCATTTTTATCTTAGACATTTTTTGAGTTCTAATACTACAGAAGCGTATATGGAGTAGGTACCTTGTCCCCGTAACTCCTACCACAGTTTTAAGCCGATCCTTTTGAAACTTTACAGGTGCTTTAAGGATAGTCTGAAGATATGCATGTGTTTTTTTCAGAATCCTGAAATTATTTTTTATTACTGGTTTCCTGCTTCAATACTTAGGTAAGTGATACAGGACCAATGGTCCACTGGTTAACTTAGCCATTTTTAACACCTCAAATAAAAATAAGGCGGGGGACATAAATTCCCCATGGAATTTGCTTGTTAACATTGGCATCAAAGGGGCAAGAGAATGTCAACTGATCTATGTCCAGCTAAACTAGTAGTATAACTTCCGCTGATACAAGAAGGGCAGTTGTCAGTTTCTGACAAAAGAATGTGCACAATACTGGTTAACCGCTTAGAGGACTAAGCCTGCCCAGTAAACGTGTGGTTAGGTAAACTGACCACGCTCGACATGACCCCATTGGGTTGACTGAGCTGTAAAACCCCAACACAAACAAACAAACATAACTGAGAAATATAAGCAAAACAAACATATATATATGAGTGCGCTAGCGCACCAAAAATATTCCCTAACCGTCGGGTCATTCAGAGAAATCAAGCATAATACTGTTCCATGAAACTTGTTTTTTAACAGGTGTAGTGGTGCAGTGGTTATGTCTCCCAACTCTGAAGGGCTGGGAGCTGCCGCCGTAGCCGGCGTGTGTTCGAACCTCACTCAGCCCAGTGGTATTTCATATTTCTCCCTACAGACTTTTTAGCTCACCTGAGCAAAAGCTCAGGGTGAGCTATTGTCATCACCCTATGTCCGTTGTTCGTCGTCGTCCGTCGTACGTCGTCCGTCGTTCGTCCTCAACAATTAGTTTGTTAACACTCTAGAGGTCACTTGACGAAACTTGGTCAGAATGTTTGCCTCTATGAAATCTAGGCCAAGTTCGATACCGGGTTACTTGGGGTCAAAAACTAGGTCACCAGGTCAAATCAAAGGAAAAACTTGTTAGCACTCTACAGGTCATAGTTTTGACCCAATCTTGATGAAACTTGCTCAAAATGTTTGCCTCTATTAAATCTAGGTCAAGTTCGAAACTGGGTCACCTGGGGTCAAAAACTAGGTCACCGAGCCAGATCAGCAGAAAACCTTGTTAACGCTCTAGCGGTCACATTTTTGAAGCAATCATCATGAATCTTGCTCAATATATTTGTCTTGATGATTTCTAGGTCAAGTTCGAAACTGGGTCACCTGGGGTCAAAAACTAGGTCACCTGGCCAGATCAGCAGAAAACCTTGTTAACACTCTAGCATCACATTTTTGAAGCAATCATCATGAATCTTGCTCAATATGTTTGTCTTGATGATTTCAAGGTCAAGTTCGAAACTGGGTCACTTGGGGTCAAAAACTAGGTCACCGGGCCAAATCAGCAGAAAACCTTGTTAACACTCTAGCGGTCACATTTTTGAAGCAATCATCATGAATCTTGCTCATTATGTTTGTCTTGATGAATTCTAGGTCAAGTTCCAAACTGGGTCACCTGGGGTCAAAAACTAGGTCACCTGGCCAGATCAGCAGAAAACCTTGTTAACACTCTAGCGGTCACATTTTTGAAGCAATCATCATGAATCTTGCTCAAAATGTTTGTCTTGATGATTTATAGGTCGAGTTAGAAACTGGGTCACTTGGAGTCAAAAACTAGGTCACCAGGCCAAATCAGCAGAAAACCTTGTTAACACTCTAGCAGTCACATTTTTGAAGCAATAATCATGAATCTTGCTCAAAATGTTTGTCTTGATGATTTCTAGGTCAGGTTCGAAACTGGGTCACGTGGTGTCAAAAACTAGGTCACCTGGCCAAACCAGCAGAAAACCTTGTTAACACTCTAACGGTCACATTTTTTGAAGCAATTATCATGAATCTTGCTCAAAATGTTTGTCTTGATGAGTTCTAGGATATGTTTGAAACTGGGTCACTTGGGGTCAAAAACTAGGTCACCGGGCCAAATCAGCAGAAAACTTTGTTAACACTCTAGCAGTCACATTTTTGAAACAATCATCATGAATCTGGCTCAAAATGTTTGTCTTGATGATTTCTAGGTCAAGTTCGAAACTGGAACACCTGGGGTCAAAAACTAGGTCACCGGGCCAAATCAGCGTAAAATCTTGTTATCACTCTAGTGGTCACATTTTTCAAGCAATCATCATGAATCTTGCAAAAAATGTTTGTCTTGATGAGTTCTAGGTCAAGTTCGAAACTGGGTCACTTGGTATCAAAAACTAGGTCACCGGGCCAAATCAGTGGAAAACTTTGTTATAATCATTTTGAACTTTGATCAGAATGTTTGCTTTGATCAGTTCTAGATCAGGCTCTCAAAGTGCTATGTTGCTCAGGTGAGCATTACAGGGCCATCATGGCCCTCTTGTTTCTGAAGTACTTGTATCAGTAATGATCCTGGGCCAGAATTCTTTGTTGAAGTTTGTTTAAATCTTAAATTATATATATATATATAAGTATATATATATATATATATAAGTCTTTGGTCTGCAGCTGTATCAAGATGATGCCAGCAGAGGTCCTCATCAACCTGCAGATGAATATTTTCAGAAATATAAGCATGCAAAAAAGCTTTATGCATAACTTTGATGCAAACATTAACCCTTTCATCCCTGCTGACCAACATGATTACCTTTACAAACTGTATAGATGCAGATGAGATGGCTTGTAATGAGCCCACTAATCAGGATCTACACTGTTTGCATTTCTATTATTGATATTTGACTGATCTCCTATTTGCAACAATGGATGTGTCCAAATTCAGAGATGGATGAGCTCTTTATAGAAACTAGGGGGTGAAAGGGTTAACAAAATGTCTAAGTGTTTTACCTTGGCCTTTGGTCTGTAGCAGTAGCCAGATAATGCCACATAACCAGTATCCATCCAGGAGTAATATCAACCACATATCCAACTTTTAAACACAAAACTTTAATGCAAAAAGTGAACTGACATATGGACAGATGAACGGATGACATATTGACAGACAAACATTCAAACCAACAGATTGATGGATGGGCAGAATGGTTAAAACATACCCATACTTCAAACCTGAAATCATCATCATCATCATCATGTATCAGGTGTGTAAATATAATTACTGCTTGTTGGATATATGTCGGTTGGCATCTTGCTGCTGCTACAGACCAAAGGTCAAGGTCACAGATTGAAACTTTGTTAGCATTATGTCAGTGATTTATGTTTAGTATTTTTGGCTTTGCTTCTATTTCTGAAAGTCTTCACTCATGTTTGATAATACTATTGATTGGACATAGGTCGGTTGAATTCATCTTCACACTGTTACAGACCAAATGTCAAGGTCCTTGAATGTCAACATTAAAACCAAAGTTTGGTGTTAAGTTCTGATACTTTGCTTATACATGTATTACTGAAGGTTGACATTGTTGCTATGTGGTTAGTTTTACTGCAGTATGGATCAGATCAGGTGACATTTTATTTTATACCCTTAGACACAGCCAGGGATATAGATGAACCTCTGCTTTCCCCCCCCCCCCCCCCCCCCCCCCCCCACACACACACACACACACACACACACACACCGCATCATCTCCTGGTCACTTGCTGTAGTTTTTATGCATTTGTTTATGAAATATTTGGTGGAATAGCTATCAGTGTAGACCCTGATTACACTGCCCCCTTTATGATCAGTCTGATCTGGATCTGCACTGTTTGCATATCTTCCTGGCAAAAAAATCAGTGTATGAAATTTTCAGTACAAAACCACTGTAACAATCAGGGCCCAGTTGTTCAAAGCTAACGACATTGTTAGTTAACGATTTGTTAAAATTTACATCAAATGATATGCAAATATTCTGATATTTTTTGCTGAAAAAATGTGAGTAGCTTTTGCACTGCAAAAGCTACTCACATTTTTTCAGCAAAAAATATCAGAATATTGTATATTGAATCTGCTAAAACAGTTAACGAAAGGACCCTTTACGAGCTCGTTAAGCTAACAACGCTTTGAACAACTGGGCCTATAACATATTTTGGTAGAAATATTACTTGAGGGGAAATTTTAGAGGGCTAAAATTATTCCTGTCATGGTATTTTGTTTGGTTGCCATGGCAACTGAATATTCCCATATACTTCTTGTAGAAAAATGGTTAAATGAGGTCTTCCCCATCACCAATGAAACAGTTTGAACTAAATTTGACTGCAAATTGGTTAAAACACATGTAAATATCCTTATGTTTTATACATCTGTGTCTTTTGTGTTTTCATACCATAAACAAGACACTCAACATATATATGTGTACAGGTAAGAAAGTAATATAGGCTACCTAGGCAAATGTTCATGACCTCAGTCAGAGTGCCTGGATGCATAGCTCCAGATAAGGAACTTTTTTCAGCATTAAAGCACTGATGTTTTTCTTAGTTCTCCACAAAAATGTGCGTTCTCATTAGATGTGCCCACCACATATATTTTCATGGAGAAATAAGAAAAATATTATATGGATATGTGGATACCCCTTATCTGGAACTGTATTAAAATGTGTGAGCAGATCTGAATCACTGCAGATCTGAATCACTGCAGATCTGAATCACTGCAGATCTGAATCACTGCAGATCTGAATCACTGCAGATCTGAATCACTGCAGATCTGAATCACTGCTGTTTGCTGATGTGCTAAGGACTGTTCTAGTGATAGAGCTCAAATGTGTTATTCCATGTTTAGGAGATCTCAGAGTCCAGCAGCATTTCGTGGAAGCTCTCTTCACAGATTTGCTACTCCATCCCCTCAGGCATCCAAGTCACCTGGTAACTTCTACCGCTCTCCGGCTGTGGGAACAAACAGTGTCTCTCTTGTAAATGAGAGCTACTCAGAGTGGGTGGAACCTATTCTACCAGAAGTCTGCTTTGAGCATGTCTGGACAGAACCTGCACCTGCTATAAGGTAAGTGGTATTAACTTAAGTCAGGTAATTTTCTCTCCGGACTTTAAACTCTTTTGTAGTGTGGGACTACCAACTTACAATAGAACAAGTTGTCTTGTAACTTAATACATGTCATCATGCTATGTCAGAGAATAATAGCAAAACAGCTCATTTGGAATAAATAAATGGAATGAATTTATAGTCTACTGAAATGCCATTCCCATTTCTGGGAAAAACAAGTACCAGTGAGGCAGCCATATATTGTTTTGCTGTTCATACCAACCAGGAACTCAGATTCTTGGCCAGTCTCATGATAAGATATATTAGTCATATAATAATACGATTATGAACAGATAACCTTATTTCCCAGTAAAAATATTTTGGAATATCAGTTTCTATTTCTCTGTTTTTATATATATATAACACAGAAAAAATATCAGACTGTCAGGGTGTGCAGGGACCCAGCAGGGAATATTGAAACTGCCTCAAAAAGTTTTTCTGATCAAAAGGTTTTGCTTTAACAACAATGTATTTTTTATGACCATGTCATTGTTTGGGAGGGGGCAAAAGTAGTTGACAGGGAGAATAATCAGAGACAAACAAGTCAATCAGTCACGTCTCCACACGTCATGAACTGGGGCCAGGAGGCATACAACCTGAGCAACATCTACAGCCTGGAATGTTCCCCATACCAAGATGATGTGCAGAACTGATAAATCAATCTTGTCCAATGAAGGTTAAGGTTACATTTCAAGGCCAAAGTTCAAATGGCAATATTTCGTGTCTGCTCTAAAACTTTAAAGTGGTTTAAGATTTCTTCATGAAACTTTGTACAAGCTTAAGGTATGATCAGATGACGGGCAGAGAAAATGAACTATAACCCTACTTTTAGTTCTGATGAACAAAGTTCTGATTTAAGCCAAACCTCCAACGTCTGTAGCGAAATGACAGGGCAGTGATCTGACAGATCTGCAATGTCAGGCTGCAAGACATTGTCACCACCAGATCCTATGAGCTACTTGCGCAGCTTGGCATTGAGGATCTGGACCTCATTCTGAAGGAGAGAAGGCTCCACTGGTATGGACATGTGGAACGCTCCAATGGTGCAGTCAAGAGCCTTTGACCTGCAGGTTGATAGAAAGTGTGAGCCTGGGAGGCCCAAGATGAAATGGAAACAGCTGACAGAGAGGGATTGCAGAGAATGGAAGCTCTCGGCTGTTGACCCTCATGACAGACATACTTGGAGATCTGGTATGAGATCTGCCATGCGTGCAGCTAGGCAGCTACCTGGAAGGGGGTCCACTGATGTGGATGTTGCCCCTGTACCTGCACGTTAATAAAAAATATGATGATGATGATGATGCTGATGATGTAATTATGCCCCTTTGTTAGCTCCTCTGAGTCGGTTAGGCTCATAGGCTTATAGTATAGGCATATATCGTCCATTCGTCCATCATCACTCAACATTTTCGGACGACTTCTCCTCTGAAGCCGTGGAGCCAATTCAGGCTTATAGTATAGGCATATATCGTCCGTTCGTCCATCATCACTCAACATTTTCGGACGACTTCTCCTCTGAAGCCGTGGAGCCAATTCTTCCCGTATTTCACATATAGCATCTATAGGCAGGGGGAATAAATTGTATTGTTAGCTCACCTTAGCTATACTCAGGATAAGCTGTAGTAATCACTTTGTCCGTCGTCTGTCCATAATTCCGTCTGTTTGTCAGGGCGTGTGAATGGGCATGTATTGGGTAGACATGAATTGGGTACTTGCCATTTATTCCGTAAGTGTCCAAAGTAAGTGCCCAATAAATTTGAGGCACTTGTTGGGTATTTGGGCATCTTGTTGGGTATTTTGAGCAGAAAAATTAACACTGTAGTACCCAACAAGTGTCCATCTGTAAGAATGTCCGTGCATCCATCCACTAACATTTTCAAACAACTTCTCCTCTGAAACCACTGAGCCAAGTTGCTCAAATTTCATAATTTCATATGGAGCCTCCTTAGGTTGGGGGAACGGAAGATTGATAAAATGGTTGTGACCTGTTGACTAAGATAGCCCCCATGCTCATATATGGTAAAAACCTTTAAAAATCTTCTTCTCCAGAACCGAGGATGCCTTGGGGCTGAATCTTTGCACAAATTATCGGGGAGTGGTGGTCTACCAAAGTTGCTAAAATGATGGTCATACATTGACATTTCTGTGGCGAGGTCAAGTTTGCTTCCCTGTGCATTTGTATGGGCCTCATACATTTGTATGGGAACAATGTTGAGAATTACAAAGGACTTCTCCTCTGAAACTTAATGGCAAATGTTGCTCAAATTTCATATGGAGCCTCCTTGGGGCAGGGCAACGAAAAGTTGCTAAAATGGTCGCATTGACCAAGATGGCCAAACCTTTAAAAATCTTCTTCTCCAGAACCAAATAAACCCTGGGGTCTAATCTTTGCACAAATCATCTGGGACAGGAGGTCTATCAAAATTGCTAAAATGATGGTCCTACATTGACATTTGACCTTTTTACGGCAAGGTCACATTTGCTTCCCCATGCATTTGTATGGGCTCTGTACATTTATATGGGAAAAATGTTGAGAATTCATATTTGGACATCTCCTCTATGATCCAACTGAACTGAAACTTGATTAGGAGCAATAGGGCGCCTAGTAGACACAAAATAGCTAAAACTGAATTGATAAAAAATTCAAGATAGCCACCATTTGAAAATTAATTTTCGACATTTCTTCCCAAATCTTTGGTCGCTTTGAGCAGAAACTTGCTCTGTAGCAACAGGATAACCTCTGGATTGAAACGAGCTAAAATCATATTGATTAGAAATCCTTGATGGCCACAATAGTGCCGCTCCATTCAACAAGATGGCCGCCAAGGCTAAAAATAGAAAAATGTTCAAATGACATCTAGTTCTTGGCCAATGGCCCGATTTCAAACAATTTGCACAGAGGTGTTCCTCCAGTGGCCCTCTTCCAAAAATTGCTAAAATGGTTTCGCTGGGCTGAACAAAATAGCGACCAGAGCTAAAAATAGAAAAACCTTAAAAGGACATCTCCTTTGCAGCTGGTGGCCTGATTTGAAAGTAATTTCACAGAAGTGTTCCTCTTATGACCTTTACCAAAATTGCTAAAATGGTTTCGCTTGGCTAAACAAAATGGCCGCCAGAGCTAAAACTAGAAAAACCTTTAAACGACATTACCTCCTTGGCCAGTGGCCTGATTTCAAAATGTTTTCACAGAAATGTTCCTCTTATCCCCCGTTACCAAATGCTAAAATGGTTCCGCTCTGCTGAACAAAATGGTCGCTAGAGCTAAAAATAGAAAAACCTTTAAACAATATCTCAATGGCCATTGGATGGATTTCAAAATAATTTCACAGAAATTTTCCTCTTATGCCCCTTTACCAAAATTGCAAAAATGCTTCTGCTCTGCTGAAAAAATGGTCGCCAGAGCTAAAAATAGAAAAACCTTTAAAGGACATCTCCATGGCCAATGGCCTGATTTTAACTTCATAATACATTAACCTATAGATAATGTGCTATTCTCTTCTGTTTTCACACCTTCCACAGAAAAAACGACCTTTCAGTCGTTAATTAAAGTCTTAAACCAGAAGGTCCCTTAGGCAGTTACCTGTGTGACGTAACTCTTCCCGCTCAATTGACCACGTGTCAGTTTCTTTTCTGTGGACAAAGAAATTCAACAAGGATTATTTACCTGTGATAGAAATTTGGATTATTTCTTTCCTCACGGATAAATTTATGTATCCTTGTGTTTCTTTTGTTTATTTATCACTCCTTTCACTTTCTGTGTTATTATTTAAAATTTTCAATTTTCGATTTCATGTATTTTTGACTGGTCTTTTTCCACATGCGTTTTCACGACTCTCGCTATTCGGCACAACGCTCGTGCGCGATCTGTTCGATAGTCATGTTTATATATGTAGAATATTTTTGTTCTTTTCGTTCCAGGTTATTCAGCAATTACGATATGTTTTTCCTGGACTTTTGTTTGCAGAGATCTTCAGTTGGCTAAAGATTCTCATGGTGGAGAAGCTGATTGTAAAGAACTTGTCAACCCTTGATGGGTTATAAGACAATTCTTTACTGATGGGAGCCCCATCCCATATGGCTATACTGCCGGGGTAAGACCCATCAAGGTGGCATCTTTGGGTACTTAGTATCCGATAAAGTCTAAGTCCACCAGTCACCAGTCATCCAGTCACCAGTCAACCAGGCACCAGTCAATCAGCTTCACCAGTCACCAGTCAATCAGGTGCCAGTCAACCAGGCACCAGTCACCAGTCATCCAGGTGCCAGTCAACCAGGCACCAGTCACCAGTCACCCAGTCACCAGTCACCCAGTCACCAGTCACCAGTCACCGATCAACCAGGCACCAGTCAACTAGTCTCCAGTCAATAATTTAATTTTTTTCTGGAAAGACTTAGTTTTTGACATATTTCACCGGACAAAATAGTCACGTATACTAACTTCCGGTCATTATGTCTAATTATTAAAAAAAAAATTTTTCACTGGACAAAGTATCAGTAATATTTCTGATACTTATACCCGGTCATATTATTATATTATTTCTGATTTTTAGCCAGGCAAACTTTTACAGAAAGTGTCTGGTCAATTTTTCCCTAATAATTAATTATCTTCGGGAAAAGTTTCGAATACTTGTGCCCGCTCAGTTTTCATATATAATCTCCCTTTTTCATCGGACTAGAGTTACGAATACTACTATCCGATTAATTTGTCAAATTACTTGTAACTTTACCGGGCAACAGTTACGAATGCTAGTGTCCGGTCATTGTGTCGGGTAACTAGTGTCAAAATAATGATCACTAATTCCCGAACAATCTATTATCGTTCATAGAGCTCCATTCACGTTTAAGTCAATGGATATAGGTTATTAAGTGAAATACATAATAACTTTTTATACAAAAAATTCTGTACAGTCTTTCCCAAATCAGACTAGAATCTTTAATATTCCATTGACTTATTATAGGTGTGTAATTCCATTAATATTTTAAATTAACTTATGTTTTATCTCTTTTATCCGCTAGAAAGAGTTAAACTTCCGACTATAACAAAATTCTTACCGGGCAGTAGTTCGTAGACTAGTGCCAGGTCATTCAAATGATGTTTTATCTCTTTAATTCGCTAGAAAGCGGTTAAATTCCGGCTCTAACGAAAATTTCATCGGGAGGCACTTCTTAGAGTAGTGCCAGGTCATTCTAACGAAATTCCACCGGGCAGTAGTTTCGTAGACTTTGTGTCGGATTACTAGTGTCCGAGTAGTAGTTACTAGTACTCGCTCAACATATATTTATTTAATAACCACTATAGACATGTATAGTCTTGGATTATAGGTTATTGAATGACAGCGATGGGTTCTAATACCTAGTAGCCATTTATATTGTTGAATTCTGTCCAGTCACTTTTGAACTTGACTTAAATTCTATATATATATTTATTATTGAAAATGAATTAAGAATTATCGGTTACGATCAAATTCGCAATTCATTCACTAAGTGTAGAAGATACTTCCAGCTATAATTATATCTCTTTTATTCGCTACAAAGAGATTAACTTCTTGCATATTCACCTTATTCGGCTCTAGGGCAAAGGTGAACTATAAAACTATCGTTATTTATAAGAAGAAAAATATACACGAAATCTAAAAAATTTTCTTCTTTCCTCCCCTGTTTTTCTTCTACATGCTCCGATATGTAATCAGCATGTAATCTAAGGAGTAAATTGACAAGAAAGTAGCAATCGATCTTTTCTACTTTCTATTAATTTTTCATTCTTAAGGTATCGGAACTTTACACCAACCAGATAAATAAATTAACAGTTTATTTATTTATTCGCTACCTCTCTAGATTACTACGATTTAAAATTCTAGTTGAGGTACATATTTTCCTTTTGCCTTTTCTACATGGAAAATAGTTGATCCGATAAGCTATTATTCTATTTTATACTATCTTTTGATTGATTATATAAGAGTCTAGGTCAGTCGTGCTCTGTCTAAACTCTGCTATAAAATAATAAATAAGAAAAAAATCTTATATTTAGGCATAGATATAATTCGATACATTCTTTACTTTGCCTGTTTTATTTTTTCTTCTGGATCATTTAAGACTACGATAGCAATATACCAGATATTTTGCCTCAGTAAGAATCTATTACGCCGAAGATTCTTCATATTGGAATAATAATTTTATTATGATTATAATTTCTAGACCCAATTAATCCTCGTATATTATAGGTCTACTTTATCTTATTGAGGAATAGTTTTGCTTCGACTAGCTCTATACCTCTAATATTTTATTTATAACTAGAGTCCATGTCAATCAAAATTTTCTTGCACTTTGGTATTGACAATGGATACATATTTAGTAAAGGCATTAATTATTCAGTACGTGACAGATTATTATTGCCTAAATTAGATATTATATACAATACTTTCCTTTTGATATTTTGTTTTATTGACTTTGTAACTATTCAGAAACTGCCAAAGTCAATCATTTCCTTCCTCTAAACTTACCGAAGCTCTAGATTATGTTGATATATATTTTTGATATATGCTTAGAGGTTAATTAACGAGAGTTTACCTCATAATAGCAGATATTATTATATTTATATTAATCAATCTATAGTCTAGGCTTAGACAAAAGGGAAAACATCCTTAATTACGAGCCGGTAAAGAATTAAGACACTCTTAATTATCTCTTTACCCCTCCTTTATGTTTACATTCGTTAAAGGGATCATAGTAATTCTCGCTAAGAGTTCAAGTTCAGTTTGCGAATAATGCAAAGATTAATATCTTGATTTCCAGTCCGCATCAAAAATGGTCTATATATATAGATAAATATCTTTTCCGAAACTGGATATTTATTTATTTTTCCACACATTAAGTCATTTCAAGATGTCGATGATTTTGAAATGCACTGCTTCAATTTATAATATAAAATATGTTTATATTAACTTCACAACTTAGTAAGTGCTGCACCTACGTTCCTGGTCAGATCTTACTTTTGTGATACGTTTTTGAACATACTGAAAGTTTTCTCCGATTATACATTCGGTAAATAAACTTTTGAGTAGTATTTATGCTTTTAAACATTCAGATTATTTGATAATTGTTGGAGATAATATATTATTCCGATATTTATATATCTATCTTCATTACTTATCTTTCTCATCTTACTTTTAAATTAGATTGACCTTCTCGCTACGTTCCAGGTTTAAATCTAGCTAACATTGTGGAACAGTCACTTTTTTATTTCCTAAACAATATTTTAACATTTTTCACAGTATTCAGAGCATAACGACTTCATGAATACTTGGAAATAATTCAATTCTACGCTTGTTAAACTAAGCCTAAAACAAGCCCTAGTTTTTTAGAATGGATATTATCCTTCGATTCAGTTCATGGAGATACATCCTTTTAGAGCTCATTATCTCTATTTCAATCATACAAAATTCTAATGACTAAGTACTCCTTTTCTACGTACGAATACAGAATATCGAATCACTGTTGCTGCATATTGGTTAAAGATTAAACAAATTTTATCTTAAACCTATATGACGTTAAATTAATTATTATCTCTTTCATATACATGTTTTTACCCTTCCGTCAGGGATCGCGGTAATAATATTATTACTCTCTATGGTTTACACATAGATCTCGAGTGTATATATATGTATTTTCTTCCTGAACTCATTTGCGAGTACGTAATTTGATATTTCAGGAATTACCAATTATGCAGACATAGATTTTATTCTATTAATATTCAATTCTAAAAATTTGATTGAATGTTTATCTATAAAATTTCCGGGCAGTAATTTTATAGAGAGTTATATGTTTAATAATTCCTTGCTTAATAAATAGTTATGCTTAACCTATTATTTATAGCGGGAATTTTGTTCAGTAGTATAATTTTTATTTAGTATTAATATATTTCTTACTATTCTTAAATATGCGTATAGAATAGTAATACTATCTCTTAACTTATAAATTAAGTGTTTTTTGAGATTATTAATCAGTATTATTGTATAATCTTTCTTCAGAGATTATCACACTATTACTTTTTCTCTGAGTCCTTCTCTTTTTATGAACATTTTGATTCGTATCAAAGTGGATTTTTTTAACATTTCTTGATTTCCATGATTATTTACTCAGGAGTACTTTTCATGGCAATCTTCTGGTATAGAAAGATTCTATCCAGCTTATTTATTATTGCTTAATCTTATCAATACGGTAAGATTTAGCCAAACTATGACCGTCATACAGTTTGCTGCGATCAACCTTATTCTTATCTCTCTTATTCTCTGTCAAACTCTTAAGTTATGATGTTGACAGTTTATTCTTTATTTTTTTGTCAGGACATCAAACGCTTTTATATGTCTGTGACAAAACTAATTATCAATGGTTTAGGTTGTTTTTTCTTCCCAGCAGTTATATGCAAACTCTGTATTATTTTATTGCTTGACTGAAAATTCGTAATACAATTAGTCTAGCAATAGTTTTAACCATTATGTTTGTCTATACCTTTTTTCTTCTGATGGATAACTTAGTTATAGTTAAGTTAACCCCATCTACTTTTATTATCTCCCCTTCTTTAATTTGATCAAAGGAAAATAATTACATATTATGGTTATTTTAAGTCTGTGTCTGTTCATCGGAAACTGTCCTGTCGCTCCAATTAACAGAATCTAATTAGTTTATAATTCTAATAGCTTAGACTATTACAATTACATAGCTTCACATATCTAGAATTTTATCCAAAATATCTACATATGTCAGTTATCTATAGGAAACTCCACCGAGTAGACTTTTCCTTATTTATTCAAGACCCTACATAGACTACTTACAGTGTATGGTCTTGGCCTTTTGTTTTACAAATTTTGTTTTGAAAATATTTCTATATTCCTAGCTTACTTTGCGATGGAATATTTATGTTATGTCTCAATGACTCCCTTTTCTTTTTGAAGCCAATTGTTGTTTCCCAAAAAGAAAAAAAGGGGGGGGGGGCAATGTTAGGTCTCTGAGACTTAAGAACTGGCTTCCTCTAGAGTCTACTAATATATATAAGGTTGTTAGATCATAACACCTTAAAGATATGCTATTTTGTGAATCTAGATCATTCTTTCTATTAAATATAGAATTAGAATGTATCTGATTCCTTTGAGTTTCCTGAGTCTTAACCAGAAGTGGTGAGATATTGGTGTTAGAATTAGGAGAGCACCTCCCTCCTATTTTGCAAATTCTAGCACATTATCTATAGGTTAATGTATTATGAAGTTAAAATGAAGTTTTTTAAAAGTAAAACATATTTTAACGAGTAATACTTAACCTATAGATAATCAATTATCTCCCTCCGCCCACCCTCGCTTATCTCTCCTAATTGTGTCTATTGTTTTACACATAAAAGAAACTGACACGTGGTCAATTGAGTGGGAAGAGTTACGTCACACAGGTAACTGCCTAAGGGACCTTCTGGTTTAAGACTTTAATTAACGACTGAAAGGTCGTTTTTTCTGTGGAAGGTGTGAAAACAGAAGAGAATAGCACATTATCTATAGGTTAAGTATTACTCGTTAAAATATGTTTTACTTTTAAAAAACTTCATTTCAAAATAATTTCACAAGATATGTTCCCCTTATGTCTTTTTACCAAAAGTGCTAAAATGGTTCTGCTAGGCTGAACAAATTGGCCTCCACATCTAAAAAAAATGACAAGAAACAAAATCTCTGCAGGATCTTCTTTCCCTGCTAATGCTTCACAGGGTCCTTTTTCCCTGCTGGAGCATCACATGGCCTTCTTTCCCTGCTGGTGCTTCTTATGGTGTTCTTTCCTTGCTGGTGTTTCACAGATTTCCTACTTCAAAGTTTTGCCATAACAACCAAACAAAATGGTTGCCTTTAATCAACATCTCAAGCCATGGCACCATCACTTCCACAAGCTATTTTTTAGTTATGCCCCTTTGAAATCTTGTAAGCAACATATCTAAAAAAAAACACTATTTAAGCTGTTGTGTTGAAACTTAATGTGCTGATAGGGGATGATAAGTAGATGACCCAATTAACTTTAGAAAAAAAATAGAATTTTTAGCTCACTTGAGCTATGCTCAGGATGAGCTATAGTGATCACTTTTTGTCTGTTGTCCATCTGTCTGTCTGGGTGGACGCCAGGTCCATTTAAAAAAATGAAATTTTTTTAATGACAACTTCAGAATCACTGAAGCAGTATGACTCTAATTTGGTACAAATTAAGCAGAATGACTCTAATTTAGTACAAATGTTGCTTTGGTATGGGCAATTCAAAATAGCGAAAATTATGTTGATCTGCCTCTTGGTTTGGTTGTCATGGCAACAGAAAGCTCGCATAGACTTATAATGGGGAAAATGGTTAAATTGCATTTTCTCCATAACCAGTGAAGTGATGTGAACCATATTTGGCAGTTATGATCATTGGATGATTGTCTACCCAGATTGTGTGTTTCAGGACTAGTGGCCATTTTTTTAGTTGCCTTGGCAAGTAGGAAAATTGTGAAGCACTAGCAGGGAAAGAAGACCCAGTTAAGCACCAGAAGGGAAAGAAGACAGTTTTGCACACCAACAGGGAAAGAAGACCCTGTTGCATGCCAGTAGAGAAAGAGCCTGTTATGCACCAGCAGGGAAAAAAGAGCATGATGAGCTTGTCTCTTGTCTTGTATAGAGATATAGGATGTGTAGCATAGGTGGGAGTGGCAACATGCAATTGAAACTCTTCTCCCAGCGTTTCTTCACTTATTCAATGAAGATGAGAGCTTGGCAAGTCCCAGCATTCTGGCAAAGATAAATAGATTATAAAAAGAATGACCCTTGAGAGCAATGAACAGACACACAAAGACAAAATACCTGAAGTGTCTAAAACTTAAATTATATGATTGGAGTAGCAAGAGCTTTAAGTTACAATCAAAGTTTTATTCTGTGAGGGTTATTACCCTGCCCCATGTGCTGTATACATGTTTAAAATCATGATATTGTTAAATAACTTCTCTTCTGAAACCACTTGGCCAATTTTCACCAAATTTCATGTTGATCCTACTATTGAAAAAGAATTGAAAGTTTGTTCAAATGGTCACACACCATTGTCTGTCATGCCCTAAAAATATAATAATAAACACATTCTTCTTCTTTAAAACCAAGAACTGCTCAAAATGATGATCTTTCATTAGTTGCAATGACAAGATTGGAAAAATGTTGCATAAGATTTGCGTATATATATGCAGTGGCTATTTCACTCAGGTGAGCAAGCCATGGCCCATGGGCCACTTGTTTTTTACTTATGGCCCTTTGAAAATTTCAGCATATTAACCTTGTAAGCAAGATATCTTGAAAACTGTTTAAGCCATTGCCTTGAAACTTGACAGGCTGATAGGAAATGATGATTAAATGACCTGATTAACTTACAGCAGTTAACTCAGGTGAGCATTGTGGCCCATGGGCCTCTTGTTGTTTTGTTACAATTGGTTAAGAACTCTACTATGGCAGCGTATAGTTGCCATTGACTTATAATGGGAAAAGTGGAAATTGTCATTCATTGCTGCTGTCTCAATACAGATATTTTGACAAAAGTTTTTACAGAAAATTTTCTTGAGTTGCCCTCTAAGTTATATATGAATATTGTCCAAAGCCCTGAATTTGATTAGTTGCCATGGCAAGGGAAACATTAAATTTGCAAAAAAATATTCAAAAATTTTCTCCTCAGAAGCTGTAAGGGGGATGAAGCTGAAACTTTCAAGAAATGTCTCTTTCATTGGAGATATTTTAACAAAAGATTTACAGAAATGTTCCTTGTGAAGTTACAAAAATGAATACAAGTTAAATCATAAGATTTTGAATATAAATGTGTTTTGTCTTTATTTTAAACATCTGATATACCTTTTCTGTTCAATATATCAATTTGTTTTGTATACTCTGTCATTGGAGATATTTTGACAAAAGTTTTACAGAAATGTTCCTTGAGAAGTCCCCAAGGTTACAAAAATGAATACCAGTACAATCTGAAGATTTTGAATGTAAATGCTTTTTGTCTTTATTTAAAACATCTGATATACCTTTTCTGTTCAGTATACCCATTTGTTAGGTATACTCTGTATATTATAATGTCTGTATTATTTAATGGTGATCCTAAGATGACCTTTGACCTTTCTGTGGCACAGTTGGTTTTGTATCCTTATACATTTGTTTGGGGAAAATGTTAAAAATCATTTTCTCAAACTATATTAAAGACTTGTGGTTGCAACTTACAATGTGTGATAAGAGTAGCAAAACCTGTTAGTTACAATTAAAATTTTGTTCCCAGGAGTTATCTCCCTTACCCCTAGGCTATGTACATGTATAAAATAGTGTAATCTTTAAATGGACTTTTCCTCTGAAACCACTTGACTAATTTTCACCAAATTTCACATTGGGCATTCTGTCAAAGGGATAACAGTTTGTTCAGTTGCATCACTGAACAAGATGTCAGCCATGAAGATATATAGTAAAACTACTTAAAAGTCTTCTTTTATAGAACCAAGAAAGCTTTTGGGTATATAGCATCCGGGGACTCAAGATAACCAAGTTTGTCCAAATGATAACCCTGGGTGGACCTTTAACCTTTTTACAGCAAGATCATTTGTGTCCTCATATACTTGTATGGGGAAAATGTTGAAATATAATTTTCTCAAAACATTTTAAAGAGTAACGAATGGTTGAAACTTACAGTGTATGATTAAAGTAGCAAAACCTTTTAGTTACAATCAAAATTCTATCCCCGAAGGGGTTATCTACCTCTGTGCCCTGGGCTATATACAAAAAGCATGGAATCTTTAAACGACTTCACCTCTGAAACCACTTTTCTGGTTTCACCAAATATCATATGGTGCTTTTTGTCAATAGAAGATTGACATTTAGAAGCAGCCAGGTGGCCGAGTGGTAAGTGCTCCCGATTTTGGATCGAGTCTCTCTGGATTCAGCTCATGATTGTACGGTGCTTCATTGCACAGAGCCTTTCATTATCACTCTTCCATCATCTCAATATGACCTAAAAATTGCTAAAACACCAGACCATCAGAATCAAGATTGACATTTTGTTCAAATGGTCACACTCCTTTTACCAAGATTTCTGCCATGCTCATACATGTTAAAAACACTTAAAAAGTATCTTTTTTAGAACCAAAAAAGCTTTGAGACCAAGTCTTGGTATATAGCATTGAGATTGTGAGAGCTGCTTAATTTGTTAAAATGATGACCGCAGGTTGACTTTTGACCTTTTTAGGGCCAGATCAAGTTTGCTTCCATGTACATTTGTATGGGAAAAATGTTGAAAAGTCATTTTTTCAAAAAGAATTGCACACCAATGGTTGAATCTTACAATATATGATTAAACCGGCAAAATATTTCAGTTAAAGTAAGTATTTATCCCCTGGGGATTATTTACCCTTGCTCCTGGGCTGTATATATGTATTAAATCATGAAATATTTAAATGTATTTTCCTCTGAACTCACTGCCAAGGGCCCATTTTAACCTAATTTTATGTGAAGCTCTCTGTCAAACGGGATTGAAAATTTGTTTTAATGATCATGGAACAGTGACCAAGATGGCTGCTGTACGCATAGATGTTGAAAACCATTTAAAAACCTTCTTCAGACGCAAGAAAGCATTGAAACTGAGTCTTAATATAGAGCATTGTGGATAGGAGATCTACCAGCTTTGTTAATCCTAGGTTGACTGTTGATCTTTTTATGGCATAGGTAAATTTGATTCCCTACATGTATCTATAGAAGACTGTTGGATGCAAATTTTGTTTTTAAAAACTGTCCATTATTTTAATTAGTTGCTGTGGTAATACTGGAAGAATGTTGCATGGCATCTGCAGATATGCAATAACTGTTTTACTCAGGTGAGCAAATCCTGACCCATGGGCCTTTTGTTTTATGTCAGCTCTTGCATTCAGCAGCATTTCTGGTTAACTATATGACTTACAATAATCAAATCTGGCATTGGCTTCCTTCCTAAGAGAGGCACAAACACTGGCGTCATTTAATCATGATCTGCATTTCATGGTCCAATGACTTTTTTTTTCACATGAATTGTACTATTTAGCTCTGATATAACACTGACAGGCCCTGGCAGGTATGACACCCATTTCTGCAGAATTTTTGTTACTTTTAAACTTGTTGTATGCCATGTTGTATTTATATCTGCAGGGATGGTTCTCTTGGTAAAGCTTCAAAAGCTTTCTTGACGCGAGACCTGTGTGGGCAGCAATATTTATCCTATGTCATATCCTACAGACAACAACTCAGGTAAGCAATAAAAGGCAAGCTTATACTTGTACCTGTGCAAGGTTCATATAGACCTTTAAACTCAGAATCACACACTACTGGAAAATATTCTAGAATTCCACAGTATTCCTGAAAATGAATTCTAAAGTACTCTTGAAAAACTTCCTTAAACATTTATGAATTTAAATTCTAAGGTAATCCTGAAAAACATTAAAACTTCAACAATTACCTTAAATTTGGATAACATGTACAATAGGTGATATTCAAGAGATTTATGCAGGGAAATTAGCACACCTGATTTCTGTATGTACAGTATGGTAAATGTCCTAAATTTTTGTACACCAAAGTTTCTGACAAAATGGCATATGCAAATGGTGCAGACCCAGATGAGACTGCTCCTGTCTGATCGGGGTCAACACTGTTTGGCATTCCAGTTAGTGGTTTAAGAAATTAATACATAAAAAGAAACATTTAGGCAAAAAAGTATGGAATCATGTTCTAAATTTTAGGACGTTTATTGGACTCCGTGCTCTAGATAAGATTTTAGTCCAATGAGATTTTACCCTCAGCAGACAATTAACATGAAATACCAAGCTTTATTTTCTCTGAAAAACAACAACAACAGCAAAACAACCTAGAATGCATAAGTTTGGCATGGCTGCTATAAGGGTTAAACCATTTCTGATCTATACTGCAACTGCTCACAAAAGAATAGATATGGAGGAAATTGCTTTATGTAGAAGATGTAAAGGTAACTGAAAATCCAAAATTTGATTTCAGTGCTGAAATCCAAAATTTCCGTGAATGTGTAGTTTTACCCCCTCAACTTGAATTTCAATGCTGATTTTCAAAAAATCAATGCATAGCACTTTACCCCTTCTTATCTAGAGCTCGGACTTGCTGATTAATGACACATGATTCTGTCCAGTGATAATCAGTCAATTGACCTGCATGTTATGTGGACATGATAAGTGGATTTGAAATTTTTGCACAAATTATGATTACTATTCCAAGATTAGTCTGTGCAATCTCACTACAACAGTCAACAGTCATAACAGCCAATTTTTGTTGGTGGGAGGTGGCTGTTGCTCAGAGGGTTTGACTCCTAGACGTTTCAGTTGACATCAGACTTGTAAATCAACATTTCCAGTAATATATATGTATGTACATGTAAATGTTTTATGTAACCTTTACATTTACCATATATGCATGATTTTCTGATAAGTTAGAAATAAGATATCATTATTAAATTTCTTCTGTTTCTACAAATATGTCTGTGATATATTATTAGCTCACCTGAGCACAAGTATAGGCAAGCACTATGGCTTTACTTATTTAGGGCTATGGCTTTACTTATCAATAGGTAAAGGCATAGTGCTTGATAAGTGAAGCTATAGCACTAGATCAGTAAAATCATAGCTCTTGATAAGTAAAGCCTTATCCCTAAATAAGTATAGCCAAAGTGCTTGATAAGCAAAACCATAGCACTAGATAAGTAAAACCATAGCTCTGGATAAATAAAATCAGAGTGCTAGATAAATAAAACCATAGCTCTGGATAAGTAAAACCATTGCCCTACATAAGAAAAGCCATAGCACTAAATAAGTAAAACCATAGTGCTGGATAAGTAAAACCATAGCTCTAGAAAAGCAAAGCCATAGCATTAGATAAGTAAAACCATAGTGCTAGATAAGTAAAATCAGAACACTAGATAAATAAAACCATAGCTCTAGATAAGTAAAACCATTGGGCTAGATAAGAAAAGCCATAGTGCTAGATAAGTTAAACCATAGCACTAGATAAGTATAACCATAGCTCTAGATAAGTTAAAGCATAGCTCTAGATGAGTAAAACCATAGCTCTGGATTAGTAAAACCATAAGGCTAGATAAGTAAAACCATTACTCTGGATAAGTAAAACCATATCACTAGATAAGTAAAACATTAGCACTAGATAAGTAAAACCATAGCTCTGCATAAGTCAAACCATAGCTCTAGATAAGTAAAACCGTAGCTCTGGATAAATAAACCATAGCCCTAGACAAATAAAACCATAGGGCAAGATAAGTAAAACCATAGCACTAAATCAGAAAAATCATAGTGCAAGATAAGTAAAACCATAGCTCTGGATAAATTTAACCATAGCATTAGATAAGTAAAATCATAGCTCTGGATAAGTAAATCCATAGCTCTGGATAAGTAAATCTATAGCTCTAGATAAGTAAAACCATATGCTAGATGAGTCAAACCATAGCTCTGGATAAGTAAAACCATAGCCCTAGACAAATAAAACCATAGGGCAAGATAAGTAAAACCATAGCACTAAATCAGAAAAACCATAGTGCAAGTTAAGTAAAACCATAGCTCTGGATAAATTTAACCATAGCACTAGATAGGTAAAACCATAGCTCTGGATAAGTAAATCCATAGCTCTAGATAAGTAAAACCATAGGGCTAGATGAGTAAAACCATAGATCTAGATCAGTAAAATAATAGCACTAGATAAGTAAAACCATAGCACAAGAAAAGCATAAGTAAAACCATATCACTAGATAAGTAAATCCATAGCTCTGGATAAGAAACTCTGGATAAGTAAAACCATAGAGCTAGATAAGTAAAACTAAACCCCTTGATAAGTAAAACCATAGCAGTAGCTAAGTAAAACCATAGCTTAGATAAGTAAAGCCATAGCTCTGAGTAAGTAATACCATATTGCTAGATATATAAAACTATTGCTCTGGATTTGTAAAACCATAGCTCTAGAGGGAAAACCATAGAACTAGATAAGTAAAACCATTACTCTAGATAAGTAAAACAATAGCTCTGGATAAGTAAAGCAATAGTGCTAGATATGTAAAACCATAGCTCTAGATAAGTATAACCATAGTCTGGATAAGTAAAACCATAATGCTAGATTAGTAATCCATAGGGCTAGGTAAGAAAAACCATAGTGCTAGATAAGTGAAACCACAGCACTAGATAAGTAAAATCATTGCTCTAGATAAGTAAAACCATATCTCTAGATGAGTAAAATGATAGCTCTGGATTAGTTAAACCATAGGGCTAGATAAGTAAAACCATAGCTCTTGATAAGTAAAACTATATCTCTAGATCATAGCTCTGGATAAGTAAAACCATAGCTCTAGATAAGTAAGTCCAAAGTAGTGGTCATGGTACCCAAGCCATAATCCAAACTCATAAATCCATAAACAAATGATGAATCAGAATGTTCAGACCAACAGACATGGACCCCAAGAGTAAAGGGTGTAATCAGGAGTCTGCCTGACAACCATAGCTCTAGACAAATAATACCATAATGCTAGATAAGTAAAACCATAGTGCTAAATCAGAAAATGCCATAGTGCTAGATAAGTAAAACCATAGCTCTAGATAAGTAAAACATTGAGATGACTGCTTGTTTATTCCATTATCCATTCTCATTGAAAATTACTTGATTATTGACACATTTATTTCATTGGTTTATACACAATACATATAGAATTTAGAGTGTTTACAGGATGTGTCATTGTGAAAGGTGTTCAGAAAACAGAAAGGGGTACTGCATTTCACTGAAAATAACTGGCTGTGGTTATTCATATCTGGACTGTATAGCCATGTTTTATATCAAATAGAAAGTGATAATGAGAACTTCAGCAATTAATACCTTAAGTAGGATTCAGCTATGCTAAGCCTCTATCCCACTCCCAGATTTGACTAGTAGATCTAAAATTGTGTTTCAGAACATTTTTTATATTTTCTTGTCTGGAGCATACCTCTGAAAATATTGATGATAATAAAATAAATCTTGGAATATTGATGAAGAGCAGCAAAAAGAAAATACAGAGTGCAATAACCATAATTTTGGCTTGTAAATACAGAAATATCTCCCTTGTTTACTCAGTCACCACCTAGAACTGGGCATCCAGATAATTTCTTAAATTGAAAGTGTATGTTGCTTTTTTTTTTTCCACAAACTAACATATTTTGCAAGGTGATTGTAATAAGAACCCAATACACATTTCTACAATAAAAATACAGTCAACTCTCATTATCTCGAATTCCAAGGGACTCACTGAAACACTTCGAGATATCCATACCTCGACATATCAGAGTTGAGAGAGTGAGGAAAATAATAAATTGAACAACCACATTTTACAAATGAATATGTAATTTGACTCCTGAAGTTAGAAATATATATATAAAATAATGTGGAAAAGAGGAGAAATTGCTCCTTAGGAGCAATTTCTCCTCTTTTCCACATTATTTTGTTACCTGTTTTCATAGTTTCATGTTAAAACAGGGACCAGATTTTCACTTCGAGATAAGCGGTAATTCGAAATAAGCGAGTTCGATTTAACGAGGTTTGACTGTAGAACAATATTAATCTGTATATGTTACCAGTATTCAAAGGTAATTGATACACCTTCAAAATAGATAACTGTTAACATGAAAATATTTACCTCCCTTCTCATGGGGGTTGTGGGGGGGGGGGTGGGGGGAGGGGCGGGGTGTGGGGGGAGCAACTACTCTTAAAGAATTAGCTTCACATGGGTTCAGTCCTTAAAGAGTATCTTCCATCTTGATGCTATATGATAGTGGTTGTTTATAATGTTTTCATCATTAAAAGTCTATGAGAAGTCCATGAAAAGTGCCTACTTTTAGTTTCTAATGCTGGGGACTTATTTTCAGATGTGTAAAGTTTGAAGAGAGTAATGATCTTCAGAGACTGGTGTTTGGTGCTGTCTCAGTGATACCAGCCAAAGATGCTGTACCTGTTGAGGTGAGTATTCAGATGTGTAAAGTTTTAAGAAAGTAGTAAATTTCAGACACAACTGGCTGGTCTCAGATATACCAGCTGTTATGCTGTATCTCAAATTTAAGGTGAGATCTAGCCCTGGTGCTGAAGCATCCATGTGGCAGAGCAGTTTGTGTTCTTGACTGGTTCATGAGGTCCCAGGTTTGAATCTAGGTAGTGGCAGGAATCACCTTATGGCTGTTTGGCACTTCATTGCACAGAACCTTTCATTACCCCCTCCCCCTGCCACCCCCCACCAAACACACACACAGAGAGTCTCAATATGACTTCTTAAATAATGTTGAAAGAGATGTATAACACCAATGTGTACTAAGCATTGGAAGTGACAACTTAGATTAGCCTATGCATCATGAGCATGGCTTAACTGGCTGAGAGACAGCCTACTTAGTGAGTTGGCTGTGAGACAGCCTGCTTAGCGAGTTACTGTAGTGTGCATCAATTTAAAACTAAGGGCCTCATTAGATAGCTTTGACATATTTAGATCTTTGTTATTTATATGAGGCATAAGGTAATTTACTTACTGTGTGAATAATCTCATACTTATTTTACAGAGTGAAGACCTATTAGTAATCTTAGATACAACAGGGGCATTGGTAGTTTATAGTGGCACTACTAAGGTAAGAGACACATTTTTATATTTTGTTTGGTCGGGTCTCATATCATTCTGTGTCTACAATTGTGTTTGTGATTAATGATGTCTCCTCCTAGACATTCAGAGTAAAAACCTAGAAACCTAGACAAATTTTAACTGTGCTTTTGGCTTTGGAAAGATTTTCTTTGCTTGCTATTTTATTCAAAATGTGAAAATTTATTTGTTATTGACAATATCTTGAAAGAAACCATTTGTCTCTTTTGTTTGTATGCTTTGTTTTCAAATATTGAACATACAGTTAATTTTATAGCCAAACATTGATCTGACCTATGCAATTCTATAGCAAACTGAATTTTGGAATAAAGTGTTACTAGTACATATTTTTTGCTTTTTCTCCACTGATTATTAATTATTAATGTTCCATAACAGTATTCTAAAATTTGAACGAAACTTGTTGAAAATCTGTACCCAAACCACTATTTACTATTAATTTGTTTATAATTTGCAACCACTAATAATCATTCAAAGCTTAGATTTTTTTAGTACCGTAATATACCTAAAGTATTGGGACACCTAAAGTATTGGGACACCCTTACAATTCGTAAAAATAATTATTTTTCGTCACCCTAAGAATTGGGACATATCAAAAATCGCTAAAATTTTCAGTAATTTTTTGTACCATATGAATTGGGACAGTGCATTTGGGTGAAAAAATGATCTAGTTAACAGGGTAAAACTGTTTTCTCGGTTTGTGTTTTGTTTTGTTTACAAGCGATGTCACGCAATATTTTACGTCTAAGCATACAACAGGGGGTTCCTACGGCAGGCTGGTTAGAAAGTAGAAAATAAATAAAACCTTTCTTTGAGAATATTAATAGGAAATTTATTCAAGAAATCTGCAAAAACGAAAACGCACATGCGTTTGCATGTTTGGATGCGTCGCCATTTTGTGGTTGTCACGTGACATGTCACATTTTAATTTGCAACTTGAGTGCATCAATAAAGTTCTACAAAAAAAACCAAACAAATACAACAAAAAAAAGAAAAAAAAAACTATGAATAAATAATAATAATAAAAAGAAATTCGACAGAATTGTTTACCGATAACGTTTTAATGCAAAACAGCGTTGGGGGAACCCTAAAACACTGTTGAGATGAACCCCAAAACATCGTTGAGACCCTGCCCAATAATAACGTCATCATCCGATGTAACGGCAGTATTTTTAGAACAGGTAGATTCTTCCCTGCATTCGCGGTATTGGTTATGCGCAATTAACCTTTAAAGCGGGGAAGCAGCATATGATTATTTTTTTTACTTGGACGCTTTCAACACATGATAGATAAATGAGGGGATTATAAATCAAAACAATAAGTGCCAATCTGTTTATTCAATATTAACAATAGATTAGGTTAACGAGACAGTGGTCCGAAAATACACAAAACAATGAACACAAATATGACACATTTTTCATCATTAATCGGTGCCATTTTCAACTACGAGACGTAAGTAAAATAATAAAATAACTAAAAAAATAATTAATTTTCGTGTTTCTAAATATTGGGACAGCCAGAAATTTAATTATTTTTTCCCGTCCCAATACTAACTTATATTACGGTAGTTTATATTAATTAACCAATTCTTTCGATATTTTATATATAGCAATTTATATGTGCCTGTTAACTACCTTGTTCAGTGGCTTCAGCAGAAACATTTTGGTTAGAAAACTAAGTACATTTTGCCTTAAAAATAACAAGAAAAAGGCTAAAATAAAAATGACTTCCTCCAACTACATCATTGGTATGTAAGAAGTAAACACTTATTGATAAAGAAATACAGCCATGCATATACTTGAATGTAAACTTTCAATTGTTGATTATGTACTGTTTTAAAAATCCTAAATATGTAGCAAAAATTGCAAAACCAGATACACTGACTTTACATCAGTATTTCGCAAAAAGAATTCTTCATTGCAAACAGTGCCTGGTACCGTTTCCTCCTTTAGCACAGCCCTTCAGCTGAGCCCTTCAGCTGGATAATACATAGATACTAAATACCTCAAGGAGAAAAAAATCAATAAAAAAAACAAAAACAAAACAAGAGAATTTTGCTGGGATTAGTGCAAGGAATTGTGCATACTTAAGTTCTTATTTAATGATGTGAACCCTTCCACTGATATAAGAAGGGCAAAAGTTTGTGCACCAGTACTGGTTATCTGCTAGAAGACTAAGCCTGCCCAGGAAAAGTGCGAGTAGGTTATCTAACCTGCTTGACATGACCTTAACAGTGTTGAAGTGGTGGTAAAACTTCAAATTAAAAAAAAAGGGACAGAAGATCTAGAAGGTGAGAGGAAAGAGATCAGCATACTAAATGTGATATGGTTATAGCTTTATTTTAACTTAACCTCGGTTTTGTCTTCTCAGACACAGGCCCTGACTTATCAAGGAAATATGATTCTGCCAATTGTACATGGACTGTTTTTTACCCTTACACGCCAACAGAACTTTACTTAGCAAATCAGTTTAACCTGTCGATAGTTAAGGTACAGAAATATTATGGAACAGTTGTTTGTAAAAAGAGTTCATATTATTGTAGCAAGTCAAAAGAAGTGGTTTTGCAAAGATAATACCCATTTAAGGCTTTGCACCCATAATGAGATCGTCTAATATCGGCAAATATCGACTAACATCGGCACAAACCGTAACCCTTTTCGGTCAACATCGCCTTTCTTCGCCATTTTTTAAAAATAGAAACTACTCCGCGTCATGTTACTAAAAATAGAAACTATCAGTAAGTTCGTGGTGTTTTCCTTCCTCTTCCTTCCGTTTCCGGTCAGGAAACATGGCGACAGTGACACTTCCGAAACGTGATCCAAGAGGCAGATATGCGAAAAAGAACGCCGTTCGAAAGAAAAGAATAAGATCGAACATAATTATTGTGTTAGAAGTGTCTGTGATGGAAATGAATGCCGTGACTATCTATGCGCGATGCACCCTCCACTGAAATAAAAAAAACATACATGCTGACGGGTGGAAATTTGGGCGTCGTGTTGTGGAACTTGATGTGTTGCTTTCTTCCCTGAAGTATTGTCGAGCTTGTAGGTTGGGACCCGTTCCTCTGACTTATTATAATATTGTTGGAGAAATGAAACGGGGACTTGGAGGTTATATTTATGTGAAGTGTCAGAATGTTGACTGTGGTGAAATAAACTGTGTGCCCACCCCCCCCCCCCCCCCACCCCCCTGCAATCTCACTGAATGAGTAGGGCCGGGGAACGCAGGGGAGATGCACCAGGTTGTTGTCTTTGCGTCGTCCCCACATTTTTTGTGTGCCAAAAAAGCAGGGATTAGAGCATTCTGGGATAAAATACAGCAATGCAGGGTCAAATACCAGAGGTTTTGCTTACTGTTTTCCCCGCAGTCCATGTTGTTACAAGTATTGGTGTTTTACGGCCCTTCAACACTTGTCAAGTCATTTCAGGCATGGTCAGTTATCCTATCCACACTGTTCCTGGGCAAGCCTCCTACGCAGTTTACCAGCACTTAGTGCACATTCGTTCGCCAGTAACTGACAACTGCCCTTCTCATGTTGAATCAGTGGAATCATATCCAAATAACACTTGAAAGAGGGTTGTGGATTATCTATAGATAGATAGATAGGGAGAGAATGGCCGTAGAATTTTTTTTATGACCAATCTCCACGAAAGAATGTTGCCGGACGTGAGGATCGAATCCATGACAGTCCGCATACCAAACGGACGTGCATCCGGTCTAGTTGCCACTCTCGGCTCGTAGTACATTGATTTGCAGGAAGAAAGTCCCCACTGTTCCTTGTGGGTGAGGGGCTGGGCTATGGTTACCAATGGCTGGTTTATAATGTATTACGATATCTTGATATCTTTCACACTTTTTAAAGGGGGCTTGGATAGCTCATACCAAATCATTGAGCAGCTGTCTCAATGCTAGAAATTATACGAGCCGCTGCACGACAAAACCAACAAAATGATCTCTGCGCCTAGTGAAGATTCAGACCAGCCTGGGAATCTGCCCAGTCTGATCAGTCTTTGCTGTCCGCATGAAGAAGCCTTGGGTCTTTAGGTACCCACTGAACGCATATTATTGCATAAAAAGCTGTGTCGCGCGGTATTAACAGCCATGTTTTAACGGGCGAAAATCCATGTTTTAACAAGGAAATTTTACGTGCTGTCATAAACCCGCTTTGTGGTTTTCTTAATACGCATTACAGAGCCGTCCTAAAATCTGACGTCAGACTAAAAATGTGCAGAGTGGCGAACCTAAATCTGTGACGTCGAAGGTCACGTTGTTTATGCCCTCGAAGCGGCGTAATCAAAACACATGCCGTGAACATGCCTTTTTCACAGAAATTCAGTCGCCAAATATAAGAATTTTTCGAACACATTTTCTTTAAAATTATCGAGTTTTCTTGCATCACAGAATGTCTTTATGCAATAATAGCGATCTAACATGATTTTCTAATGCATTAACATGTGCATGGAAAACTATGTTTGATCCCTATAGGGAAGACTGATCAGACTGGGCGGATGCCCAAGCTGATACGAGTGTTCGCTGGGTGCACAGTCATGTCATTTTGTTGGTTTGTCATGGATATTTGAAAATCTGTACTTATGAATTTTTACTGTAAACATCTTAAAAATTCGGACCTGAAAAATCTGCTGTAATCACTCTAAAACGTGAACAAGGTGGCTCTGCCATACAGTATTGTGCCCAAAAGATGTAGACAGACTGGCATTCATTGTAGACCCCGATCAGGCTTTTCTTCAGGAGCAGTCTGATCTAGGTCTACATTGTTTGCACAAACGTGTTTGTCTGAAAACTTAGGATCATAACAGTACCGTAATTGTTGATTGTCTGACAAAAAGGGTCCTATTACATATAACATACTGTGATAATTAAAACAGTTGTACCTTTACTCAGTCACACAGTTTAGCTTATGCTTTATTTTTTGTCATTTTTTATATAACTGTAACTGGGGTGACTAGAACGATTCCTCAGTGGCCCTTGCTTACCCAAGCCTTCACTGTTCTTGAGCATGGAAATGTGTTGTCTTGGTTCAGCAAATGTCAAAATATTGGTCACAAACCTATGATTTATTTCTCTAATAGCAAGTTCACACACACATTTTTATATATATATATATATATATATATATATATATATATATATATATATATATATATATATATATATATATATATATATATATATCAGCAGTATTACAATTTTTCCATGGGTTTTACCAATAAACCTGATAGTGCATAAAATTGAGATTTTTCGTACATGAAATTCCAGCCCTCAAAAATGACCCTAGGGGTAAATTACAAAACTTTTATGCAAACTTTTGATGGCAAAAGTTATTTAGATTTAGTTTAGATGTTCAGCAGAGGCTAGCTGATAATTCTGGTGAGCAAAATTTTAATGCCCTTTATTTGTGAGGCTGCCAGGTCGCACAATTTTGTCAGGTATTTTTCCGTCGACAACAGATTTGTGCAGTTTCTGTCGAGAAATGTGTTGTCTTGTTCAGCAAATGTCAAAATATAGGTCACAAAACTATGATTTATTTCTCTAATAGCAAGTTCACATATAATATCAGCAGTGCATTACAATTTTTTCATGGGTTTAACCAATAAACCTGATAGTGCAAAATATTGAGATTTTTCGTACATGAAATTCCAACCTTCAAAAATGACCCTAGGGGTAAATTCCAATAATTTTATGCAAACTTTTGATGGCAAAAGTTATTTAGATTTAGTTTAGGTGTTCAGCAGAGGCTAGCAGATAATTCTGGTGAGCACAATTTTAATGCCCCGTTATTTGTGAGGCTGCCAGGTCACACAATTTGTAGGGTATTTTTCCGTCGACAACAGATTTTTACAGTTTCTGTCGAGGGATAGGGAAAAAAGGTGACAAAATCATCATTCTCAGCAGTTTATTTATGAATGGTTTGATTAATTATTGCAGAGTATTATTAGCTACATTAAATAATAACAAGAATGTGGAGATAAACTGAAAATTAAGATAATTACTGTAATATTTAACAAATACGCTATCATCTTAAATTGGTGCTTTCGTCAAATAGGGGGTATAGAAGAATATTTGTTCATAATTTTTAAAAAGAACGGTAGAATCTTTCGTAACTTTGTAATTCAGTGTAGGAAAAGGTATAGGTTGATGTAATAATAAGCTTGAACAGATTTGAAACAGTAGCTATTATGACTCTAAATCCTTAAATGGCGGCTGTATTACTTTCTTTTAACCTTTGGAAGGTAAGTCAAAAGTGCCTTACTAATGTTTGATCTGGTGTTATTTCAGCCATGGGAAAAAATTATTTTATTTGATGTTTCTGTGATGTATTTTCAGTATAACCAATAAAACCAAGACTATTTTCTACAAAAATGATATTGATACTCAGGATAAGATCATAATTTTGACATAGTTTGGAAAGTATGAATGGTCATATCTAACTACCATCTTATGAATGGCTGAACATCCGACATCAACTCTGGAATTGAATGTTTGAGAAAATGAGAGCAATTTGTATTTGTATCCAAACATGGAAAGTGGAATGTTTTTCCCCACAGAATAGTAAATTTACAAAACTTGGATGTGAACATCTGAGGAAAACCTGGGCATATGCACTAGTTTCTTTCGTGAAACATCACTACTCTCATTTTGTAATATGTAATTTCAAGAGAACAATTAATTAGAATTCTATTTTCTGTGTCTTTGAACTTAGGACTTAATCACCCAAAAAATTGTTGCTTTGTGCATTGGGGATAATAAATTTGAAACCAGGCCCTGTCTCACCAAAGATTTTAACCCTTAAAACGCCAAGAAAACCTGCATCTGAAAATGTTGTCTGTTTATGTTGTCTGCTGAATATTCTTGCAAACTTTTCAAACCTATATTTGCAGTATGTACCTTGTGTCCGTGTATCTTCTCACAGTTTTATGCCATTATGCCAGTCTTTTGGAAACTGTACTGATGTTTTTGTCGTGATCTGAAGATGTGCATTTGATCTGGAATCGTCAGATTACTTTTTATCACTTTTTCCACGTTTTGAACTTAGTAATTTTTCCAGACTCAGATACTATCAAAGTGTATAGGTAGTGGGTACCTTGTGTCCACAAATCCTCGCACAGTTTTATGCCAGTCTTTTTTAAACTGTACAGGTATTTTTAACATGGTCAGAAGATGTGCATGTGATTTTGATATAATCCATAGATTAATTTTTATCACCTTTTTCTGCATTTTTGAACTTAACAGTTTTTTTTTCACTTTTCTGCCTTTTACTTATTTTTTGAGCTCCAATATTATCAAATTGTATATGTGTATATAGTAGGCACCTGAAAAGGATTTTTAAAAGGGCAGCATAAATTCTCTGAATTTACTTGTTCTTTTTATTCTTTTTGCAGCTTAATCGACTTCATGTTCCCACTTTACCAATGACAGTGTATTGTTCTATGCATCAAGATACTCCACTGCAAAGTCCATTGCGGGGTGGGGTGTTCACATCAAGCAGACCTCCTAGTGCAATGGATGCCAGATTTGATGAAGAGGTATTATCAGTGTGTAAGGGCTTACTCTTCCTGCAAAGAAAGACAAATAATGCATTCAGCTACTTGCACTGTCACTGTATATTTGGTATACGTCTTCTTCAGTTTCAAAGACTGTTTATCACACCGTGTAGAATATTTCACTTTTGCAGATGTCGACTGGTCAATTTATTAAGACTGACCACTCATGTACTGGCCTAAATATGTAGACACATCATATTGAAATACTTGCTAGCAAGATTCACTCATATGTATATAAATTTCATTTGAAAACCTTGTGACAATGTGTTTTCATCAGATAGGAGCTTTTTAAGGAAAAAGTGACACATGAGGCTGGATCCAAGACAAAAGCTGAAACATGTAAATGGTATTGTGGCTGAGACAATTTTCATGTGGATCCTTCTTTGGCAGGGGGAATGAAAGATTGTTAAAATAGTTGTGATCCTTTTATCAAGATGGCCACCAAGATGTTACTCATGAAAATAACATAACTAGTCACATCATAAAACAGTTGCATGAATGTTGGTAACTTCCGACACACAGTGATGTGTTTCGTTAGCCTTATGTTAAGCTGGTAGTCAACGGCTAGATCTTCTAGTCAGATAGGCAGTAAAAAATTAAGACATAATTTGTAAATTGATTGTATTTTTTATGTTACAGTTTCAGCTGAACCAAATCTCTCCAGTTGCCACAGAATTAGAAGAATCTGGAAACTTTGAAGATTTTCCTCTTGGCTGTGGCTTTATACAGAATCTCAGGGACAATGTTGGCAATAGATTCACTATAGTTAGTAATTTTTTTATACAGAATATCAAGGATAACATTGGCAATAGATTCATTATAGTTTGTATTGTTAACTATTAGTTTGTATTGTTAACTATATACAGAATCTTGTGGACAATGTTAGCAATAGAGTCACTATGGTTAGTAGATTTCCTTATTACAGAATCTCATGGCCAGTGTTAACAATAGATTCACCATAGTTAGTAGTGTACATTTATACAGAATTTCAGGGACAATGTTAGCAATATATTCACTATAATTACTTTTGGTAGTGTACCCTTATATAGAATCTCAGGGCCAATGTGAGCAATAGATTCACTGAAGTCAGTAGTGTACATTTATACAGAATCTGACTATAATTAGTAGTGTACCTTTATATAGAATCTCAGGGACAATGTTGGCAATATATGTTCACCGTAGTTAGTAGTGTACCATTATATAGAATCTCAGGGCCAATGTTAGCAATAGATTCACTATAGTCAGTAGTGTATGTTTATACAGAATCTCAGATACAATGTTGGCAATAGATTCACTATAATTAGTTGTATACCTTTATATAGAATCTCAGGGCCAATGTTAGCAATAGATTCACCATAGTTAGTAGTCTTTTCTTTATACAGAATCTCAAGGACAATGTAGTAATTGTTTCACCATAGCTAGTAGTGTACCTTTATATAGACTCTCAGGGACAATGTTGGCAACAGATTCACCCTATTTAGTAGTGTTACCTTAATACAATATCTCGGGGACAATATTGGCAATATATTCACCATAGTTAGTAGTCTTTCCTTTATGTAGTATCTCGGGGACAATATTGGCAATACATTCACCACAGCTAGTAGTGTTAATACAGAATCTCAGTGACAATGTTAGCAATAGATTCACTATAGTAGAGTACCTTTATACAGAATATCAAGGACAATGTTGGACAACAGATTCCCTATACATGTAGTTAGTAGTGTAATCTTTATAAAGAATCTCAGCAACAGTGTTAGCAAGATATTCACTATAATGCATAGTATTTCCTTTTTACAGCCTCAGGGACAGTATTAGCAATAGATTCACTATAGTTAGTAGTGTACCTTTATACAGAATCACAGCAACAATGTCAGTAATAGATTAATTATAGTTAATAAATTTTCTCATGGACAGTGTTGTTAATAGATGTACCATAGTTAGTAGAATTTTCTTTTCACAGAATCTCAGGGACAATGTTAGCAATAGATTTACTGTAGTTAATAAGGAATCTTTATACAGAATCTCAAGGACAAATTTGGCAATTGATTTACCATAGTTAGTAATCATTCCTTTATATAGAATCTCAGGGACAATGTTGGCTATAGATACACCATAGTTAGTCATCTTTCCTTTATATATAGAATCTCAGGGACAATGTTGGCTATAGATACACCATAGTTAGTCATCTTTCCTTTATATATAGAATCTCAGGGACAATGTTGGCTATAGATACACCATAGTTAGTCATCTTTCCTTTATATATAGAATCTCAGGGACAATGTTGGCTGTAGATACACCATAATTAGTAATCTTTCCTTTATATAGAATCTCAGAGACAATGTAGGCTAGATACATCATAATTAGTAATCTTTCCTTTATATAGAATCTCAGGGACAATGTTGGCTATAGATATTCCATAATTAGTAATCTTTCTTTTATACAGAATCTCAGGGACAATATTGGCTGTAGATACACCATACTTTGTCTTTTTTTCATACAGAATCTCAGGGACAAAGTTGGCTATAGATACATCTTAGTTAGTAGTCTTAGTTGTTAGTGTTCCCTTTATACAGAATCTTAGGTGCAGTGTTGACAGTACTTTAACTGTAGTTATTAGTCATTCCTTTATATAGAATGTCAGGGACAATGTTGGTAATAAATTTACTATAGTAAGTAATCTTTTCTTAATACAGAATCTCAGAGACAATGTTGTTAGTATATTCACTATATATTATAGCCTTTCCTTTGTACAGAATCTCAGAGACAACATTGGCAATAGATTTACTATAGTTAGAAATCTTTATAAGAATCTCATGGACAATGTTAGCAATAGATTTACTATAGTTCGTTGTATACCTTTATACAGAATCTAGTGGACAATATTAGCCATAGATTTACTAGTTACTGTGGTTTTGACAGCTTTCAGAAAGTTGTTTTTGCTTGGTGCTTTACACCAAAGCACATTTGCTAACTTTTGTCATGATTTAATGCAAAACCATTTGTCGTAACTACCTGTGCACATAAAGTTTTATTCTAGTTATTGTTTTTTAAAAAATCTAGTATTTTCCTTTTTTCTCATAGTAAAAATGAATGCAAATTATGCAGAAATCTGTAGGGTAGGTAACTTAGAGGCAGATTTTCCACAAGTTCCGCTTGTTTAATTTTTCTGAAATTTTCACAGTATTGTTGCGAAACATCAATAATTTAAATTTAGCAAAGAAAAATAAAAACTATTTTCTTAGACAAAATTAAAAATAAGTCACTTTACTATAGAAATTGCATAGGTAAGACCAATTTTTGGCAGTAAATTTAATTTTAGGGTAAATATTTGAGAACAAAACACAGAAACAGAAAAGACAAATGGTTTCTGATAGGATGTGGTCAATCAGAACAAATATGTTCATTTGAAATAAAACGCCAAGCAAATAAGTCTTTCGGAGTGATGTCAAAAGGACATTAGTAGGGTATCTTTTTACAGAATCTTATGGACAATATTAGCAATAGATTCACCATAGTTAGTAGTGACCTGTTATACTGAATCTCGGGGAGAGTTTTGGAGATAGATTCAGGTCAGTATTCAGAATTTTCAATTTTGGGAAGTTCTTGGTTTTCAATTGGGTTGACTGGGCCGTAAAACCTCAACACAAACAAATCTTGGTTTTCAAAATATCATCAGGCTTTAGAAAAATTGTTTTACATGACACTTGCAAAAGAATCTGGATACTTAGCATGTCTGTCTTATCGCATAGGGGTAAGTTTAATCTCAGCTTCCATAGGCAATAACCCTTTCAGACTTCATTAGTGCACACACCCCACCACCTAAGCTCACCTACCTCAAAACTAGGCCTCCATCACTTACTATGTTGACCGTTTAAGTTTCTAATGCTAGACATTATCTCATAATCCACAGACCCAATGTTCACTGTAGAAGATGTTCAGAATCCACAGCCCCAATGTTCACTATAGAAGATGTTAGGAATCAACAGACCCAATGTCCACTATAGAAGATGTTCAGAATCCACAGACCCAATGTTCACTATAGAAGATGTTCAGAATCCAAAGACCCAATGTTCACTATAGAAGATGTTCAGAATCCACAGACCCATTGCCCACTACAGAAGATGTTCAGAATCCACAGACCCAATGTCCACTATGGAAGATGTTCAGAATCCACAGACCCAGTGTCCACTATAGAAGATGTTCAGAATCCACAGACCCAATGCCCACTATAGAAGATGTTCAGAATCCACAGCCCCAGTGTTCACTATAGAAGATGTTCAGAATCCACAGACCCAATGTCCACTATAGAAGATGTTCAGAATCCACAGACCCAATGTCCACTATAGAAGATGTTCAGAATCCACAGATCCAGTGTCCACTATAGAAGATGTTCAGAATCCACAGATCCAGTGTCCACTATAGAAGATGTTCAGAATCCACAGACCCAATGTCCTCTATAGAAGATGTTCAGAATCCACAGACCCAATGTCCACTATAGAAGATGTTCAGAATCCACAGACCCAATGTCCATTATAGAAGATGTTCAGAATCCACAGATCCAATGTCCACTATAGAAGCTGTTTAGAATCCACAGATCCAATGTCCCCTATAGAAGATGTCCAGAATTCACAGACCCAATGTTCACTGTAGAAGATGTTCAGAATCCACAGATCCAATGTCCCCTATAGAAGATGTTCAGAATCCACAGACACAATGTCCACTATAGGAGATGTTCATAAGTCACAGACCAAATGTTCACTATAGAAGATGTTCAGACCCAATGTCCACTATAGAAGATGGTCAGAATCCACAGACCCAATGTCTACTATAGAAGATGTTCAGAATCCACAGACCCACTGTCCACTATAGAAGATGTTTAGAATCCACAGACCCAATGTCCACTATAGAAGATGGTTAGAATCCACAGATCCAATGTCCACTGTGGAAGATATTCAGAATTCATAAACCCAGTGTCCACTATAGAAGAAGTTCAGAATCCACAGACCCAATGTCCACTTTAGAAAATGTTCAGATGCCACAGACCCATTGTCCACTATAAAAGATGTTCAGAATCCACAGACCCAATGTCCACTATAGAAGCTGTTCAGAATCTACAGACCCAATGTCCACTATAGAAGATGTTCAGAATCCACAGACCCAATGTCCACTATAGAAGATTTTCAGAATCCACAGATCCAGTGTCCACTATAGAAGATGTTCAGAATCCACAGACCCAATGTCCACTATAGATGTTCAGAATCCACAGGTCCAGTGTCCACTATAGAAGATGTTCAGAATCCACAGACCCAATGTCCTCTATAGAAGATGTTCAGAATCCACAGACCCTATGTCCACTATAGAAGATGTTCAGAATCCACAGATCCAATGTCCACTATAGAAGATGTTCAGAATCCACAGACCCAGTGTCCACTATAGAAGATGTTCAGAATCCACAGGTCCAGTGTCCACTATAGAAGATGTTCAGAATCCACAGACCCAATGTCCACTATAGAAGATGTTCAGAATCCACAGACCCAATGTCCACTATAGAAGATGTTCAGAATCCACAGACCCAATGTCCACTATAGATGTTCAGAATCCACAGACCCAATGTCCACTATAGAAGATGTTCAGAATCCACAGACCCAATGTCCACTATAGATGTTCAGAATCCACAGGTCCAGTGTCCACTATAGAAGATGTTCAGAATCCACAGACCCAGTGTCCACTATAGAAGATGTTCAGAATCCACAGACCCATTGTCCACTATAGAAGATGTTCAGAATCCACAGATCCATTGTCCACTATAGAAGATGTTCACTATAGAAGATGTTCAGGAAGAGCCACAGTCACAGAACATAGCTTACTATTAATGACACCATGAGGAAGAGCCATTACGAAAACATGCCTATTCAAATACATAGAAAATTTCACCTGCAAAAACTGAAAATTTTCAGATAAAGAAACTCTGATATTTTTCATATTTCTGCTCAAAACATAGATTGTGGATACTCATTAGAACTGCCTCGGTGAGGCGGTTCTAATGAGTACCCACAATCTATGTTTTTGAGCAAAAATAAGAAAAATAGTATATACCCCTGTAAACCCCAGTTTTACTATATAAAAGTGGGGTTTAAGGGGGTCAATAATATATAGGCATGTTTTCGTGATGAAACAAACCATGACAGACAGTGGACATGGCACAAAAACAAAATAAAGTAACCAGCTCTCTCTTCCCCAATGAGGGATCACAATGCTAGACAGGACCCATCAAAAACAGCAATAAGACAACAAACAGGACAGAACATGAAAAAAAAACCTTACCATTGCTTGCATTTGCCAGAAGTTAGGCTGCTTGTATAAATTATATCAGTTTGTATATTTTTCTGTATTGTTTTGTTACAGGAGCTGACAAATGGCCACATGTGTAGGCTAATGTTACCAGAGCTAACAAGCTCCCCAGGAAGTAAGGAAATCTTATTCTAAACCTATACATTGTTGACCTCTTCAAGTTTAAAATTACCTTTTGTAGTTAAATTCTCTAATGTTTCTTCATTGAGAATTTAGAGTTTTTATTAGAATGGTAACTAACAGCCATTGCACAGCATTATCTTGATATAAAATACATTCGGGAGGGCTCAATTTAAACTTGTCTGATCTGGTTTGGAAGTGTATATTTGTAAAGGATAAGTAAACATTTCAGTCCATTTGCAATACAATAGGAATGAACTTTTATCTTGAATATAGTAATGTTTGAATTTAATACAAAGACAATTGCTTCCACTTGAGTACAACAATTTCTGTACCATAAACCTCTGGTTATAAGATGGAGATTTTTTCATCAAAGTGACTCACACAGTTCAAACTTACTAACATAATAAGCAAGATCTGAGGCCATATAGGGCAAAGTCTGGTGGTGATGCTGCATGGTGTTGGAAAATGTCAATCATTGATGCTTCGTTACCAACATGGTAGAAAGTTTTAATGATGTCCACCAGGGCAAACATCCTTCTGGGCTTCACCATTCTTAGGTAGGAAATTGAACTAACTTATATCAGTACTTTGAACTGAAGACACAGTTTATTAAAGACATTAGGTTAATCCCAGGTTCTAACTGATACCTGTTATCTAACTACCCGGTAAGTTTAAATGCAGAACACCAAATAAGCGATCAGTAATTAAGTATAACTAGCCTAGTGACAAACAAAATTGTACCTTTTTAGCCCGCCTGTACGAAGTACAAGGAGAGCCATTGTAGTCACCCCGGTCGTCCGCGTTTCCGTTTGCGTTTGCGTTCCCGTTCCCGTCACACTGCGTTAAAGTTTTTCAAATGCTTATATCTCAACAGTCACTCCTCACAGAGGCATCAAATTTGGAACCTTGGAGGGTCTTCTGAGATTCCAAGAGAATAAACCCCTGGGTTCATGCCCCTGGGTGGGGCTAGGGGTCAGAATCTAGGACACCTTTGTAATACTGTGTTAAAGTTTTTCAAATTCTTATATCTTGACTTTCACTCCTCATAGAGCATTCATATTTAGAATTTGGGTACCTGGAGGAGTCTTCTGAGATTCCAAAAGAACATACCCCTGGGTTCATACCTCAGGGTGGGCCTTGGAGTGGGGCTAGGGGTCAAAATCTAGGACACATTTGTAAAATCTTATATGCCTACAGGTTATAGACACAACTGGTTATACATCAGCTAACTATGTGACATCGGTTTAAGTGTAAGAGAGTGAAGGTCATGGTGACCTACATTTTACGGTCCAGGTCACCTAGATTTCACGGTCCAGTGATTTTGCCTTATATCTTGAATACTATTTGTTGGATAAATGTCACACCTGGGATATTACTTCCATGTGACCCTATGAATGACCACTTACTATATCTAGGTCATTGTGACCTATATTTCATGGTTCAGTGATTTTTGCCTTATATCTTGAATACTATTCGTTGGATAAATGTCACACCTAGGATATTAGTTCCTTGTGACCCGATTATTGACGTCAAAATATATCTCTGTTGGTGTGACTATATTTCATGGTTCAGTGATTTTGCCTTATATCTTGAATACTATTTGTTGGATAAATGTCACACCTGGGATATTAGTTCCATGTGACCCAATGAATGACCACTTACTATATCTAGGTCATTGTGACCTATATTTCATGCTTCAGTGATTTTGCCTTTTATTTTTATTACTATTTCATGGAGAATTGTCATACCTGGATTATTATATCTATGTGACAAATGATTTACATACAAATACATCTATGTCAGTGTGACCTATATTATATGGTTGAATGATTTCGCTATATAACTTGAAAATTATTTCATAGAAATATGTCATACCCATTTGACTTAATCATTCTAGGACACTGTGACCTATATTTCATGGTTTACTGATTTTCCCTTATAAAGGAAGACAGTGTGATGCAGAAATATCATACCTGGATTATAATTTCCATCTGACCCGAAGATTGTCCTCAATATAGTTCAGTTTGACCTATATTTCATGGTTCACTGATTTTTGTCCTTACCTTGAATACTATTTCATTGAGCAATACCATAAATCAAATATTAGTTCCATATGATCCTATGATTGACATCAAAATATATCTAGGTCAGTGTGACCTACATTTCATGATTCAGGGATTTTTGCCTTATATCTTGAAATTATTTGATCAGCAATTCCATTTGTCAATCTACTTCCATGTGATCCCAAGGGTTGACTTAAAAATATGTCAGTGGTAAATGATAAAAATGTTACAATATAAAATGTACCCAGCAGGCGAGCTACGCTGTCCTACGACAGCTCTTGTTGCTAATGAGCAGTACACAGACCCATATTAGCCTGCTCATGAAATGTTGAATTTCTGGGACCGCTAGGTCTTGATGAGAAATATAACAATAAACAACTTAAATAGTTCTCACCAACACCCAACACCAACCCTATCTCTAAATTAGGTGATTACAAATCAACTTCCAAGTATTGCTATGTTTGATATCAAATTAGAAACCATAGATGACCTAAATGGGTGTTATTATGTGACAGATTTCAGATATTGCTGTTTGCTATCAAATCAATGGCTTTGATGAAAACATCAGCAAATAATGACTTAAATAGGACTCCCCTACCCAAAACCTCTGCCTCAAGCCCATGATTACCAGTAGAGCTACATTACCATATCAGAACTCTTTTTAAGAGATAATCTAGATGATGTTTAAGACAGGGTCTCAATATGTGCATTTGACATTTTGTGTGATTATTTTGTTATGCAAACAACATCTTAACACAGTAGTAAAGTGAAAATGTGTAAAGTGTTTTAATGCATTTCTGTTATGCAAACAACATCTTAACACAGTAGTAAAGTGATAATGTGTAAAGTGTTCTAATGCATTTCTGTTATGCTAACATCTTAACACACATAGATCATACAGCTATATGACATTGACTTTATTGTCATAATTTGAAGGTCGTGGGGACCTATATTTCATGGTCTAGCAATTTTTTTATATGTAGAAAAAAAAAAAAGAAAAAATATCCATACTCTTTGGTTGAAGAAAGTGTTTTACCTGAAGCTATTATATAGAAATAAATCCAAGGCATAAAAAAATATACTTTTTTATTTTCCTGTTGTTTGATTTTTGTTATGCCTGCTTTTAGCATGGCGCGATATAGGGATCCAGTTTTCCATCTGTCTGTCTGTCCGTCCATTCCTCCATCAATCGGTCAACATTTATGTCAACCTAACTTCCACCCTAATGTTCAAGTTCATTTTCCAAGACCTATAAAGGCTAAAATGATGATACTTGGTATAAGCTTGCATGTAGGGATCACAACTCAGACAGCAGTATCCATATTTGACCTTGACCTATATTTCATGGTTCAGCAACTTTGTAAATCTGCATCAATCTTACTCCCTTGCAGTCGCAACATAGCCAGAATTCTTGTGTTAGAAATTTTCACTTCTTTAAAAGATCTCCAGACATTAATAATATATACCACTTATTTTAAAAAAAAACGACAACAACAAAAAAAACCCATATTTTTTTTTTTGTTAACTATCACATTGCAATAATTTTTAACCACAAAATGAGAAAGTAGATACTTTTAAACTTCATATAATATATATCTTTGATTGAAACTTGGGTGATCTTGATCAAGGATGTGCTGTTGAATGGAATGTATTATTCAAATATTGAAATATTGAAATTACATATATAATATTTTCAGTTGGTTTATGCCTGAAAGCATTGAAGCATCAGCTGCCACGAGATTTTGCCTTACAACTGATTGGTAGATGGTACACTGTGAGAAACTCCCCTGGAGGAGTAGGCACCCAATCAGAATGGAGCATATTTACAAGATGTTTGCTTGGAATGATGGGATATGACATTTCCAAGTTGGCCATGACTAACAAGGTAATTTTCTTCCACTATTTTAGGAGATCTGATATGTGAATACTGAAATTTGAGATCAGACCTAGACTGCAATCTGTCAGATCAGATGAACAGTTTTGAAATGATTTGATCAAATTTAGAGAGTTTAAAATATGTTCCAAACTCAGCAAAGCAAGGTTTGAAACATTTGTTTTTTGTGATTTATGCAAAAAAACAAAAACAAAACAAAGAACAAACATTATGCAGTTCTTGTTCATTAGTTCCCTATATGTACAAAGAAAGGATGTCTGGAAAATCTGGATCCTACTGTTCATGACCATTTAGGCTTCTGTTGTGTAGGCCTACTAGAGTGCATCAAGGAGCTCCAGAAAAAAAGATCATTTCTTAGTGCTAGGGTTTCCAATAAGGGAGGAAACAAAAGTGTTAATGGGAACTTTTACAAGATGGACTTTTTGTCTTAGCCCTGCTTTAGGGTTGGGAGACATATTGTTTTTCCACCAAGTGACTGTCTGTCTGTCTGTCACACTAGTGTCCACTCTATAACTTGAAAATCTTCCAAACTATCTTCACGAAACTTCATATAAAAATCAATCAACAGTAGACGACGTGCAGAGCAAAAGCCCCATAACTCTTGCATTTATAATTTTTGAGTTATTTCCCTTGGACTCTGTCACAAAATCATGTCCGCTCTATAACTTGAAAACTGTTCCAGCTATCTTCACAAAACTTCATATGAATATAGATCAACATTAGACGACGTGCAGAGTGCAAGAACCATAACTCTTGCACAAAAAGTGTACGCTCTATATCTTGAAAACTGTTCAAGCTATCTTCACGAAACTTCATACAAGTATCAATTGACATGAGACAACCTGTAGAGCACAAGAACCATAACTCTTACATTTATACTTTTTGAGTTATTTCCCTTGGACTCTGTCACAAAATCGTGTCCACTCTTTAACTTGAAAACCGTTCAAGCTATCTTCATGAAACTTCATATAAATACCAATCAACATTAAACAACATGCAGAGCACAAAAACCATAACATTTGTATTTATACTTTTTGAGTTATTTCCCTTGGACCTTGTCACAAAATCGTGTCCACTCTATAACTAGAAAACTGTTCAAGCTATCTTGACGAAACTTCAGTATCAATCAACATTAGATGACATGCAGAGTGCAAGAACCATAACTATTGCATTTATACTTTTTGAGTTATTTCCCTTTGACTGTCACAAAATAGTATCTGCTCTATAACTAGAAAACCATTCAAGCTTTCGTTGTGAAACTTCATGTAAATATCAACCAACATTAGATGACGTGCAGAGCACATGAACCATAACTCTTGCAGATATACTTTTTGAGTTATTTCCCTTGGAGTCTGTCACAAAATCGTGTCTGCTCTGTAACTTGAAAACCGTCCAAGCTATCTTCACGAAACTTTATATAATACATCAATCTACATTAGATGACATCCAGAGCACAAGAACCATAACTCCTGCATTTATACTTTCTGAGTTATTTCCCTTGGACTGTCACAAAATTGTGTCCGCTGTATAACTTGAAAATCGTTCAAGCTATCTTCATGAAACTTCATATAAATATCAATCAACATTAGATGACGTGCAGAGCGCAAAAACCATAACTCTTGCATTTATACTTTTTGAGTTATTTCCTTGGAACTTTGTCTGTTACAAAATCGTGTCGGCTCTGTAACTTCACGAATCTTCATGTAAATATCAATCAACATTAGTCCACTTGCAGAGCACAAGAACCGTAACTCTTGCATTTATACTTCCTGAATTATTTCCCTTGGAACTTTGTCCGACATAAAAAACATGTCCACTCTATAACTTGAAAACAGTTCAAGATATCTTCACAAAAGTTTATATGAATATCAATCAACATTAGACGACATGCAAAGTGCAAGAACCATAACTCTTGCATTTATACTTTTTGAGTTATTTCCCATGGAATCTCATTATTTAATATAAATGTTCGCTGAATGTACAATACAAATACACCAAAAAGGGGGGAAACATCTATGTTTTTGTAGAAAAACAAATTCTAGTTCTTGGCAGTTTATCCCTCCAGTCATCTGTCGTTGTTAGATATTAGAATATATGCATTTGTATAAAGAAGTACAGCCATAAATAATTCCTGCAAAGAATGGATTTAACTATAAATATGTCGGGTAGGATTAGTTGAGAGTGGTGGTTTTGGTCATTGTCCCAAAATCAGTCTATCTGATTAGGTTAATCAGAGATTCAAGAAATGACTTTAAATATATAATGATTGCATTATTGGTGGTGTGTTGTTGGGCAGATAACCATTTTGGCTAGCTTACCCTACCCTTTGTTCATACTTACTTGATATTAGACTAATTGTAGGCTGCTATGACAATGAATGATAAAAAACCTTCCAACATTTTTTTCTCTGAAGCTGTAAGGCTTATTGATCGCAGATTGCATATGGAACATTATTTGCACATGATCTTTTAAAAATTATTAGAATCTGGCATCCAGGAGGGGCACCATGATCATATATGGTAAAAGCCTTCAAACCATTTTTGTTGCACCTGCTTTTAGCATGGTGCAATATAGGGGATCTGGTTTTCCGTCTGTTTGTCTGTCAGTCTATTCATCCGTCAATCCATCCACATTTGCGCCCTACTTTCGACCCTAATGTTCATGTTTATTTCCCAAGAACTATAAAGGTTACAGTGATGATACTTGGTATAAGCTTGCACTTAGGGATGACAACTCAGACAGCTCCCTCACAGGCGGGACATAGCCTTTGGTGGAATTGTTGTTGTTCATCAAAACTGCAGCTGATTTCTAATGCATATGGAGCATATTTGAAGCAAGTTACTATGACTGTATAACTTTAAACCATAAGGCATACTGAACTTAAATTGTATATTGAATGGAGTTTAAAACATATTTTACAGTATGAGATGGATACCTCAATGTCACCAGTATCAGCTAAGAGAGCCAAACATTCAGGTCAAGGCTCTGATGAGGTAGGTGCTAAATTATTAAATAATCTAGTGAATTTGTCGCTAAAAAATGTTGTTTAGGGGCAGTTATGCAGTCTGAAAACAAGTGAATAGCTGCTTTTTATTTCATAAATTTTACTGTTGCAGTTGACTAAGAAACCTTTATGTTTTTCACATACAGACAACCCTCTTTATACCAACACTCCATACAACGACAAAATTTGTTATAATGACAATTTTACTGTTACGAAACCTTCGCTTAAGAGGTAACAATCAGTCACACATTATGCAAGAATATTGTATTTATTGCTTTAAAGAAATATATGTTTTGGATATTTGTTAGAATCACCTTATTTAGGCGATTCTAACAAATATCTAAAACATGTTCTATGAGGAAATAAGAATAAAACAAGACCTTTCTTACATATCAATCTGCTCATTAAGTATTCTGTTCAACAGCAAATTCTTTTTAATGGCAACGTCTTTGGAAACAAATGCTGTCATTGTAACGAGGGTTCACTGTAATTATTTCCCCACCAACCCACCAGGAGGGACTATAGTTACACTCAATGTGACATTCCAGTCTTTCATCCATCCATTCTTCTGTCCATCCTAGAGCTTGTCTGTAGCATAGCTCTTGTACCAGTTGGTCTAGCCATACCAAAGTTGGTGTATGAGAACATGTATGTTGCATGCCAGTGATCTATATTTTCACTTCTGATCTGTTTTATTTAAAAACAAATAAAACTTCACCAGGGAATATCAATAATGGCCTAGGCTTACCAACTTTGCTGTTTTAATACAGCTATTGAAAATGGTATGCTTACCAAATGTTGGTCGCTGTGACTTGTAGCTGACTTCTTACCTGTTTTATACAAATAAAAACTTGTCCTGAGCATATCCTTTGTAGTGTTTGGCCTAGGCGTAGGCTTACCCAGATTGGTGTATTGTTACACCTGTTGAAGATCATTTTTGTACACCATAAGTAGGTCACTTTTCACCTTTATTATGCCCCCACCAAACTTGTTTGGTGGGGGCTATACTGGATTCACTTTGGTCGTCGCGTCCCACCCCGTCCCGTCCCGTCGCATTTGAATATTGCTTATAACTTTGGTTATCTTCGGTGGATTGCTTTATAGTTTGAAACAGATACACATTGTAGCAAGATACAATGAGGGGATATCTTAGATAATATCAGCAGGCATTTTGCATGGATTATGGCCCCTTTCTGACTTAGAAATTGTCCCATTCAGATGCATTTTGATTCATAACTCTTGTTATCTTTGGCCGATTGATTTGAAAATTGAAACACTAGCCTGTTATCTTACAGAAATTTCGTAGAACACGTACCGTTTCTCTGTTATGCATTTTGCATGGATTATGGCCCTTTTTTGTCTTAAAAATGTCCCATTTAGATACATTTTGATTCATAACTCTTGTTATCTTTGGGGGATTTATTTTAAACTTGAAATACTAGCCTGTTACCTTACAAAGAATATGTAGAATAAGTACCATCACTCTGTTATGCATTTTGCATGGATTATGTCCCTTTTCTGACTTAAAAAGCGTCTCATTTAGATGCATTTTGATTAATAACTTCTGGTTTCATTGAAGGATTGATTTGAAACTTAAAATACTAGCCTGTTACCTTGAGAGATTTTGTAGAACAAGTGCCATTACTCTGTTATGCATTTTGCATGGATTATGGCCCCTTCTGACTTAGGAAATATCAGATTTAGATGCATATTGATTCATAAGTCTTGCTATCTTTGAAGCATTGATTTGGAACTTTAAATCTTAAATACTAGCCATTTATCTTGCAGAAAACTTGTAGAACAAGTAACATCATTCTGTTTTGACTTTTGCATGGATTATGGCCCCGTTCTGGCTTAGATATTGTCCTGTTCTGATGCATTTTGATTCATTGGTTTTGACATTATTGCGGATTCACTTAAAATTTGAAATAGTAACCCAGGATATTATTTATCTGAGAATTATAGAACAAGTATCATCACTCTGTTACACTTTTGCATGGATTGTGGCCCCTTTCTGACTTTGATATTGTCCCATTCAGATGCATTTTGGTTTATGTCATCTTTGGGTGATTGATTTGACACTTGAAATACTAGCCTATGTAACACTACTCTGCTGTGCATTTTGCATGGATTATGGCCCCTTGCTGAATTAGAAATTGCCCCATTGAGACATTTTGATTAAAATCTTCTGATGTCATTGTAGGATTGATTTGAAACTTAAAACACTAGGCTATTACATTATAGAGACCTCATAGAAAATGCTACATAACTGTTTTATGACTTTTGCATGGGGTATGTTGCCTTTTTAATTAAAAAAAAAAAGACGGCAAATTAGTAACTTTGCCTTATATAGCTATTAAATGGTTGATTTGTGTTTGCTTTGGAACACATGCATACTATAAGATAATGGAGGTGGAGCAAAAGGTCAGTGTCTAGAACTTGGCACTGAACACGAGACTTCAAGAAATAAGGAGGTGTCATTAGACCAACTTAATGCTGTGGTGAGGTGATGTGCAGTGCAGTATTAGGAACCGCTTCTTGTCATCATAAGTATGATATAGTAGGAATTTCTCCATCTAGTGAGAGGACCTGGCCTGTAAATGTCTGTGAGTATTACTAGATTTGGGTATGCAAACCAGCACTGCATACTAGTAGAATGCCTACTTTACTTTGCTTCTGATGTTATCTCAAACAGGGGATATATATACTGACACTTTATGAAAAATCAGTGCTGTGATGTAGCCATTGCTTTTGATATGCTGCACATGATGCTTAGTAGGTTAGACCTGTTATCCTGCTGAATTCCAGTTCTTTTGGTGATAAACATGTTTCGTGCAAATTCCCATTTTAAGCATATTGTGGAATTCATTAATCAAGCCTTTGTTAAAAATGGTGCCTGGGTGGGGGCATGAGTGTGTTTCGCACGCAGGTCTAGTTCTGAACTCTTGACGTATGCAAAAACTTTTATGGTGCATCTCCTTTGTACTGTATGGCCTAGGCTTACCAAATTTGTTGCGTATCTATTGAAAATGGTATGCCACATACCAAAAGTAGGTCAGTGTGACCTGTATTTTGACCTCTGATATAAATTATGTAAAATATAATTTTGCTGGGACATATCTCTATACTTCATGGCATAGGCTTACCAATTTGGTATGTTGGTACGTTATCAAAGATGATGTGTCACATACCAAAGTAAGGTCACTGTATCCTATAGTTTGGTATTTGACCAGTTTGCTACAAAAGATTTGTATTTGGCTTATGACTTGTACAGTATGCCTTAACCTGAACAAATGGGTACCTCTAGTGAAGATGATGTGCCACTTAACAAAAGTAAGTCACTACGGTCTATGCTTTGATTTACTGAATACAAAATATATGTCAGCCTACGTTCTGTAGCGTAGGCTTATCAAATTTGATGTGTACGTTCATCTGCTAACCTCCCCTCCAACCCCCCCCCCCCCCCCCACACACACACACACAGTAACTGTGTTTGTTTGGGGGTTTACTGTAACTACATTGTCCATACGTCAGTTACTTTTTGTCCCCCGCCTTTTTGAAGAAAAGTGGAGAGACACTGTTTTTGGTTTTCCGTGGGGCGTGGCGCGTGGTGCGTGGTTCCGAGTTTTTAGTAGGTACTTTGTCCCCTTAACTCCTCCCACAGTTTTTGTCCGATCCTTTTGAAACTTTACAGATGTTTTAAGGATGGTCTGAAGATTTGCATGTGGTTTTTTCAGAATCCTGAAATAATTTTTTATTACTTTTTCCGCATTTTTAACTTAGACATTTTTTGAGTTCTAATATTACAGAAGTCTATAGCGAGTAGGTACCTTGTCCCCTTAACTCCTCCCACAGTTTTTGTCCGATCCTTTTGAAACTTTACAGGTGTTTTAAGAATGGTCTGAAGATTTGCATGTGGTTTTTTCAGAATCCTGAAATAATTTTTTATTACTTTTTCCGCATTTTTAACTTAGACATTTTTTGTGTTCTAATATTACAGAAGTCTATAGGGAGTAGGTACCTTGTCCCCTTAACTCCTCCCACAGTTTTTGGCCGATCCTTTTAATTCTTTACATGGGTTTTTAGGATGGCCTGAAGATATGCATGTGGTTTTTTCAGAATCCTGAAATAATTTTTTATCACTTTTTCCGCATTTTTAACTTAGACATTTTTTGAGTTCTAATATTACAGAAGCGTATAGGGAGTAGGTACCTTGTCCCCTTAACTCCTCCCACAGTTTTTGGCCGATCCTTTTGAAACTTTACATGGGCTTTCAGGATGGCCTGAAGATATGCATGTGGTTTTTTCAGAATCCTGAAATTATATTTTATTACTTTTTCCGCATTTTTAACTTAGACATTTTTTGCGTTCTAATACTACAGAAGTATATAGGGAGCAGGTACCTTGTCCCCTTAACTCCTCCCACAGTTTTTGGCTGATCCTTTTGAAACTTTACAGGTGCTTTAAGGATGGTCTGAAGATATGCATGTGATTTTTTTCAGAATCCTGAAAATATATTTTATCACTTTTTACACGTTTTGAACTTAGACATTTTTTAAGTTCTAATATTACAGAAGTCTATAGGGAGTAGGTACCTTGTCCCCTTAACTCCTCCCACAGTTTTTGACCGATCCTTTTGAAACTTTACTTGGGCTTTAAGGATGGCCTGAAAATATGCAGGTGGATTTTTCAGAATCCTGAAATATTTTTTTATTACTTTTTCCGCATTTTTAACTTAGACATTTTTTGAGTTCTAATACTACAGAAGTGTATAGGGTGCAGGTACCTTGTCCCCTTAACTCCTCCCACAGTTTTTGTCCGATTCTTTTGAAACTTTACAGGTGTTTTAAGAATGGTCTGAAGATTTGCATGTGGTTTTTTCAGAATCCTGAAATAATTTTTTATTACTTTTTCCGCATTTTTAACTTAGACATTTTTTGAGTTCTAATATTACAGAAGTCTATAGGGAGTAGGTACCTTGTCCCCTTAACTCCTCCCACAGTTTTTGGCCGATCCTTTTGAAACTTTACATGGGCTTTTAGGATGGCCTGAAGATATGCATATGGTTTTTTCAGAATCCTGAAATAATTTTTTATCACTTTTTCCGCATTTTTAACTTAGACATTTTTTGAGTTCTAATACTACAGAAGTGTATAGGGAGCAGGTACCTTGTCCTCTTAACTCCTCCCACAGTTTTTGGCCGATTCTTTTGAAACTTTACAGGTGTTTTAAGGATGGTCTGAAGATGTGCATATGGTTTTTTCAGAATCCTGAAATTAATTTTTATTACTTTTTAGACATTTTGAACATAGACATTTTTTGAGTTCTAATATTACAGAAGCGTATAGATAGTAGGTACCTTGTCCCCTTAACTCCTCCCACAGTTTTTGGCCGATCCTTTTGAAACTTTACATGGGCTTTCAGGATGGCCTGAAGATATGCATGTGGTTTTTTCAGAATCCTGAAATAATTTTTTATTACTTTTTCCGCATTTTTAACTTAGACATTTTTTGAGTTCTAATACTACAGAAGTATATAGGGAGCAGGTACCTTGTCCCCTTAACTCCTCCCGCAGTTTTTGGCTGATCCTTTTGAAACTTTACAGGTGCTTTAAGGATGGTCTGAAGATATGCATGCGATTTTTTCAGAATCCTGAAATTATTTTTTATTACTTTTTACACGTTTTGAACTTAGACATTTTTTAAGTTCTAATATTACAGAAGTCTATAGGGAGTAGGTACCTTGTCCCCTTAACTCCTCCCACAGTTTTTGACCGATCCTTTTGAAACTTTACGTGGGCTTTTAGGATGGCCTGAGAATATGCAGGTGGATTTTTCAGAATCCTGAAATATTTTTTTATTACTTTTTCCGCATTTTTAACTTAGACATTTTTTGAGTTCTAATACTACAGAAGTGTATAGGGTGCAGGTACCTTGTCCCCTTAACTCCTCCCACAGTTTTTGTCCGATCCTTTTGAAACTTTACAAGGGCTTTTAATATGGCCTGAAGATATGCATATGGTTTTTTCAGAATCCTGAAATAATTTTTTACCACTTTGTCTGCATTTTTAATATAGACATTTTTTTAGTTTTAATACTACAGAAGCGTATAGGGAGTAGGTACCTTGACCCCGTAACTCCTACCACAGTTTTAAGCCGATCCTTTGAAACTTTACAGGTGCTTTAAGGATGGTCTGAAGATATGCATGTGTTTCTTTTTCAGAATCTTGAAATTATTTTTTATCACTGGTTTCCTGCTTCAATACTTAGGTAATTGATACAGGACCAATGGTCCTCTGGTTAACTTTACCATTTTTAACACCTCAAATAAAAATAAGGCGGGGGACATAAATTCCCCATGGAATTTGCTTGTTGGTTTCTGAGCTGGGGGTATCTAATAAGCACTGCTTAGGCCACAATAAATTAATAGTTAGATTCTCATTTATTTATTTTCAAAATGAGGGTGGGGGGTGGGGGGGGGGGGGGGGGGGGTGGGGGGGTGAAATATTATGAAATATTATTATTTATTTTTTAGGACTACACAGAAATTGGAGATGGTGGGTTGAAATTATATTTATTTGCTGCAAACCACCTGTATTTGGTGAATAAAGAATGCTTTTTCAAAATTCCAATGTATTTTGAAAAAAACAAATGTTGTGTGTAATAATCAGAATAGCCTTGAAAGAGCAATTAATGAATACACATGCCATATGTCTATAGAGCTGAAGAAAGTTGATATATTATTATCAAATACCCACTTTTTTCAGTTTCTCTGAGAACACTTCTGCAGAAAATAAAAGTCATGAATTTATTCTGTTCTGTGTGATTTTTCCTTTCGTGTCAAACACTCTCTCTTTTCAGGGTTCATACGCGTCAAGGAAATGTCAGGGAAATTTAAATTTTTTCAAGGTCAGGGAATTGTCAGGGAATTCTGTGATGTGTCAGGGAAAAATGAAATTTTGCAAAAATGTCAGGGAAATGTCAGGGAATTTTACATTTCAGCCTGATGAAGCTGGGATGTTTTGTCCTGATGTGTCTTTTTTGCTAAATTCATAAAATTTTCGGCTCCAATACTGTCAGGGAAATTTGAATTTGTGTCAGGGAATTGTCAGGGAATTTTGGTCAGTCCTACATGTATGAACCCTGCTTTTGTATAAATGGTTTTTACCTGTCAGGCACAGTTCACAAACAGCATATATTTTTTTTTATCTCCCAGCAGTTGCCGCGATTCTTGCCGACTGGGAAACAGCACCGCTTTATCAATTGCCCCTGAATTAAATACATTGTGGAGGTTGAGAAGATTTGGGATATCGCTGGCTTTACCAGTCTTTTATTAAAGTTTAATTGGCAATGATTTACACAATCACAAACGCTTTTTTCAACGTGTTTTTTTTTAAATCTGGATTTGAAAATGAAAGTAGAAATTGACTGGTTGTCTGACTGGACACAATTTATAACGAAGCGCATTAGCAACAGGGATCCAGTACACCTCAAACAATAATGGATATTGATCATAGTTAAATGAACTATTTTGTGTTGGTAATTACACCAGAAGTGTTGTCTGCACATTTTGAGTAGTTAATGTAGATTTAAGTGGAATGGAACTTGCCGATTGGCAAACCGTAAGACGTTTTGATAAAAACCGGAACATTGGAGCAGTACCCGTACTTATGAAAAAAATGTCAATAAAAAAAATCGAGGCAGGGGTTGAAAATCGAGGCGGGCGGTATTGAGAATCTAACAATTAATTTATAATGGCCTTATTGACATTTCTTGTTTTTTTTTTTTTTTTTTTTTTTTTTTTTTTTTTTTTTATTTCTGTCATAGGTTATGCAAAAAACAAAAAATGTCTTAGCATATCTCTTGGCTTACCAAATTTAGTGTTATGACTGCATGTATTGAAGATGGTTGACACTGTTAGCTATACTTTGACCTACTTTATATAAAAAATGTTAAGTGCATATCTGCTGCATTGTATGGCCTAGGCTTATCAAATTTTCTGTATGGGTACATCTGCTAAAGACAGTGTGTCATGTACCAATAGTTGGCCTATATGTTGACCTCTGACCAACTCTATACAAAAAATGTCTTTGACTTACAAATGTTTGCCTTCATCAGATAAATGTTGTATTTATAAAGTGGGCCCTTATGGATTGCACTGCAATACTGTGCTTTGTTCATCTGTGTTGTTGTACTAGTAGATGTTATTTCCTATTTGGTGGCATGTCAATACATGTTATGTTAGTGTTTTCCTTCCCTTTCTTGAAGCAAGCAGCCATATTTATAGCACCTATAGAATATTTGAATCCTGCAAAAGGTCATAACACTTAGCAAGAAAATAATACTAATATGGAGAGAAATAATATTTTTAAATTTCTACCATTCAGAATTGTTTTAATTTTTTAGCTCGCCTGGACAAAGTCCTGGAAAAGTATTGCACTACCCCGGGTGTCGGTGTAGACATCCACACAGTGTTAATTGTTTTTCAAGACCTCGTATTTTCCAAACCACATAATGGATTTGGTTTATACTTGGTATGATGATAGATAAAAGGTCCAAAGTTTTATTCAATAATACCTCTGACCATGCCTATGACCTTAACGTCAAGGTCAGAGACTTAGAATTTTTTTGTTTAAGACTTTAACAGCTTATTTTTTCCCAACCACACAATGGATTTGGTTTATATTTTGTATGATCATAGATACAGGTTTAAAGCTTTATTCAGCAATACTCCAACCTATGCCACTGCCCTCAAGGTAGAGGTCACACTTAGAACTTTAATGTGAAAGTTTTACATTTAAAGTTTCCAACAGCTCATATATTCCTGACTATTTGGTGGCTTTGGTTTATAATTGATATGATGATAGATATCAGTCCTCGTTCTGTTCAGTAATACCCTCACACCAACACTTGTGACCTTAAGATCAAGGTCACAGACTTAGAACTTTTATGTCAAAGTTTTGTGTTAAAGTTTTTAACAGCGCATGTTTTCCAAGTCATGTGATGGTTGGTATGATAGATATAGTTCCAAGGTTAAATTCAGCAATTACCACCGCCCTTAAGGTCAGGGTCATGGAACTTTTATGTTAAAGTTTTGAAAGCTCATATTTTCCAGACCATATGATGGATTTGGTTTGTATTTGCTCTGCTGTCTGATGACAGCTGTTGTTTTTGAAAAGTTCACTTTTGTCAAATATTTTCCTGATTCTATCTGGAAACTTGAAATTTTATACCCCTTGTATATGTAACAGACAGTGGTCTTGTTTCCCCTCCCCCCTCCCCATGTGGTTTGGGAGACATTTTTTTGTTTTGCCAAGTGCAAGATCTGTCCATCCATCTGTCCTTCTGTCTGCTCACCTCAACCCTGTTTGTTTGTTCTATAACTTTAAATCTGTTGAAGATATTTTCACCTTTGTAAATTATTCAAATGGAGATTTATGTCCGCTCCATAGCTTTAAACTGCTGAAGATATTGTTTTCATGAACCGTGGTACAGATATTTAGCATCTGCAGATGATGCACAAATATATGCTGCTTTTTTTTTTCAGCCGAAAAGTATTAATATTTTTCTTATTTATGCACAAATGCATATCTTATGGATATTCATTAGAAGTGCTTAGGCAAGGTGCTTCTAATGAGTACCCACAAGATACCTTTTCATGAAGAAAAAAGAAAAAAAGTTATGTGGATACCCCCTCTAATCTTCAGCTCTGATATAATCTAATTTTTTCTGTTCTTCAGGACTGGGACTATCTTGTTTCCTCAGACCACCACCAACATGTTTGTGATAATACAGAGTATGGTATGGGTCTTTCTTCTCCAGAAGTTGTCCCTAGTGCCACGCAGTGTTCACAGCCTTGCGCCATCAACACAGCAGCCGCTCTGTTTCAGCATATTCCAGCATGCTTTCTAGCACTTCATCTAGTCTATGAGGTTGGTCGCTTTGGTAATTGTTATCATTTTTACCAGAGCTGTAGAAATGTTTGTATAGATGCACAAAAGACTTCATTATTTTTATTCCTAGTATATCAGGGTTCACAGCCCAGTAATATTATTGCTGGTACCTGTCAATGCAGTGTTTTGAAAACATAAAATAATGGCTTTACTGCAGAAATAAAATAATAATACGTAATAATATTATTATTATTATTATTTTGTTATTTCTAGAGCAAAACCTTGTCTTATGTTTTCATTAGAATTGCCTTGATGGGTACCCACAACATCTCTAATGGTAGCAAAATACTGAGGTCACATGTATTCTGTGCTGGCATATACAATGCACACTTGTTTTTAGTCCCAATTATGTAGATAAAATAATGCCCTATTTAAAACGTACACATCCTTTTCAAAACAAATATTCTCCTGGACACCCAACTGGATTGTTACTGAAAACAAAAGAAGAATGCAAACTCTTGGCTGCAAGCCAAAAGTTTGCATTTAAAGTGCTTAAGTAGCAACAGAGAAAGGCTGTTTGTAAGATGCTAGGATGTCATTATTTCTCAATTGGCATTCACACTAAACCAATGCATGATTAAATATACATTTCTAAAGAAAGCAGAAGTCTTGCGGTCATAGTAATGATGACATAGTCATAATTGGCAAAACTATAAATAAACTTACTCAGGAAAAGCCACAGTTGTAATCAGAGCCTTCCTGAAGCACTGTAAGAAAAAAGAGATGAGGAAAATAACAAAACAAAATCAGCACCATTGCAATAACCAAACAATGTAAGAACAAAGAAGAATTGTAACAGAAGAACCTAAATGGAGTTGTTTGCAGAAAAAATACTGGGGTCTTTAATTAAACCTGAGTTCATCGTCATTAGCAATTTACCTAAAAGCTGCAAGTATACATTGTTAAACACATGTGAACAATTCAGACCCTCTTTTTTTCTTACAAAATTTGTGAACGCTGAGTCACAAGTGACATTAATAGACTTGTAACATTTCTGGCCCAGTTGTTCAAAGCGTCATTAGCTTAATGAGCTCGTTAAGGGTCATTTCATTAACTGTTTTAGCGGATTCAATAGACAATATTCGGATATTTTTTGCTGAAAAAATGTGAGTAGCTTTTGCACTGCAAAAGCTACTCACATTTTTTCAGAAATTTTGCAAAAGCTACTCACATTTTTTCAGCAAAAAATTTCAGCATATTTGCGTATCACTCAATGTAAATTTTAACGAATCGTTAACTAAAGACATCGTTAACTTTGAACAACTGGGCCCAGATTTTTATTTTATTGTCTTAACCCATTAATGCCTAGTGTCCCATAAAAGGGACATTGGCAGACAGTATTGACACAGATCAGACCTGCAGAATGCAGCGTCTGATCAGTGTCAACACTGTTTGCATTAAATAAAGGTATTTCTGTAAAACAAAGTAATATTAAGAACTAACCAGACATCCTTTCTATTGGAAATGGATCTGTCCAAAGACATTAGGTAGGAGATTCCACTCGGCATATATGGGTTAAAATAATATCCACCGCATGACACATATATGTTATTTACCTTCCATTTGTTTCAGGAATTAAAGTTGAACACATTACTGTTAGAGGAGTTAGAAGAATTAGCTATGTTACTGTTCCACTTGGCCTCTGATCTCAGGAAGGAGGATTATAGGGATTACTATATCAGGGACTTCCCAAAACTCTTCGATTGTGCAGAGGAAATCAGTCAGATTAGTGAAGGTAATTTGAAATTCTTCAATATTCTCACTACAGGATCACCATAAACACACTGAGCTCTTCTGTGAGCTGTTCACAAATCTTTCCTGTAAGGCAGCTTCCATTGTTTTATAGCAATTGTTCTGAAAGAAAGGGCAACAGAATTAAAATTAGCAATAAAGTTTAATTGATGTTTTCTCAGGAAACCAGGGGTACAGTTTGCTCAAATTTAATTGGATCTTCCAGGAGACATTGCTTCCCAAGATTATGAAAAAAGATGATTATAATATGTAGTAAAATGGTTCAGTGACTGCTTTGTGGATACTGAAACTTTTGGAAGATTGGCCCTGCTATCATTAGAGTTTTTTTAACCATCATTTCATCAATTTATATACCTTTCCAGCTCAGAAAAGAAAACAGTGGCTTAGATTTAAGTTAGGAATGCATGTATTGCATTCAAATTTCTTGTAGAAAAATCATAAAAAAAGCATAAAATTTAATTTTCAGAACAGCGACAGAAGCTGCAGTATCCACTATTGTTTACCAAGTCAGTACCATCTGTTCATGATTGGATCATCAGAAATCTAGAGGGACAGGAGGCTGGACAGGTTGTCTTCATACCAAATGTTTGTAAAAATATAGAGAATGTTGTGTCAGTAAGTAGCAGCTTTGAAATTACCTATGGCTCCAGATAAAGCACTACTTGTTACAACCAAAAAGTATTGATTTTTAGCTAACCTCAGCCGACAGGTGAGGATGAGCTATTGTGATCACTTGCCATCCGTCGTCTGTCGTCCTCCCATCCGTCTCTCCATCATCCGTCGTCCATCAACACCTTTGAATGACTTGTCTCAAAACCCCTGGGCCAATTTTCGTCATACTTCATGTGGAGCCTTCTGTTAAACTTTTTAGTTACAAATCAAAATTTTGTCCCCTTGGGTTATCTGCTCTTGCTCCTGGGCTATCTCTTCTTTTTTAGATCCAAGAAAGCTTCAAGGCTGAACCTTGGTATATAGCATTATGGACTCAAGGTCTACCAAGTTTGTCCAAATGATGACCCTAGGTTAACCTTTGATCTTTTTACGGCAATGTCAAATTTGCTTCCCCCATGCATTTGTATGGGGAAAATGTTGAAAAGTTATTTTCTCAAAATGTATTAAAGACTAATGACTGAAACTTACAATGAGTGATTAAAGTAATAAAACATTTTAAATATAATAAAAATTCTATCTCTTGGGGGTTATCTGCCCTTGCCCTTGGGCTATATACATGTTTAAAATTATGTAGCTTTTAAAAGCCTCTTAAGCAATTTTTACCAAATTTCACATGGGGCCTTCTGTCAAAAGGGTATTGCCAATTTGTTCAAATGGTTCTGTGCCATTAAACAAGGTGATAAAAACATTTAAAAATCTTCTTCTCCAGAACCAACAAAGCTTTGGGGCTGAATCATGGTATATAGCATCACTGTCTCAAGCTCTACCAAATTTGTTCAAATGATGATGATTGGTTGACCTTTGACCTTTTTATGGCAAGGTCAAATTTTTCATCTCTATAGATTTGTATGGGGGAAAAGTTGAAAAATAATTTTTTTCAATATGTATTTAAGACTAATGGCTGAAACTTACAATGTATGATTAAAGCAGTAAAACTTTTTAGTTTGGATCAAAATTTTGACTTTGACCTTTTTATGGTATGGTGAAATTTGTGTCCCAGTTGCTGTGGCAATACTGGAAGAATGTTGCATGGCATTTGCAAATATGCAATAGCTGTTTTTATCAGGATAAGCTATTGTAATCACTTGCCGTCCGTCATTGTCAGTCTGTGGTCTTGCGTTACTTTTGAACAACTTCTTTTCTGAAACCTCTGGGTCTATTTTCTTCAAACTTCATTTGGAGCCTTCTGTTAAAGGATGATTGAAAATTTGTACAAATGGTCATGGTCCATTAATCAAGATGGCAGCCATGCCCATATCTGGTAAAAACACTTAAAAATCTTCTTCTCCAGAACCAAGAAAGCTTTTGGGCTGATCTTGGTATATAGCATCGAGGACTCAAGGTCTACCAAATTTATTCAAATGGTGACCATAAGTTGACATTTGACTTTTTTACAGCAAGGTCAAATTTGCGTCCACATGCATTTGTATGGGGAAAATGTTAAGTCATTTTCTCAAAATGTTTTAAAGACTAATGGCTGAAACCTACAATGTGTGATTAAAGTAATAAATCATTTTACATATAATCAAAATTTTGTCCCTGAGGGTTATCTGCCCTTGGCCTTGGGCTATATACATGTATAAAATTAGTTTTTTTTTAAATGTCTTCTTCGCTTGAGCAATTTTCACCTGATTTCACATGGGGCCTTCTGTCCAATGGTATTGCCAATTTGTTCAGATGGTCGGCGCCATTGAACAAGATGGCCGCCATGTCCATATATGGTTAAAACTCTTAAAAATCTTTTTCTCCAGAACCAAGAAAGCTTTGGCCATCATAGAAATAGTAACTCCCTTTACTTAACACTGTAACAATCTTCCAAGACCACTCTTCATACTTTTTCAAAACTTGCCTGGGATGTTCTCCAAGTTGTCTAAGTGGTCTTGTTGTGCCCACCCGAATTTGGTTCAGGTTTGTCGACATATATGGCTGCCGTCAGACATCTTGAATTTTTCCCGTTATCACATCTCTGTAACCAGTGGAAGAATTTTGTCAAAACCTCGCATTTGGATTCTTCTCAACCCCTTGATGCTGCTCCCCAAAAATGATTCCAGTCTGTCAACAAATATGACTGCCAGATGGCCATCTTTGAAATTGCGACCTCCCCATTACTTAACACTTTACCCCTTTACTGAATATTGCATCTACCCTACCCTACCCTACCCACCCTGCTACTCCTATCCCTATTCTTACCTACCCTACCCTTCTAGCCCGGCTTCTCCTAGCTTGGTAGGGTAGGGTGGGGTAGCAGAAGGGAGGGTAGGGTAGGGTAGGCTAGAGAGGGGCATTGCTTTGCAGGGAAGAGCAAGTCAGCTCAAAATACAGCTATAGCTATATTTAGTATCAAATCAGCCTCTTCTTTTCACTTGCCTAACCTTTTGATTTAAAAAAAATAAGGTAAAGCAACTGTTCAGAAAACTTTGGTTTTATTCTCCTGGGCTCTATTTTATATACGCTGAATGTATTGCAATATGGTAGGTTTGTTTCATTGCAAAAAACATCTAAATAATATTTAAAAATTTGGTCCCATTCTTATCTTTATAGCTCCTGAAGTGGGGCCACATGGCCCATTTCAGGGGCTATGAAGATAAGAATAAAAAACAATAAAAATGTGTAGAATTAGGGTTTGAAGTAGTTGATTGCGAAGTTTCTTTGAATGTTCAGACTGGTAAAAGATTTTCTAGAATATCAGACTGTCAATCTGGGCTTATACCCAGGGGCATATACATGTCAGAATAAAAATTATAAAGATATAAAGTCTTGAAGCCATTTTTTGAAACTTTATTTGAATGGTTAGGGGAGACAAGGAGTATCAGAATCTGTCACCCTGGAACACATGTACACTTGTCCTGAGGCTACTTACTTTTATGTATGTATTAAGGATACAGTTCACCCAAATGACCCCAACCATGTTTATACCTTTTTTTCAGCCTTTTCCCAAGCAGTAACACATCTTATATATCATTTGAAAGCTTAGATTTTATACTTTTAAATGACTTAATTGTATTTTATCAGAATTCAGTTTGTAAACGGTTTTAAGCAAAATATGTCACCATAGCCCTGTCCACATTATTGTTGATTTAGGTGTCATGTGTCTTATGTCACTGGGGCGTCCAACTGATATTGGCTTACAGTTGGGCAAGGCCTGCTATTCTTACAGCAGGTAAGGGCGGAAGGGGAATGTTTTTATTTTTTCTGTTTCTTCACTTTCATTCATTTTCTTTTCTCCCCTGTCCCTCTCTTTCATCTTCTCTGCTATCTCTCACCCCGCTATCTCTGGGAGACAACACAAAATGACTCACAAGGGTTGACGTGTTGTTAAACCCCAACACAATCAATACTGTTGATTCAGTATAAAAGCAAAGACCTCCAAAGAGCCCCAAATTTTGGGATAGACTGAAGAAAAGTTAATGAACAAACCCGAATCATGAAATTTTGAAAAAATGTTTAGAAGTCAAGTTACAGTTAAATCAATGTTCACAGTGATTTTTTCAGTCCTTCACTTCAAAAAGATCACACAAATTCCGAATGGAAGTAGTTACACAGAAACTGTGATAGGGTTTTTGAGACACTATATCAAACTTTAGATATGCCAAATTTCATTTAGTTTTGCCCAGAAATAGAAGAGTTGACCCATTTATGTTTTCTCAGATCCTTGATTTCCAGTTTGCAGAAATAAGCCACAATTGTTTGAGACCAGTTAATCTTCATTTTCTCATGACTACAGAAATAATTATGCTAAAATAATCAGTAAAAGCTGAGAATCATTATATTATTATACAATGATAGACAGCTATTTACTCCTTGATCCAAACCCATATAGCTATTCATTCCAGCAGCATGAAGGCAATAAAATATTGATACGTGCCGAGGGTTTGCAGCTTTGAACTGTCTTCAATATCAGATATACTAGCAGTTCTGAACAGTCGCTGGCTGACAGTGAGTGTGCAGCCTGCTGTGTAACAAAGTACTGAATCTAACTAAACAGACTTTGTAAATAATGTAAAAAAAAGGCAAACTGCAGAAACGGAAACTATGGCAAACAACACCAAGGAGATGTGTCATATTTCTGGTCTTATAGCTAAAGGGTGATAAAACAAGACTTTAAGACAGTTTGCTAAACTGATTTGTTTTAATAAAAATGTACAAATAAATTATAAAAAATACAGACTGTGTTTGTTTTCTTTACATCAGACAATTAATTCAGGACAAACAATTAATGGGGTTAAAGCGTGACAAGACACGACCAGGAAGGAAATAAGACTCATATTCTATTCTATTTTACCCATAGGCGTAGTGGACAAATGCACCCCTTCACGGCAGTGATCACTCGCGAGAAGCAGGGCATGAGTAAAACTAGGGTAATAATGATAACAAATATCACCAAACTACTTCATGAAATATATGATTAACCAATATCACACTTATAAATATGGCTCAACTATATACATGGCTCAGAGAAAGGCTCAGTTTTACCGATACCATAAACACAATGAAGAAAAACCTAAGATTTTTCACCCGTAAATGCCTGGGAATATAACAAGACCCCTTTTCTCTCTTGGCATGGATACAGAAGTTTTTGGAATAAAGATGCAACTCAATAAAATTTGGAAAATAAGAGCACAAAAAATAATATGCGAACCAGTTTAACGTGCGTGTATTCACGACGAAAGCAAAATCTGAAGTTACCCCACTGTTGCGGGAACCCACAGTTTTAAAGTTGCGAGGCTCCCCAATCCGCAGCAAAAATACTGCCGGAGTGCGTGATCCCACGGCACTGACGTCGTGGGAAGACGTTCCCGCAGGAAAGTTACGGCGACGTCCATATTGGATTTACCGATAAACATAGGGGGTCTCCCACTTTAAAACCAAATATCTTAGAAATCTTGAATTAAACTGTATCCAAAACTAATATGAAATAAACCCCAATTGAATTTGCTAACTGACTCTTACACTCAAATTATTTATGCGCGCTTGGATTTCTCGAGGGATCAGGTGAGGGAGGTTGACTTTTAGGTTGACTTTTGACAGACGAATTGTTTTGTCCGCTTCGCTTGACCGCTCATTTAGTACACTCCCACAATGCAACACATTCAGTCAATACACAACATACAAAATGGAGGTCACCGGTGACAAACACACTGCACACTCCAAGATTTTAAGGAAATACTCTCATATGGACAGTTACAGGAAATACATAGCCACAAGTACATTGGGTGAGTTGTTTACTTTCAAATGCATTAACTGTCAACAATGTGTATTAAGACGGAACAGGTAAATGGATGCAGCATGCCAAAACAAAAATAAACAGCTGATTCAGGACACATGCTTGCCATCCATAACACAGACAATTGCGGCTTCACAAAGCCGGGCCACTACAATATTTTGGTCATTCTGTGGTAATTATGGATGAAGATCAACTGACATAATAATAGTAATAATAATAATGATAGACCTTATTCTGAGAAAGTAACACATTTATTTACAAAACTAATATTCCATGCGACTTACATTTAGTTACAAAACTAATATTCCATGTGACCTTCTAATAGATATATAAAACGAAGCAGAAGTATTTGTCACCATGGATAATTTTATAGCCATTGCCATTTTAATGGCAGCGTTAGTAAGAAAAAATTAGCAACTGCCATTAAAAAGGATTTTTTTTTTCGAATAACAGCTTTATTATCAAAGATAGAAATTTGTAGTTTTTGTATGTATTTCACATTCTAATGAGGAACACAATTCTATAGAAACGTAAAAAATGCTTACAAATAATATTCTAACCCATACTGTATCCTTAAGAATAATGTCATATAAAATCTTGCCTTTAATCTGTATTTATGACATTTTGCATGAGGCTTTACAGGAAAAAAGGTCTTTCCTAATGCTTCAGTGTCTGACACCTTAGGGCATACTGTTACGACCTAGCACTCCTACCTTCGATAATCTGCCTTGGCAGATTTCATATAGCTTGTAGGTAATATATTCAATCTCTGACAACTGCGTCAGGGAGTCGACTCTTTGGCTTAATGGTTAGAGTTTTGGATTTTTTTTCCGGGCAGACCAGGTTCGAATCCCACAATAGGCGGGAAATTTTTTCAGCTATGCTTCATTCCTTTGTTGCGACTTTCATGTCGTAAGATTTTCGGTGAAGAAAAGTCCAGTTTCAGACGAGCCCCCATCTTACAACATGAAAGTTTTAACAAAGGCATGAAGCATAGCTGAAAAAATGTCCCGCCTGTCATGGGAAATTTCCTGCCTGTCGGGGGGAATCAAACCCGGTCTGTCCGGATAAAAATCCAATGCTCTAACCACTGAGCCAAAGAGTCGACTCCTTGACGCAGTTATCAGAGATTGAATATATACCTACAAGCCATGCGAAATCTGCCAAGACAGATTATCGAAGGTAGGAGTGCTAGGTCGTAACACTCCCCTTTTTCAAGGAAGTCATCATTTATGATGACATGAAGCCATTTTCGGCTAAGTAAAGTCCTATCTCGGACGAGCCCCCACCTTACGACATGAAAGTCCTAACAAAGGAATGAAGCATGGCTGAAAAAATTTCCCACCTGTCGTGAGAATCGAACCCTGTCTGTCCGGATAAAAATCCAATGCTCTAACCACTGAGCCAAAGAGTCTGACACAGTTGTCAGAGATTGAATATATACCTACAAGCTATGTGTCGAAGGTAGAAGTGCTTGGTCGAATAGATTGAATATATACCTACAAGCTATGCAAAATCTGCCAAGGCAGATTATCGAAGGTAGGAGTGCTAGGTCCTAACATTTTTTTTTTTATTAAATTATTAATTGAACATTTTATTGAGCTAAAACAAGTTTGAGCTAAAAAAATATATATATATATAAATAAATAGACAAAATAGAAACAAATATTGACTTTGAAAAAAAATATATAAGTAAAACAAAATAAAAATCTTTAGTAGCTAAAAGAACAAGTATTGACTTTTGAAAAATTCCAATAAATATAAAAATCTTTTTTTGATAAAAAAACAAGAATTGGCTTTCAAAAAAAAAATAAAAAATATAAGTAAATAAAAAAACAAAAAAAACAAAAAAAAACTTAGTTTGATAAACTTACTTGATAAAACCAGCAAAAAGCAATCATGTCATTTGACCTTCAAGCTTCTATCACTGCGCCTTCGCAGGAGCTGTTAAATTTGGCCAAAAAGTCAGATTTGTTGGATATTGCTGCTCACTGTGAATTGACTAATGTCAACAAGTCCATGTTAAAACAGGAAATAAAAAATGTTTTGGTCCAATTTTGGGTTGATAAGGAATTACTTGATTCTTCTGCTTTGTTTCTTGTTCTCCTTACACATATGGGTTTGCAGATGCGAGAGGTCCCAGGTTCAGATCCCGGACGAGCCCCTATCTTACAACATGAAAGGCATAACAAAGGAATGAAGCATAGCTGAAAACATTTCCCGCCTGTCGTGGGAATCGAATCCGGTCTATCTGGATAAAAATCCAATGCTCTAACCTCTGAGCCAAAGAGTCGACTCCTAACGCATTTGTCAGAGATCGAATATATACTTACAAGCTATGTGAAATCTGCCAAGGCAGATTATCGAAGGTAGGAGTGCTAGGTCGTAACACTCTCACTTTTCAAGGAAGTCATCATGTATCATGTATGATGACATGAAGCCATTTTCGGCTAAGTAAAGTTCTATCTCAGACGAGCCCCCATCTTACAACATGAAAGTCGTAGCAAAGGAATGAAGCATAGCTGAAAAAATTTCCCGCCTGTCATGGGAATCGTACCCGGTCCGTCTAGATAAAAATCCAATGCTCTAACCATTGAGCCAAAGAGTCAACTCCCTGACACAGTTATCAGAGATTGAATATATACCTACAAGCTATGCGAAATCTGCCAAGGCAGATTATTGAAGGTAGGAGTGCTAGGTCGTAACAATACGTAGCTCTGCACTCAGTTATATTCATGACAAAACTGTAAAAGAAAAAATCATATAAATTCAGGCTTTGTAAACATTATTGATGTAAGCTTCACATGGTAGCTTAGAGGGATCAGAGCCATGCTGTGGCATCAGAATTTATTACTGCACACTAAAGTTTTGTTTAAGGACATCTACTGGTTATTGGTTGCCGAGGCAGTGTTGAATAATTGTTCAGTGACATCTACAAATCTGCAGTACCTTTTAAAGGGGACTTGATACATGGTAGAATTTCTGCCATTTGAGACAAGGGAGATAACTCTTATGACTTCCTGTTGGTTTTTCTGCACACTTAATTCCTTCTTAAGAGGGTCTATTCTAAAAGGAAAGAATTTGCTTCCAAGGGGAGTAAATTCGTACCTTTTAGTGTAGACCCCTTTTCAGAAGGGAAACAAAACCATTTTGAGAGTTGCCTTGAAAGTGTATCCATTTCTCTTAAATTCTATCCATTTCCTTTAAATTCTAGTCTGTTTGTTTAATTTGTCTTTCCAGTTGTATGCCTTGTTACTGAACAGCCATATGAGTGCAGAACAAGCAGTGGATAAATGTCTCAAGAAACTACCACCATCAGGTATTCACTTGTTAGTTCCACTGATGACAGTTATTCTTATGAGAGGGGACCCTCCTGCCGCCATCTACACATCCCTCAGTCCTTTCATCTGTAAACCATGGGTATATTTTTATACCCCCACCATTTAGTGGAGGAGGGCATATAGTTTTACCCTCCGTAGCTTGCCTCAATGGCTTAGTTGGATGCGTGACCAATTGGTGATCAGGAGGTTGTGGGTTCAACCCCTGCCGAGTTGGCAACATTCTTTCATGGAGATTTGATCATGAAATATTTTCTACAGTCATTCTCGCCCTTCCGCAGTTTCAAGAAGGGCAGTTGTCAGTTTCTGGCAAAAGACAGCACACAATACTGGTTAACCGCTTCGAGACCTAAGCCTGCCCAGTGGTGTGGTTAGGTAAACTGACTGCGCTGGACATGACCCCATCGGGTTGACTGGTCCATAAAACCTCAACACAAACAGACGTCCATCCGTCCGTGTGTCTGTCCGTGTGTCCATCGATAATGCTTTATAGTACTGTTTGTGTGTCTGCAGCTCTTCCTACAGTTTCCAAGGTAATGGTTTGAAACTTGCACCATAGTAAGCATATAGACTGAGCATGTGCATAAAGGGCACAGAACTCTGTTCAAATTGTTAATGGTAGAGTTATGTATCCTTGATTTACTTAGAAATTTTGCCTTATACACATGGCATAGTAGGGTTTGTGTCCCCGCAATTTCTCCTACTGTTTTCAATGGTTTGAAACTTGTAGTAAAGTAAGAATATAGGCAGGGCGCTGATCAAATATTTTTTGCTAGAGTTACATACCCTTGATTTACTTAGAAATTTTGCCTTATAACATTGGCATAGTAGGGATCGTGTCTCTGCAACTTCTCCTACAGTTTTCAAGATAATGATTTGAAACTTGCAGCAAAGTAAAAATGTAGGCTGGGCATGTGCATAAATGTCACTGAACTGTGATCAAAGTTTTATTGCTAGAGTTATATACCCTTGTTTTTTGTCCCCCGCCTTTTCGAAGAAAAGTGGAGGGACACTGTTTTTGGTTTTCCGTGGGGCGTGGTGCGTGGCGCGTGGCGCGTGGCGCGTGGCGCGTGGTGCATGGTTCCGAGTTTTTAGTGGGTACTTTGTCCCCTTAACTCCTCCCACAGTTTCTGTCCGATCCTTTTGAAACTTTACAGGTGTTTTAAGGATGGTCTGAAGATATGCATGTGGTTTTTTCAGAATCCTGAAATAATTTTTTATCACTTTTTCTGCATTTTTAACTTAGACATTTTTTGAGTTCTAATATTACAGAAGTCTATAGGGAGTAGGTACCTTGTCCCCTTAACTCCTCCCACAGTTTTTGGCCGATCATTTTGAAACTTTACATGGGCTTTTAGGATGGCCTGAAGATATGCATGTGGTTTTTTCAGAATCCTGAAATAATTTTTTATCACTTTTTCTGCATTTTTAACTTAGACATTTTTTGAGTTCTAATACTACAGAAGTGTATAGGGAGTAGGTACCTTGTCCCCCTAACTCCTCCCACAGTTTTTGGCCGATCTTTTTGAAACTTTACATAGGCTTTTAGGATGGCCTGAAGATATGCATGTGGTTTTTTCAGAATCCTGAAATAATTTTTTATTACTTTTTCCGCATTTTTAACTTAGACTTTTTTTGAGTTCTAATACTACAGAAGTGTATAGGAAGCAGGTACCTTGTCCCCTTAACTCCTCCCACAGTTTTTGGCCGATTCTTTTGAAACTTTACAGGTGTTTTAAGGATGGCCTGAAGATATGCATATGGGTTTTTCAGAATCCTGAAATAATTTTTTATCACTTTTTCCGCATTTTTAACTTAGTCATTTTTCGATTTCTAGTACTACAGAAGTGTATAGGGAGTAGGTACCTTGTCCCCTTAACTCCTCCCACAGTTTTTGGCCGATCCTTTTGAAACCTTACATGGGCTTTCAGGATGGCCTGAAGATATGCATGTGTTTTTTTCAGAATCCTGAAATAATTTTTTATTACTTTTTCCGCATTTTTAACTTAGACATTTTTTGAGTTCTAATACTACAGGAGTATATAGGGAGCAGGTACCTTGTCCCCTTAACTCCTCCCACAGTTTTTGGCCGATCCTTTTGAAACTGTACAGGTGCTTTAAGGATGGTCTGAAGATATGCATGTGGTTTTTTCAGAATCCTGAAATTATTTTTTATCACTTTTTACACGTTTTGAACTTAGACATTTTTTGAGTTCTAATTTTACAGAAGTCTATAGGGAGTAGGTACCTTGTCCCCTTAACTCCTCCCAGTTTTTGGCCGATCCTTTTGAAACTTTACGTGGGCTTTTAGGATGGCCTGAAAATTTGCAGGTGGATTTTTCAGAATCCTGAAATATTTTTTTATTACTTTTTCTGCATTTTTAACTTAGACATTTTTTGAGTTCTAATATTGCAGAAGTATATAGGGTGCAGGCACCTTGTCCCCTTAACTCCTCCCACAGTTTTTGTCCGATCCTTTTGAAACTTTACAAGGGCTTTTAGGATGGCCTGAAGATATGCATGTGGTTTTTTCAGAATCCTGAAATAATTTTTTACCACTTTTTCTGCATTTTTAACTTAGACATTTTTTGAGTTCTAATACTACAGGAGTATATAGGGAGCAGGTACCTTGTCCCCTTAACTCCTCCCACAGTTTTTGGCCTATCCTTTTGAAACTGTACAGGTGCTTTAAGGATGGTCTGAAGATATGCATGTGGTTTTTTTCAGAATCTTGAAATTATTTTTTATCACTGGTTTCCTGCTTCAATACTTAGGTATTTGATACAGGACCAGTGGTCCTCTGGTTAACTTTACCATTTTTAACACCTCAAATAAAAATTAGGCGGGGGACATAAATTCCCCATGGAATTTGCTTGTTTTTTTAGGAATTCTGCCTTATATACATGGCATTGTAGGGTTCGTGTCTCTGCAACTTCTACAGTTTTCAAGATATGATTTGAAACTTACATCAAAGTAAGAATGTAGGCTGGGCATGTGCATAAAGGTCGCAGAACTCTGACCAAATTATTATTGCTAGAGTTTCATTGTCTGCCTCTACTAGGGTAAGGGGGATGCATTGGAAAGGAGAAACTACCGTGGTCTCAAGCTGACAGCAGGTCATGGAAGTCCTGGAGAGAATTGTGGATGGCCAAATCAGACAGTTAGTGTCAATTGACAATTCCCAGTTTGGCTTCGTCCCCGGCAGAGGCACAACAGACGCAGTCTTTGTTGTCAGGCAGCTGCGAGAGAAGTATCTAGTTGCCAACAAGAGATTCTCCATGGCTTTTGTAGACCTGGAGAAGGCATTTGATTGAGTGCCTCAGGTCATCTGGTGGGCGCTGAGAAAACTTGGTGTAGAGGAGTGGATTGTGCGACTGGTGCAAGGGATGTATGCCAATGCGTGGAGCCGTGTCCATGTTGGTGAGAGGTACAGTGAAGAGTTTGAAGTGAAGGTCGGTGTTCAACAAGGCTCAGTACTCAGTCCGCTGCTCTTCATGATTGTGCTTGAAGCCTTGTCACACGAGTTCCACTCTGGGGCCCCCTTGGAGGACCTCTATGCTGATGACCATGTTATCATGCTGAATCACTCGAGGAATGTGTCAGGAGGCTCTTGACTTGGAAAGAAGCAATGGAGGAGAAAGGACTGAGAGTAAATGCTGGAAAGATGAAGATCATGATCTGTGGTACGGACGGACCTGGACCTCAAGCAGAGTACAAGCGAGTTTCCATGCACCATCTGTCCCACTGGAGTGCGCAGCAACAGCATTTTCTGCAACAGCTGCAAGCACTGGGTGCACAAGAAATGCAGTGGGCTCAAGCGCTTGACAAAGGACCCTGATTACAGATGTACTCGGTGCTAGGGAACTGCACGTCCCTTGGACAGCAGACCACAGAGGGAAGTAAGTCGGACCTGACAAGCTGGAGGTGTTAGCTTCCTTTTGCTACCTAGGAGACATGCTCTCAGCAGCAGATGGCTGTGAACTTTCAACTGCAACACATGTAAAAACCACCTGGAAGAAGTTCAAGGAGCTGCTACCAGTTTTCTCTTCCCGCCACCTCTCTTTTAAGACATGTGGCGGTGTGTACAGCTCTTGTGTGCGGAGCGCAATGTTCCATGCCAGTGAGACTTGGCCATTGACAAAGCCAAACCTCCAACGTCTGCAATGAAATGACAGGGCAATGATCAGACAGATCTGTAATGTCAAGCCGCAAGACATTTTCACCACCAGATCCAATGAGCTACTTGTGCGGCTTGGCATTTAGGATCTGGACCCCATTCTGAAGGAGAGAAGACTCCGCTGGTATGGACATGTGGAATGCTGCAATGGTGCAGTAAAGACAGCCTTTGACATACAGAGGCCCAAGATGACATGGAAGCAGCTAACAGGGATTGCAGAGAGTGGAAGCTATCGACCCTCATGATAGACATACCTGGAGATCTGGTGTGAGATCTGCCATGGGTGCAGCAAGCCAGTTACCTGGAAGGGGGCCCACTGATGTGGATGTTGCCCCTCTACCTGCATGTTAATCAAACATCCGATGATGATGATGATGATGATGATGTTATATACCTTAGAAATAATGACTTACACACATGACAAAATTGGGCTCTTGTCTACATAACTTATACAGTTTTTAAAAAAACGGATTTGAAACTTGCAGCCAAGTAAGAATACAGGCAGGGCATGTGCGTAAAGGTCACAGAACTTTGATCAATTTTTTTGTTTCTAGACTGAGTTTTCATGATTGTGGTTTGAAACTGGCACTACAGAAAAGGTATCGGTGTAGCATATGCATGAAGGTCAGAGAACTCTGATCAAACTATTATTGCAAGAATTACATGCCCTTTATTTATGATGTAACATTCGGCACACATTCAATCTTGTGCATATTAAACCAAGACATTGCTTACAACTCTATGTCTCTGCATGCTGGTTCATGGGAGAATCCCATGAATTTTCTCAGGAGCCATTGCATGATATCTGACAGTCTATGACATCAGCCATTACTGTATTATGACTATCAGCATGTGTTTGCTTATTACTCATGCAAGTCATTATCATTCATGAAAGGGCTTGTTTTCCTGACTTTAAAAACAAAAAAAGTAAGGACATGTATGCAAAAATATTGGAGACTATAATCTTCGGAAATTACTGACACTTCCAGAATTGCCAAAACCAGAATTGGTGAAGCCAGAATTGATGAAGCCTGGCATTGTGTTTATGTTTGCCATTTCTCAAGCTCTGGTTGGTCCTAATTATGCAGATAGAATCTTTTACAGTTTGTTGGTTTAATACCTAACTTCTTGTACCTGGCTTTTTGAAAAAAGTTTTAGAAGTAAAGACAAAAAATAATGTGCTCAAAATGAGTTGCATTTTCTATTGATAATATAAAGGAAGATGGATAATCTTTCAGGGGAAGCAACTCCAACATGTTTTTGTATCCTCTGAAAAGGGGTCTATTCTAAAAAGAGGCTTTGCTCCCTTGCCTAGATGGCTCCATCGGATGTGTGTCTGACTGGTGATCAGGAGGTCGCAAGGTTCGATCCCAATAGGGTTCATCATCATTCTTGCATGAAGATTGATCATGAACTATTTTTAAACCCTGCCGCACGATAGTGGTAGGGTGTCATATTTTCCCCTCTGAGTGTCCACCATCTGCCCATTTGTCTGTCTGTCCATTAGCGCTTGGTTTTTACTGTCTAACTTGAAAAGTTTTTGATGCATTTTATTCAAATTATTGCATACACTTGTTTATCAGGGGTGAGTGGTTTTGGATTGTTAATGGACAAATTTCGTCAATTTTTGACACAGTTCTCAGCCTGCCACAAGTTGGTATTTAGGTTTCCAGATGATAACTTGAACAATAATCTCTGCTTATTACTGTGCTTTCCAAGTACATTTAATAAACAAACAAATAAATGAAAATAAAATAAATAAATAAATGAAAATAAAATAACTCTATCAATCAGTCACTAAATAAATTCAGGATTACACTGTCATTGGTCATTGCAAATCCCCATATTTTCTTGACTTCAACCATGGAGCTCCACACTGTTGGCCACAGAGGTAGGGGCCAGGCATTGGTATGGTATTGGGTGAGCTGTGCACCTCGGAAAGGCATGCAACAGCTCAGAAGGATATAGCATAATGGACAGACAGACAAACAGATGAATGGATGGAGCAGTGTCAATATCCCCACCATTTCTTATAGATATAATCTAGTAAATAAAAATATTTTGGCTTAATAAATATATATTGAACCCTGAAAACACGACAGTAGATATTGTTTAGTTTTAGGAGTTTAACCATTAAGGCGCTAAGCAAGCTGGCAGCAGACAGCATTCTATTTTTTTTTTTTTATTATTTTTCAGAGAAAATAAGACTTGGAATTTCATGTGAATCGTATACCTTTACATGAAATGCCATGTCTTATTTTCTCTGAAAAATAGAAATAAAAAAAATCAAAATGTTGTCTGCTGCAGTTATGCTTAGCACTGTAAGAGGATTGGATAGTCTTTCAGGACAGGTAACACTGACAAAATTGTTTTGCCTCCCGTCTGAAAAGGGGTTTAGTGTTTCTGCACACCAAACCCCTCTTGAAAGGGGGCTACTCTTGGTGTGCAGAGAAGCAAATGGGAAGTCACAAAAATTGTTTCCCTTGTAAAAAAATGATGAAAACTCTACCAAATGTATCAAGATTCCTTAATACTGCCTTTGAAAAGATTGTCTGTTTTCTTTCTGTTGACAATATCCAGTGTTTTTGTATCAGACACACAGCCGTTGGTTAAATTAGTAGTAGTATTCAGATGTGAGGATATAGAAATTTCTTAAAACTTGTTTCCATGACGCTATTTATGCTGTTACTCCACAACCTCTTTACATCACTATTGCTGAGATCCAAAGTAAAAATCATGTACCCTACTAAACAGCTGTGTTGTTTGTATTCAAACAAAGAATGTATAGATTATATAGAGAAATGACTATTAATAGTCATTTTCTATGTATTAATCTGTAGGTTTTTGTTTGGACAACATTTTTGGGGTACATTTTTATACCCTGCCACACGATAGTTACTGCCCGTGACATGTCCATATTTTTGTTTCTCCATGATAACTTGAGTAAGTATGAATGGATTTTCACCGAACATGGTGTGTGCATTGATATTGTGGTGATCTGGTATGGATTTGCTAGTGGGCAAATTTTATCAATTTCTGACAGTTACCTGCTTGCAAAACAATATTGGTGGGGTATTATTATTATATCACATTTTTATTTAAACTGTTAAGACCTTTACTGTGTCATATTGAACTGTGTTATAAAGAGGTTCCTATGTGGTTCCACAAGTTTACTGTGTGACATTTATTAAAAATCCATATTGATATTAACACACTTTTGTAGGGCATCGAGCACCAACATGTGATATTTCTATGTCCAGAAGTTTCTGTAGAGCAAGTCCCACTCACAACCATCTAGAGAGGCTAATATTGTACATGACACAGTTAGGTAAGATTTTTAAGATTTGACAACCCACTTTTATTTTAAAGAGTCACAATATTGTCAGAAGTTAGTTGCAGGGTATTTCCAAATTTTGTCAAATGTTAAACACCCAGCCCTAAACATAGTCTTTATAGATCAGCCTCAAAATATAGCAGTGCTTGGTATTAAATTAAATTTGTTGATAAGAACATAACAGGTCAGTGAATTTAGCCTGGCCTACATCCAGTTCAGACCTCATCTTGTGGAGAGGTCATTAGGGGCCACATTCCAAAACAAGTCATATTTGGCATCAAGTGGAAAGTCTTGATGAGAACTTCAGCAATTGATAACTTAAATGGGACTCACATACTTTGTCAGTCCCAACCCTAAAATGACCAGTAGAGCTACAGTTCCTTATGGCCTTGGCAACGACATTCATTTGCAGGCATTTTAGTGTTAAGGCTTGCAGAAGTAACATGACATTATCAGACTTTGAGGTCATTGTGTTTATTGCATAGACAACTGCTGCATTATCAGAGTGAAACGATTTTTCTGTTGCGCAGCTCCTTACCCCAGAGATACTGCGATACTACAACTGGAAAAAATACTAGTACCATTATGTCCTTTGTCAGTCCTGACTTAAACCAGTCTGCCCACCATGAAGCACAACACCATCTGCCTACAAAGGAGATGCCAAAGCCAGTACCATCTGCACTATCAGAGAACAGCTTCACATCTGCATTCAAAATCCAGAACCCGTTCTGAAACACACAAATGCCATTAAAGTTTTGAAAAAAATGAAAGCCACATTTTGAGGTCTCATCTGATGTTAATTGTAACCTGAATATGATGATATGGATTTGACAGGCCACAAGTAGAATTAACAAGTAGTCTGCAAAATGGCCTACCTGGAACAATTGCCTTGCAAGCAAATTGCAGTACACCAATTAGTGACTGCATGGCTTTCACGGTTACTTCCTCTTTCAGTAACATTACATGGATTTTTTTGATAATTTCATCACTTTTTCTCTTGGTATTCGAACCACCATCTCATTAGAGTCCAACTCCAGTCCGAGGAAACAAATAACTGTAACAGGACCCTCAGTTTTCTCCCTTGCTACTGTGAGTCCCAGGTCAGACACATGTTTCAAAATGACCCATTATAATTGTATAGTCCTTGGTACAGTCCCACCAAACAGAAAATCATTAAGATAAGATAATAACTTACCAACAGGCAATCTCCTTCCTACAGCAAACTGTAAACCATTCTAATTCCTTCTTTAATATGTAAAAATTGACAGGTGTTTTGGCCAAAGTGTGGAATTGCGAGCTTGCTATACTACCTTGGTTATTGGTGGTTATATCTCTTACCTCTGGACATAGTGATTCCTCTTGAATACCCTCTTCCTTGAAAAAGCCTGCTAAAATTACTCACAGATTTAAAACCTTGCCAATACATTCTGAAACATAGGCGGACAGTTGTAGCGACTGTGTAAAGCAGAGTTGCATGCTACACACATATGTCTAAATTTACATACCTTCCAAGTGCAGCTACCTTCATTTAAAGCATTGCATGTCATAATATTCTGCTGGTTTAATGCAGCTAGAGGTTTATCTAACCCTGTTTGCTTTGATATGCCAGTAGATGTGCAGTTTTGCAAAGAAGTTGACATGACCCTTAACCATAATTCCCTGTTTAATGAGCCCCAAGACTGATGTGTGCTTTCACTGACCTGACACAACTAGAACTGCTCATCATAAGTTCTCCATAAACTTGTAGGGTATTTGATAGCTGCTTCCCTTATAACAGGCATATATTTTAAAATCTCTAAGTATTCAGGAATTTTTTTCAAATAAATACCAGAAAATATAATGAATGCTTCTATTCATTCATCAATGTTATAAATGGTTTAACAATTTTTGGCCTTGTCTCTATTCTCCTCTTTGACTTATATATAAAGTGCCCCCTCTGAGCAAATTTCTGTAAGCTCTAAACTATCTTTTAGCAGTAGAGGGAGATCAACATATTGATGGTTGATGATCTTTTCTTGAATTCACCAGGGAATGTGTACTGCTAAGTTATCTCCACCACACTGTAAAGGCTCTATTTCAGGCACAAAATTTTGATATTCTAATTGCACATTTTTAAAAACATTATCAAAATATACAATACCTTCAGGCCTATCCATTTCAGCCATACCTATACCTGAATCAGCTAGATTTTCATTGAGTGAAGATATACACCACCTCATGGTCATCTCTCTGTCTTTTTGATCTGACTGCAGCAGAACCTGGGCTCTCTGTTTGTCTCTTAGTTCTTTTGACCCTCTTGGCATCTGACCCTCTTGGCATCTGATCTTGGTTTTCCTCTACCAGGCATTATTCTGATTGATAAGATTGCCTTTGATTTAACTAGAGCAAAATTTCAGTTTCAGCTGTATATCTGAAAAGTGTGGTTTGAGGAAAAAGAATTAGATCAGCTTTGCATCTTGGATAGTGACACATTGATGACATCACCAGTCGCATCATCAAACTTGATTAACAGCCAGGTCACACCAGTTAGTGAAGCAATTACTGCATCTCATACCAATTAGTAATTGAAGTACAAACAGTATGCATTGATATTGAAGAGAACCAAGCATACTAGGAATTTTTAGATAAATGCACATGAAAGCCACCAAAATAAATTAAGAATACTGTTTATATGTCAGCAAGATGTTGTCTGCCTTCCAGGCTGCAACTAGCTTCAGTCGCTACTGGACTGCCAGGAGTATCTGCCATTCTTCCAGAAATCCAAAACAAAGAAACTTAAAATAGCATTAATTATGGCATTTTTAAAAAGTTTTCAAAACACCAAACGTCTGGAAAAAATCACTTCATAGTATAGTTCATCATAATATTGTAAAATTATCTCAAAATCCTTTGTTAATACATGAAATTTTAAATAGAAAAAGTCTGAAAAACTAGGTTCTGAAGTTAGTCACATGACAGGTCAGGGTTCATCTCATATAACCCGATACATAGTCCAGTTGCAGTAGAAGGAAGTATTCTCCTTTATTACAATAAAATAAAAATACCACTCACCGAAAAGATTTCAACAGAGTTCTTTGGATACTCTTTGCGTCATCTGGTTGCCCTCTGCCTTTTGGAATATAAAGTGAGTTTGTGACCTTGAAGTGCACAATTTCCACAATATTCAGGACCACTATGCAGTCTAAGTGCAAATTATTGAGCAATACTTAGTTGCATAATGTTTTAGCTAGCTTCAACACTGTTCAGCAGGATGTTTTCTGCCATGCTAACAGATGCTTTCCAGGATGATGACAATGGTATACCTATTAGGTATCGCTTTCATGGGAAACTTTTCAACCTAAGAAGGGTGCAGGCTAAATCTAAGGTGCAGACAGAGGTGCTAGATGAGTTCCTCTTTGTTGTTGACATGGCAAAGGGTGCTCCAACAGAAGAGAAAATGCAAAAAGGTGTGGATCAAGTATCTGATTCATGTGATAGCTATGATCTCACAATCAGCATCAAAAAGACTGAGGTAGTATATCAGCCAGCACCTGGAAAGCCTTACAAGGAGCCTACCATCACAGTGAAAGGTCAACAACTGCAAGTGGTAGACAAGTTCACCTACCTTGGAAGCACATTGTCTAGAGTTGTGCACATTGATGATGAAGTCAATGCTAGAATTGCCAAAGCTAGTGCAGCATTTGGCCGGCTACGTGGAAGTATTTGGGACTGAAGTGGAATCAGACTTGACACAAAGCTGAAAGTATATAGATTGGTAGTGCTGCCAACACTATTATACGCATGCGAAACTTGGACAGTTTACCAACGGCATGCCAAAAGACTGAACCACTTCCATACAAGCTGTCTTAGAAAACTTCTAAAGATCAAGTGGCAAGACAGGATTTCAGACACAGAAGTCCTGAAAAGGGCAGGGATGCAGAGTGTACATACTCTTCTGATATTGGCACAGCTAAGATGGACAGGCCATGTTACCAGAATGCCTGATGAACGTTTGCCAAAGAAAATCCTTATGGACAACTTCAAGTAGGAAAACACTCACATGGTGGTCAGAAGAAGCGATACAAGGACACCCTCAAAGCCTCCCTTAAAGACTTCAGCATACCAACAGAGTCATGGGAACAGATTGCACAGGATCATACCAAGTGGCAAGGCCTCATTAAAAGGGGAGCTGGTGAATACGAAGCAAAAAGAATCAGCAAAGCCAAGCAGAAATGTGCACAGCGGAAAGCCAGAGCTAAGGCATCACCAACAGAGCTTTCTTCCTCAGACCTCTCTTGTTCTATCTGCAACAGGCAGTTTAGAGCTAAGATTGGTCTCATCAGTCATCTTAGAACACACAAATAATAACACATCACACAGTTGATTAGGATTGGTCATTGTCAGTAATGACAGACGAACGAACGAACATAGCATGTAGACAAAAAATACCATTAGGCCGTAATAAAGGGACCTTGCTGGCATGAATGTGGTCAGCCTGCTCTGTGTTGTAACAGATGTCACTATTTTTTGCTGCTGCAGACCAAAGATCTTTGTCACTTTGAAATTTTGTTAGTATTTGTGTCAATGCTTTCTGTTGAGAATGTTTCGTTTTGCTTATGTTTCTGAAAGTCTTCACTCATGTTTAATAATACTAGATGGACACAGGTTAGTGCACATAATTTTGCACCTACTGCAACCAAAGGACAAGTGCTATGGACTTGTTAACATTTATATCAAAATTTTGTGTTAAGTTCTTTTGTTTTGTATATTTTTCTGAAGGTTGCCACTAAAAATTGTTGATATGTGGTGTTACTGCAGGATGAATACAGATCAGATGTCAGCTTATAATCTTAGAAATTATGCATCAGGTTTGGTAGTAGAACTAGCAGAGGGTATACATGACCTCTGGTCACATGCTATAGTTAGAACTCTTGTTATTCTGTAGTGTAATTTCAAAAGCCACGCAGCATATAAATGTGTCATGCTCTTGCCACAGGTATGACAGAGAGGGATTTGAGTTACTTACCTGTTGGCATTGTTCTTCCTATCCGAGAAGCCATATATCAATGTAGATGTAACCCACCTTCTGACTGGCCAGAAGAGGCATATGTTCTTATCGGTAAGTCACACGAAAAAAAACATATATATGAAATGTGTAATACTGGCTGGGAATATTGTGTGAAATGGTGAAATAATTGTCACAGTTCATCCAATCCTTCAGATATTTGGTCAAGGTTAATTGTGATTGATACACATTCAAGGGAGACAAATCTGTCAAAATTTGTTCAAAGTGGAGACAACTGTCAAAATTTGTTTCCTCCCTTCAGGAAAGGGATCTACTCTAAAAGGAAAGAACTTGCTCCAAAAGGGAGCAATTTGTCCTTTTAAAGTAGACCCCTTTTCAGAAGGAGAGAAAACAGGAAGTCACACAAATATTGTCTCCCTTGTCACAGATGGTGGAAAAGTCGAATTTTAGGACAAGTATTGATATCTATCAGGGTAAATACGATTATAAGATTTAACTGAGGATTCAGATGATTTGAATGAATTGGGGAGTGGGGGGTTGAGGGGTGGGGTTGGTATGGAACAAAACAACAATTCTAAGATGGCGTTAATGTTTTCCAAATGAGCCAAATGCCAAAAATAAAATTTTGTTTGTTTGCAATTTCCTATCTACCCACAAAAATCCACCCTACCCAAAATATTTTTGACCACTTGGGACAGCATTTTTATAGCCCCGCTTTGAAAAAAGTGGAGCTATACTGGATTTGCCATGTCCTTCCGTGATTCCATGACTCCGTCATTCCGTGATTCCGTGACTGCAAAATTAAAATGCATTTTGCTTAATAACTTTTATGTTTGTGGTCCAACTTCAATGAAACTTATTACACTTGGTCTCTGAGGTAAGTAAGGTAATGGCCAAGGGCCCATAATTCTTGGATTTATGTCCCTTGGTAGGTTTTCAAAATTTAAAATGCATTTTGCTTAATAACTTTTATGTTTGTGGTCCTACTACAATGGAACTAATACGACACTTGGTCTCTGAGGTAAGGAAGTGTAATGGCAGAATGGTGGCCAAGGGCCCATAACTCTTGGAGTTCTGTCCCTTGATAGGTTTTCAAATTTTGCCATTCTTGAAAATTTTCATAACAGATTTCTCAGGAACTATGAAAGCTAGAAAGCTGAAAGTTGGTATAAACATGGACAATGACTGGCTGCATAATGTATACTGGAATAGAGGCCAAGGGTCCATAACTCTTGGAGATGTCTCTTGGTAGGTTTTCAAAAAATTAAAATGCATTATCGGAATAGGGGCCAAGGGTCCATAACTCTTGGAGTTATGTCCCTTGGTAGGTTTTCAATAACTTATGTTTGTGGTCCTACTTCAATGACACTTATACCACAATTGGTCTCTAAGGTAAGGTGTAGTGGCAGAATGGTGGCCAAGGGCCCATAACTCTTGGAGTTATGTCCCTTCATAGGTTTTCAAATTTTGCCATGTTTGAAAATTTTTGTAACAGATTTCTAAGGAGCTAGAAAGCTGAAAGCTCCTATCAACATGGACAATGACTGGATGTATCGTGTGTACCGGAATAGGGGCCAGGGGTCCATAACTCGTGGAGTTATGTCCCTTGGTAGGTTTTCAAAAAATTAAAATGCATTTTGCTCAAAAACTTTTATGTTTGTGGTCCTACTTTGATGGAACTTATACCACACTGGGGGCTTTGAAAAAATGGTACATGAATGGACAGTGGGTTGATGTATCATTTTTATTCAGGAATCAGGGCCGAGGGCCCATAACTCCTGGTTTAAAATCCCTTGATAGGTTTTAGAACGCCATGTTACCATGTCCTACAGTGATGTTACCTGGTAATGATGAATTCAAAATATTTCAACACTTTATGTTTTTCTCCTCCAATAGAGCTGCAGCGAGGCTATAGTCAGATTCTCTGACAGCTCTAGTTTTTGTTTTTTTTTTTTCTATGAAAATGGCAAATTTACTATGATCACCCTAAATAGTAGGCCTGAGCAAAATTGCAAATCTAGGTCAGACTGCTCCAGGGAGCAGTCTGATCTGGGTCTACACTGTTTGCCTTTCCACCTGCACATTTTGGGTCATTTATGGGAAAAATAGATTTGTTCAAATTATATGATGTTGTTATCTCAGTAGTATGGGTATTTACTGTATGTGTAGAATTTTTATGTAGAATATTGTAGTATTTGGGCTATTTTTACATTTTTCAGAAAAAAAAAAAAAAAAAAAAAAAAATAGGCTGACCTACCTACCCTAAGAAAAATTCATGGGTCGGCAACTGCAAAACAAAGTATTTTTTATGCCTGGCCTAATGGAAACGTTATCATGATCAAATTATAATGTAGTGCTTGCAAAAGGGTGTGTTTGATGACGTCGCACATTTACTTCTTGCGACATCCGCTGCAAAAGAGTTTCTTTGGAAAACATTGCAACAATGTTGAGTTTCCTTTCTGTATGATGTTAGAATCGAAATAATTTTTCTCCACTGTAAATTATTTCAACTTACGCCTGGTGTTGTCAGGCAGATGCGAATATTAATTCACTCCAGCTTCGCTTTAGTGAATAAATACTTCTTAGACTGCCCTCCAATACCAGGAGTTATTTGCAATAATTCACAGTAGAGAAAAATTATTTCTTAAATAACAACTTGTTTTGTTGATTTGCACAATACTTCTAGTAATGCTGTTTGGAGAAGGTGGGGAGGGGTCTATTGGAAACAAAATTTGGATTTGGAAAGAGAAAAATAGGTTAAATGGTATGCACTTTTTCACATACTTGACATACATCCTGAATTCAATAGTAACCCAGGAAGCAGCTATAACTAAGATTTTTCATTATTGCACAAGTTTTTGTTAGTTGTTTGTTTCTTTTAAAAGTAATGAGAAGTGATACCAAACAACCAGAGTGGCACACTGATTCAGTGACATTGCCTGATTAACAAACTACCTATTTAGGTAATATTTTCTAGCAATACTTTCATATCCATCTTACAGACACATTTTATATCTGATTAGGAGCAGCAACATTTTAGTTGGATATAGCATGTTCTAATAACAAAAAGTAAGGTTACAGCATGTCAGGTATCAAACTCTTCAAGTAAAAAATCTCCAATGTAAAATCAAAATGTCGAATTATTAGGTCAGAAATTCAAGATATCATCTTGAAATTTGGATATGGTAAGTTGATATGTCTCTGGTTAGTAATTTGCATTTTGAGATACTAAATTGAAATTTCTTGTTAGTGAGTCTAAATTTCAAGGTCCGAAGTTAAAATTAAAAGTTATTGAGATACTGAGTTGAAATTTTGAGACACTGTAGTGAGATTTGGAGATACTAATGAGAAAATAGAAAAATTTGCCTGGCCCTAATGCACTTCATTACATTAATGTACATATTAAGGTCCTCTGTCATTACTGAGGTGTAATGATATGTTACCTTTTGCTTGAACATTAAAAGCCCAGAATCAGTTAATAGTAATGTTCAGTGGGATTCTGATATTATGTGATGAACCTGACCAGTCTATGAGCATGGAGGCTGTTTTGAATCTTTTTCTATTTGCACAACTTGCTTCAAATGATTTCAGGTCGTCAGGACATATCAAAGCTGATGTCCCTACAAGACAAAGGACCAGCAACTCCACCACCAGGGATTTATAAGAGAAAGCCAAGTCCTGGAGGTACAGGAGGCAAAGAAGATGATGATGGGATGGAACATCTTGATGATGAGGTAAGTGATGAGATTATCAACAAAAGCCCACCTGTCCTACCAGCATTATGATAATAATAGAATACCCTTCAATTCAGGTGTTTGTGCTAGACCACCCTGTGTACTAAATAATTGAATTTCTTATGTAATATCTAGGCAGTGCAAAATCTATCAAGCAAATGTGTAGATTGCACAGCTACATTGACCAATTCTGTTTTGATCTATTGCATATATTATGATAATGTTCTGTTTTGCTGCTGAAGGGTAAGATGCAATCCAGATCAGACCATTCTGAAAACAGTTAAGAAATTGAGACAGTTTATATCGGCTTGTCTGATGTGCATTTAATCACAAGATTTAGAAATTTTACATTTTTGGTCTGTTTGAATCAGTACAGCAGTGTAAATTTTGACATTTTAAATGCTGTTCTCAAGAGGTTCAAATCTGTCATTGTAAAAATATCTTTATAACTAGATCTGTAATATTGTATGTTACTAGACTAGTTTTACCTTGCCATAAGAAAGTAGAGGAAGAGCTATTGCACTATTCTTGGTGTTGGCATTTGCAGTGGTGGCCACAAATGTTAAGGTTTATTGTGACACTGGCAGTGTCATTCTATGATACTGACCTATATTTCATTGTCAAATGACTTTGTCATTTTTTGTGTCAATGCTTACATTTGGCTCCATTTCTGATTAATTGTACGACCAATAGTCATTAAAACTGGCATACACCGACTCAGACACTGTGGTATCATTTTGTGACCCTGACCTATATTTCATGGTCTAATGACTTTGTCTTTTTTTTTTTTTTTTGCATCAATCCTAACATTTAGTCCATTTCTGATTAACCATATGACCTACAGTCATCAAACCTGGCCTACATTTCCTTTCTAATGGGGACTTGAACAGTATGGTATCATTGTGTGACAATGACCTATATATCATGTCCAGTGACTTTCTTTTCATGAATTTTTAACTCGCTTATAATAATAACACAGGCTGGCTGGTGTGACACATCCTTCTGCAGAAATCTTGTGTTTTAATTTTTAGGATGTCATATTATCCAAACCATGCATGTCATTTACCCCTCCCCATGCAGTGACCCTAAGGTCCGACCAAGTTTTTATATGATGGACAGGCCTGATTTCAGATGAGCTTACCTGTCTAGTGACAGGTCTTCTTAAAACTATGATAATGTAATAGGGCAAGGTTTTATCATTATAGTTTCTGAAGTTGAGATTTAGTGAAGATTTGAGAGTGCAAGAGGCCAGGAGATTACTCCAGTCATCAAGACCAGCTAAAATAGCCTTAACTCAGAGACCAGAAGTTAGGTATGTACTTGTTACATTTATGTTTAAGCTTTATGTCTAGTATTTGTATCCTGGCTATGTAAATTAGTATGTCTGAGATGGGTTCTGTCTGTCAATCTGTTTGTTCTTTCATAGGCAGATCATTGTGCATATCATAACTTTTATATTTTTTTTATATACATGTAGTTTCATGAGATTTTCTTAGACTCTGACCCACAACTTCCTCAGCTATTATCTATGAAGAGATTTGTAGAATTGATGTAATGTGTTACTGCCACGGGATAGGACACATCTGAGATCCTCTAAGGTCTTAGAATCTCTTTATAATCTCAGGTGTTCATGTCATTCTGAATAGACTTGCATACTAGATATTGTTGCAGTTAGGTTCAAAGAAATCCAAGTCTGTTTATATTTCATGATTTTTCTTATGTCTCTTGGACTTCTAATTGATACTCTATTGTCATCAAGCTTTTTCCAAGCAGGACTGTAGAAATTTGCCAACCAGTCCAGTCATTTCCAGTTGTTTTGACAGAGTTTGCCGAGCAGAGATTTCAATATTTTCCATGACCATCGTTTATTTCTGTATTGCTTTTCTTTTGCAATTTCCAAATGCAGAATGCCGGTTTATTGTCAACATAATACTGACATTGCTTACACTTGTTGAACTTGTTTAGTTTACATATAACTTCATGTATATTTTCTTCAAGTGTGCAAACAACAGAGGTTTCCTACGGCAGTCTTGTTAGAAAGTTCAAAATAAATGAAACCTGCTTTTGAGAATATTAATCTAAAATTTCTTCAGGAATGCTACAAAAAGGAAATTGTGCATGCAAATACATGAATCTGGGTTGGTTACCATTTTAAAGTTATGGCATACACATGTCAACTCAATTCAAGGTAATGTTTGCAGCTAGAGTGCCATAGTGATGACAAAAAAAAGCTATAAATAAAAAATAATAATACAAAATACAGTAGTATTGTTCACAGGTAATGCAAAACACCATTGAGATGAACCCCAAAAGACGGTTCAGATGAACCCCAATAATAACATCATCATGCATCTAGCAGTATTTTTAGAATAGGTAGCTTGTTACCCACATACTTCAATATTGGTTTTGCACAAATAGCCAACATAGCGGGAAAATAGTATGTGATTTTTTTTTCACCTGGACACTTTCAAAACATGATAGCTAAATGAGAACAAAACAGTCAGTGGCTCTGTTATTCTATATTAACAATAAGTTAAATTTATGAGATTCTGGTCAAAAAAAAATGCAAAAGGGTGAACACAAATAACACATTTTCTTTAATGATTGGTGCCATTTTCAGCCTCAGGACATAAGTATTGGGACACTAACCAAATTTTAGATGTCTTTTTGAAATCAAATTTGGTCCAGCTCACAAACAGTTAGTTTCTAGAGCCCTGCTTCTAAGTAAGACAACTCTTAGTTCAAGCATTTGCTCTTGGCAGTTTCTATCTGTGCAATGCACAAAACAGCATACTGAGCTGCCCAGCCTGCTATGGTGATGCATCACTGCCACAGTGCATCTCTTGAATCCAACTCCTATTTTAACCTAATAATAAGAGTATGTTTATAGCTGCTCCTCTTGATGCACCAAGTTGTCTATAGTGGCAGCCACAGTGTTTTATTCTGCTGTCAACTTCACTGATGGCCATGCTGTGTTGAAAGCCATAACTGAGTCATGCTTTCCAGCAGCAAGTTCCTGTGTCACAAGGTCTAGCTGTAAAATTATATAGATCATACAAAAATGAAATTGAAAAGCCTGAAAACTTAAATGTTTTCTTACAAATAAATTAATAGAAGTTACATAGCTTCAGATAAGAGGGGATATCTATAAAATATTTTCTTGTTTCACTGCAAAAACGTGTACTCATTAGAGGTAACTTGCCAAGGCGCTTCTAATGAATACCCACAACATATGTTTTTGTGGAGAAATAAGAAAAATATCAGTACTTTAAGGATGAAAAAAGTGCCTTATCGGGAACTATGAATTAGCTCTTTTTTTTTTTCTTTTTTTTTTTGTTTTTTCAGTGATCATGACTTCATTGAGGAGCAGGAGAGACACCTATATGCAGTCTGTATCAGAACCATGGCTTTACCTACTGGAAGGTATTGATAATATTTTATCATACATATAGAAATAAATACAGCAGATCTGAACGTGCCAAACAACTTTCATATCAGTCTTGTTACATAATGTGTTCCTCACATATACATTTTGACCTTTAGCATTTTGTGGCTGAATCAACAGTTGCAATGTTGATGGAGGGCTGTAAAAATTGTCATGTCTGTAGAATAATCTCTCCAGTTTTTTGTCGCAACTGCTTTAGCAAACAGGAGTGACATAGGGATCACTTCTTGGCATCATCATTGGCATCGGTATCAACAATGTTAATCCTTCTCATGCTGAATACATTAAGATGCCACGCCCTAATTTACAGCCAATCAGATTACTTGATCCGGGTTTTTGATAGAAATTCACATATTTAATGATAAACAGTGCAGATCCAGATCAGTTGGCTTCTTCAGAAGCCAACTGATCTGGATCTACACTGTTTGCTAAGACAGGGCATGAGGTGTTCAGCAAGAGAAGAGTTAAGTCTGTGCATTTAGCTTAGCTTCTCAAACATCAAGGCTTCTAGGCTAATGAAACTTTATTACTTTCTACTTGACCTACTTTGTATGCTTATGCCGTGTGTTTAGCTCCGTAGCACTTATGACATAGCCATTCAGCAGATTTCTTTACAGGATAAATATTATAGCACACAGCTCACAATATTGAAGGAAATGAAATTTACAACTTCAGTAGCCATGAATGGGAAGTAATATAGATAGTAATATAGATGTAGAAATAGTAACTATTTTTTGATCATTACAGAATTGTCTCATCTTTCTTTGTTTGATATTGTGTTATCTGGCCAGGAGAACATATCAAACAAATGTATGCTATAGGGAGCATCCATTGCTTCCACTGACTGTGTCAATTTAGTCTTCTCATCTGTTTTGTTTATGTTTGCAGGGGCATGTTTACTCTGAGTGCCTATCATCCACTGCCATCAGAGACACTCCCTATTCCTAAGCTCTGTCTCACAGGGAAGGCTCCACCAAGGTTTGTTGTATATTACATAGCTTCAAATAAGAGGGGTATCCACAAAAGTGTTTAGCTCACGTGAGCTGAAGGCTCAGGATGTGCTATTGTGATCACTCGCTGTCTGTCGTCCGTCGGTAAACACCTTTCAACAACTTCTCTAAAACCCCTGGTCAGTTTTCTCCAAATTTCACCTGGAGCCTTCTGTTAGTGGGGGATTGAAAATTGTTCAAATGATTACAGTCTGTTAGTTAAGATGGCTGCCATGCCCATATATGGTAAAAATACTTAAAGATCTTCTTCTCCAGAACCAAGAAAGCTTTGAGGCTGAATCTTGGTATACAGCATTGGGGACTCAAGGTCTACCAAGTTTGTTCAAATGATGATCCTAGGTTGACCTTTGACCTTTTTATGGCAAGGTCAAATTTGCCTTCCTATGCATTTTTTTGGGGAAAATATTGAAAAATCATTTTCTCAAACTGTATTAAAGATTAATGGCTGAAACTTACATTGTTCATTGAAGTAACAAACCCTTTTAGTTAAATCAAATTTTGTCCCCCATGGTTATCTGCCCTTGACCCTGGGCTATATACATGTATATAATCACGTAATCTTTAAATGTCTTTTTCTCTGAAACAGCTTGACCAATTTTTAAGAGATTTCGCATGGGGCCTTCTGTTGAAAGGGTATTGTCAGTTTGTTCAAATTGTTCTGCACCATTAAACAAGATGGCCGGCATGCCCATATATGGTAAAAAAAAAAAAAAAAAAAACACTTAAAAATCTTCTTCTCCAGAACCAAGAAAGCTTTGAGGCTGAATCTTGGTTTATAGCATTTGGGCTCAAGGTCTACTAAGTTTTTTCAAATGATGGTTCTAGGATGACCTTTGACTTTTTAACGGCAAGGTCAATTTTGCATTCCCATACGGACAAATGTTTATATAGGGAAAAGTTGAAAATTAATTCCTCAAACTGTATTAAAGACTAATGCCTGAAATTTACAATGTGTGATTAAAATAGTAAAACAGTTTAATTAGAATCAAAATTTTGTCCCACGGGAGTTTTTGGCCCTTGTCCCTGGGCTTATACATGTATAAATAGTGTAGTCTTTAAACTTCTTCTCTAAAACGGCTTGACCAATTTTCACCAGATTTCACATGGGGCCTTCTGCCGAAGGGATATTGACAATTTGTTCAAGTGGTTCCACACCATTGAACAAGATGGCTGCCATGCCCATATATGGTAAAAATACTTTAAAAGTCTTCTTCTCCAGAACCAAGAAAGCTTTGAGGCTGAATCTTTGTATATAGCATTGGGGATGCAAGGTCTACCAAGTTTGTTCAGGTGATGTTCCTAGGATGACCTTTGACTTTTTTACAGCAAGGTCAAATTTGTGTCCCCTTACAAAATTTTGAAAAATCATTTTCTCAGAATATATTAAAGACTGATGGCTGAAACTTACAATGTACAGTACAATTAAAGTAGTAAATTTCTTTAGTTACAATCAAAATGTTGTCCCCTGGGGGGTTATCTGCCCTTGCTCCTGGGCTATATGCATACATAAAATCGTGTAATTTTTAAATGTCTTCTATTTTGAAACCACTTGACCAGTTTTCACCAGATTTCACATTGGGATTTCTGTTGAAGGAGTAGAGTCAGCTTGTTCAAATCGCTCTGCCCATATATAGTAAAAAAAAAACAAAAAACACTTAAAAATCTTCTTCTCCAGAACCAAGAAAGCTTTGAGGCTGAATCTTGGTATATAGCATCTGGGATGCAAGGTCTACCAAGTTTGTGCAAATGATGATCCTAGGATTAACTTTGACCTTTTTACAGCATTGTCAAATTTCTGTCCTACTTGCTGTGGCAATACTGGAAGAATGTTGCATGGCATCTGCAGATATACAATAGCTGTTTAAATCAGCTCAGCGAATAGTGGCTCATGGGCCTCTTGTTTCTTATTTCTCCACAAAAACATATGTTGTGGGTACTCATTAGAAGCACAGCACCTTGAGGAGGTGCTTCTAATGAGTATCCACAACATATGTTTTCATGAAGAAATAAGAAAATTATCAGTAGTTTTTAGCAGAAAAATAACTTGTCTGGAAGTATGGTATTAGCTGAACACTTAGTTAACTTAGTTAGCTGAACACTTAATTTTTACCTGAGCAGGAAGTGCTCAAGGTGAGCTATTGTGATTGGACAAAGTCCGTCGTGCATCGTGCAGTGTCAACAAGGTGCTTTAAATGACTCCTCCTACACCCCTGGGCCAATTGACTCAAAACCTGGTAGGAAGTATCGGGGGTGACTTGTAGATCAAACATAGCTAAAATAGTTCGGATCGGAAATCCAAAATGGCCACCACGGCTGCTATCTTGAAAATCTATTTTGAACTTCTTCTCCAGAACAGAAGAGCCATTTGACTCGAAACTTGGTAGGAAGTATCGGGATGACTTGTAGATAAAAAATAGCTAAAATCATTCCGATCAGAAATCCAAGATTACCGCTGCTGCCGCCATCTTGAAAAAGTATTTTTAACTTCTGAACTGAAAGGCTTAGTGACTCGAAACTTAATAGGAAGTGTCAGGGTGACTTGTAGATCAAAATAAATAAAATCCTTTGAAATGAAACTCCAAGAAGGCAGCCATGGCAGCCACCTTGAAAATCTAATTTGAACTTCTACTGAAGCGAAAGGTGGATTGACTCGAAACTTGGTAGGAAATATCAGGATGAATTGTACATCAAAAATAGCTAAAACTGTTCTGATCAGAAATCCAAGATAGCACTCAACAACCTTGAGGTCAAGATTACACAAAATGTTTAAGTTTTTACATTAGAGTTTTTAAAGATTGAAGCTGATACTTGGACTGTGTCGTCCATCGTGCAGCACCAACAATCTGCTTTAAAAGCCTTCTTTTCCTACACCCCTAGACCCATTGACTCCAAACTTGGTAGGAAACATCAGGGTAACTTGTAGATCAAAAATAGCTAAAATCGTTCCAGTCAGAAAACCAAGATAGCCATCACAGCCACCATCTTGAAAATCTATTTTGTGCTTCTTCTCCAGAACCAAAAGGCCGATTTACTCGAAACTTGGTAGGAAGTATCGGGGCAACTTGCAAGTAAAAAAAAAAGCTAAAATTGATCCAATCTGAAATCCAAGATGACCGCCATGGTGGCCATTTTGATTGTCTGTTTTGCTCTTCTTCTCCTGAACCAAATGGCCAATTGACTCGAAACTTGGTAGGAAGTATTGGGGAAACTTGTAGGTCTAAATAGCAAAAATCATGCCGATGGGATAGCCAAGATGACTGCCATGGCGGCCATCTTGAAAATCTATTTTGCACTACATCTGAACCTAAAAGCCAATTGACTAAAGGAAATATCAGGGCAACTTGTAGACCAGAAATATCTAAAATTGTTCTGATAGCAAATCCAAGATGGCCTCCATGACAGCCATCTTGAAAATCTGTTTTGCCATTTGTCTCCTGAACTGAAAGGCCAACTGACTCGAAACTTGGTAGGAAGTATCAGGGTGACTTGCAGATTGAAAATAGTTAAAATTATTCCAATCCAAATAAGTCGAAACTTGATAGGAAGTATCTAGGCAATTTCTAGATAAAAAATAGCTGAAGGTGTTCCGATCAGAAATCCAAAATGGCCACCATGGTGGCCATCTTGAAAATCTATTTTGTGTTTCTTCTGAACCGAAAGGCCAGTAGACTCATAACTTGGTAGGAAGTATCGGGGCAATTTGTAGATAAAAGATAGCTAAAATCATTCCGATAGCAAAGCCAAATGGCCGCTACAGCCGCCAATTTGAAAATCTATATTGAACATCTTCTCTTGAACCGAGAGGCCAATTAACTTGAAACTTGATAGGAAGTATCAGGGTGACTTGCAGATCAAAAATAGCTAAAATCATTCCATTTGGAAATTGGAGGGCTGTCATGGTGGCCATCTTGAAAATCTATTTTGAACTTCTTCTCCTGATCCAAAATGCCATTCGACTTGAAACTTGGTAGGAAGTATCTGGGTGACTTATAGATCAGAAATAGCTAAAATTGTTCTGATCCAAAATCCAATATGGCCCCCAGTCACCATCTTGAAAATCTATTTTGAACGTCTACTGAACCAAAAAGCCAATCAACTTGAAACTTGGTGAGAAGTTTCTGGGTGACTTGTAAATCAAAAACAGCTAAAATTGTTCTGATTGGAAATCCAATATGGCCACCACAGTCACCATCTTAAAAATCTATTTTGAACTTCTTCTCCTGAATGGAAAGGCGAACTGACTCGAAACTTGATAGGAAGTATCGAGGTGACTTGTAGATCAAAAATAGCTACAATCATTCTGATCGGAAATCCAAGATGGTCATCCTAGCAGCCATTTTGAAAATCTATTTTGAACTTTTTCTCTTGAACCAAAAGTCCAGTTGACTCAAAACCATTGGAAGTATTGAGGTGACTTGTAGGTCAAAGTAGGTAAAACTGTTCTAATTGGAAATCCAAGGTCATCACCTTGGCAACCATCTTGAAAATCTATATTGAACTTCTCTTGAACTGAAAGAAAACTTGTCTGATAATCAGGTGGGCGATACAAGGCCATCCTTGCCCTCTTGTTTGCTTTGCATATACTTCTTACGGTCTCACTAGAAGTTTTTGAAAGTTGCCGTATTGCCGGCTTCGGTGGCTCAGTTGGATGCGCCGTCCGACTGGAGACCAGGAGGTCGCGGGTTCAACCCACAGCCAAGGTCGTGGAGATTGATCATGAAATATTTTCTACGGTCATTTTCTCCCTTCCGCTGATTCAAGGAGGGCAGTTGTCAGTTTCTGGCGAAAGAATGTGCACAATACTGGTTAACCGCTTAGAGGACTAAGCCTGCCCAGTAAAAGTGTGGTTAGGTAAACTGACGACGCTCTACATGACCCCATTGGGTTGACTGGGCCGTAAAACCTCAACACAAACAAACAAGTTGCCGTATTACTGCAGGGCACATATCTTAATATGCACTGAGAAAGTGAGAAGATCTTGCATATGGGTGGAGCTGGTCTTAAATTCTCTTCATATGTTGAACTCTTCTTTTAATTGAACAAAGCACATTATTTTTTATCAGTATTCCTGTCAGCCTTGCATATAAAGATGACATCATATTTCCCCCTAGGTGTTCTCACAGACCAGCATGTGCATACTGTAGACCCAAATTAAACTCTACAAAATACATCTAATTTGGGTATACACTATTTGTCAGTTGTTCAGCAGCATGTTTTTTGTTGTTGTTTATCAACTTGGAGTAAAATGGTCTTGTTCAAATTTGAGGAGAAGTATGATGAGTTGACATAGCTCCAGATAATAGTGGATATCTACATTATAATTTTCTTTTTTCTTCTTGAAAACATATGTTGTTGGTACTCATTAGAAGTGCTGCATTGAGGTGCTTTTAATGAGTACCCACATGTTTTTATTGAGAAATAAGAAAAATATCAGTTCTTTTTGGTTCACAAAAATCACCATATCTGGAGCTATGGAGCTATAGTGTCCAGACAGTCAGAGTATATATGATGCATATGTATTTCAGGAATACTACTGTGGACCTGTCTCACATAGATACACCACCTAACATGAGTGCCTGGCCTCACTTCCATAATGGTGTTGCTGCTGGTTTGCGTATTGCTGATTTCTCACAGGTAGTCTTCCATCCTGTTGCAAGATGCCACTATATTATCTACTCAGTAGGCAGCTTCTTAACACTTAGGTCTCTGGGTAAAAATTTTCAGAAGACAGGATAATGAAATACATGTATTATTATTTTTCCCAGAAAACAGGTTTTGACATTTCATGCAAATTGTCTTCATTGGAGATGTTGCATGAAATGTCAAATCCTATTTTGGGGAAAAAAATGTCCAGTTTGTCATCTGCTGAATGAGACAATTTGCATGAATTGTCAAATCGCATTTTCAGGGAAAAGTAAGACAAATATCACCAATTTGTTGTCTGCTGAATTAGCCCAGAGAGTGGTAAAGATTAAATTTCTGCAATAATAACTTGCAAGCAACAAATTCACATACAAGTTAGTAACTTCTTTTTTAGAAAATTTAGACCTGCTGTTTGGGAAGATGAATTTTGTGATATATTTCTAATATACAAAAATAAAATGGCCTCCAAAATATAATTTATTCTATTTTTATGCTTATGGAGTTACATTGAGTAATGGCATTTGGTTTTCATACATAGAAAATTATAATTGATGAGAGGTTTCTCATCTACCAATGGCAAATTGTACAAAAATTCCTTGGCTTTCACTGTGATGGAAAATTCTATCCTGCATGGAAACTTAAGGGATTAGCTACATGTAAATTCATTTAAATATTACAATGTAATTTTAGTGATCAACCTAGTTTTCATGCAGTGTAGGGTGATATGCCAGATCTAAAAGAAACAAAAAAAACTTTCAGTTTTGATAGGTGTGAGAAAAAAAACAAAAAAACAGTAGCTGATGTGCAGCAGAAATAAAGAAATAAAAACCTTGAATTCCACTTTTCAAATCATTTACATTCGGTTAATTGGACATTGGCTTCTTAACAAAGTGTTGTTTGTTATTTACTGTAATGTGCTTGTTAAAAGGCAGATATAATGTTCTGACTTCTTGTGTTCTGCTGTTCTTGTAAATTCACCAATGCAGGAATTTTATTTATCTTTCAAAGAATCCAATGATATTCTCATAGCTGTGATCCAAAAAACTGTAAGCATAAGTGCCCACTACTTGCTTGAGATTTCTCAGTAAAAACAACAGAAATGTTAAGAAGCAATCAAATACTTTTCGCATACCTTATTTTCATGTAACTTTCCTAATCCCAGATTTGCAATATATTGTGAGTCTGGCTTTTTTTTATACTGCGCATTATGTTCACCCAGTCAGTACACAATTGATATTTGCTTCTATGACCAACACTATTTGCTTCTAATACCAACAAATAAATTGTTGATATCACACATAGCACTAGTTAAGGTGCGTTTTTCAATTCAAATGTATTGACATTTTTCTTATTTCTCCATGAAAACATATGTTGTGGGTACTCATTAGAAGTGCCTCACTGAGGCACTTCTAATGAGTACCCACAACACATGTTTTCATGGAGAAATAAGAAAAATATTTATCAGATACCCACCCTTATCTAGACCTATGATCACAGTATATTTGCTTTATTTATGCTGCACCAAAATATAGGCAACCTATAATGTGGTCCTTATGAAGAAGGGTAATTGTGGAAATTTCTCCTCATCATCTTGAAACTCTGTATGTAGAAGTGTGATCTTTCTGTTTCTCACACTTGCCAGAGATAAGACAAAAGTATTGGGCCTGTAAATAGTCTTGTCCCACAAAGATACATGACATTGAGCTAAGTTTTACTGCATCAAAATGACCCTTTTACCCCTGACTTTCCAAAGTTGACTCTTCCATCTTTGAATTTGGATTAGTCATACATGCCATAAGCTGTGGACTAAAATCTGTGAGATAAAGCAAAATCTTAAGGGAGATTTGATAAAATTCTGTGAGATTTTCTTAAACATCATTTTCGAGCTCCCCCAATATAGTCTAAAGTCTTTTTTTCATGTAAGAAGCTTGTGAAAACCTCAACACTGTGTAATTTATGTTTAATTCTTCATAAAATCTGTTATAAAATGGTTTGAAAATTCTGTGAGATTTAAATTTTTTATAGGAATTGCCTTCCAGATGGGCCAAATTCTGTGAGATTTTATTTCACAGTGTGAGATATGGCATGTATGATTAGTCCATTATCTCAAAAAGGGATGTCACATAGACAAAAATCAAAAAGAAATGCAAAACAGTGTAGTGACAAAACAAAAGGCAAACACTATAGATCCTGATGAGACAGCTCATTAGAAGTGTAATGAGCCATCTCATCTGGATCTACACTGTTTCCAAAACAGTTGTAAGGGTTAAGAGACAGCTTCTGTTTAGAATGTTAATGGAAGCAAAGTGCACTACTACTTCACAAACCAAGTACTGCATGTAAATCACAAACTGTAAATATGGTCAATTTTTACTGCATGTTGCAACTTGTTACTGTTGCTTTATCAAAGATTGATGCTTTACTTGTGATGTAAATATGATAGTTTTCATGAATGGACAAATTCTGATGATGGCGTAGATACTGAAAATGAGTGACCTCCATTTTGAGTCTTTGTTTACATGTGGCAATAATTAAAAATGATTGTCGTGAGAGTATGGATTGCTATTTGTAACAGGTATTTTAGTGAAAAAAATATTTCTGTAAAACATTGCATATATATGTACAATGTAGATGTTTTGATTTTTTTCTTGCATTAGCAATAGCACAAAAAACCAGGATAGAATGTGATGTTATTTATATTTATAAGAATAACATTTATAAAGGTTGCCCTTGGAAACCTTGATTTTCGAAGAGATCAGATCTGGGTCAATAATCCCAAGGAAAATAAAAATATAAACTGCACTATATTTTAAAAGTTTATTACCCACTTGTCTTAACCATTTTAGCTTACCAGCCAAAGCTCAGGATGAGCTATTGTGTATTGCCAATATTTCATTCTTCTGTCCATCCACATTTGATCAACTTTTCCTCTGAAACTCCTGAGCCAGTTGTCATGAAACTTCATATGGAGTCTACTGTCAAAGGGAACTTGAAAGTTTCTTCAAATGGTCACGATGTGTTTACCAAGATGGCCACCTTGTACATATATAGTACAAAACACGTACAATGTTCTCCAGAACCAAGAAAGCTTTTGAGGCTGAACCTTGGCATATACCATTGAGGATGGGAGATCTACCACTTTGTTCAAATGGTGATCCCAGGTTGACCTTTGACTTTTTTTATAGCACAGATAGATTTGCTTTCCAATGCCTTTGTAGGGTGAAAATGTTGAAAAGTCATTTTCTCAAAATTTATTAACCTTTACCACTCCGGGCAAATTCACAGATGACAAATTGATAATTTTATCCCCACACTTTGAAAAAAAAAAGGAAGAAGGATATTGTGAACGACTCCGTCCGTCACGCTATCTCCTCCTAAACCACTGGGCAGAATTTAACCAAACTTGCTACATGACTTCTCAAAGTGGTAAGGGTGTGCGAGAGCAACATTATTTTTCAATCTGTCTGTCTGTCGATCTGTCCTTCACACCTCCTTAACCATTAACCAAACTTGCTACATGACTTCCCTTCATGGTAAGGGTGTGCAAGAGCAACTCCATCTATCCGTCTGTCCATCTATCCATCACGCTATTAGCAACATGAGCAAGGAGTGTGGGGATTTTGCGATGGCGTACCACTGACTGCATTCTAGGTCTTATTTTTCCCAGAAAATAGGCTTTGACATTTCCCAGAAAATAGGCTTTGAATAGGCCAGGAAACGATTTGCAGGAAATGTCAAAGCCTATTGTATTTGAAAAATAAGAAAATATTCAAAGTGTTGACTGCTGAAATTTTACCAGGCATACTAAGTGTAAAAGACTGATTGTTGAAATTTATATATGATTGAAATAGCAAAACCCTACAGTTAATAATCAACATTTTATTCACTGGGGGTTATCTGCCCCTAAAATCTTTGAATGACTTCTCTGAAATATTTTTAGTTTCTAGCTGGCCCTTAGATTGCTAGCTCACCAGAGCCAAAGTTTGGGTGAGCTTATAGTATTCTGAGGCAGGCATCCATCGTCAACATTTACAAACGACATCTCTTCTGCAGCCATGAGGCCTATTATTACCATATTTCACAAGTAGCATCTACAGGCAGGGAGAATAAATAATGACATTTTTATCTCAGTCGGATAGGCCGGCCTCGGTGGCTCAGTTGGATGTGCATCCGACTGGAGATCAGGAGGTCGCGGGTTCAACCCCCGCCAAGGTCGGCAACATTCTTTAGTGGAGATTGATCATGAAATATTTTCTACGGTAATTCTCTCCCTTCCGCTGATTCAAGAAAGGCAGTTGTCAGTTTCTGGCGAAAGAATGTGCACAATACTGGTTAACTGCTTGGAGGACTAAGCAAATGTGTGGTTAGGTTAACTTACTGCGCTTGACATGACCCCATTGGATTGGGCTGTAAAACGTCAACACAAACAAACAAATCCCAGTCGGATAAGAAGTGTATGCTATGTTGCTATGACAACTTATAGTTTCCACTGGCTTATAATGATAAAAAAATAATGAAAAATTGGCATTTGCTACTATCTTATTGCAAATATTTGACACAACTTTTACAGAACTGTTCCTTGAGTGGTCCTCTTCCAAATGTATCTTTTTATGTGTAACCATTTAATTTCATTGGTTACCATGGCAACCAAAAAGGCATAATTTAAAAAAAAAAATATAAGAAAATCATCTCCTCAGAAGCCATAAAGGGGATGTAGCTGAAAATTTGCAGAATTGTTACTAACATAGGCTTCTAAAAAAAATAATGATTATTGCTGTTGCTCCAGCACTTTTGGTTGGTATGGCAACTTAAAGTTTCCATTGACTTACAATAGGAAAAGTGAAAATTGATATTTATTGCTACCTCATTACAGATATTTTGACATAAGTTTTACAGAAATGTTCATTGACTGGTCTGCCACCATGCATATCATTTTAGTCTGAACATCTCACTTTGATTGGTTGCCATGACAACCAATATGTTACATTTGTGAAAAAAAAAAATAAATAAAAAATTAACTCCTCAGAAGCTACAAAGGGGATAAAGCTGAAACTTTGCAGAATTGTTCATAATATTAGCCTCTATAAAATATTGTTTTTTATTGCCACTGCTCAAGTATTTTGGTTTTTATGGCAACTTTTATTTTCCATAGACTTGTAATGGGAAAAATAAAAATCGGGTATTATTGCTATTATATGAGCTTACCTGAGTTGATTAAGCCCATAGGTGAGCTTGTAGTGTAGGCATGTATCAGTCCTCCATCTGTCAACATTTTCAAATGACTGCTCCTTTGAATTTTTACCATATTTTACTTACAGCATCTACAGGCAGTTGGAATGAATAATTATTTTTTTCTTCTATCAGTTAAGAACTCTAGTGCTTCCCGTTGACTTTTAATGGGAAAAGTGAAAGTAGGTCTCTTTTCTATCACATTGCAGATATTTTGACAAAAGTTTTAGAGAACTGTTCCTTGTGTAATCCTCTAATAAATATATGAATTTTGTTCAAGCAGCTGAATTGGATTGGTTGCCATGACAACCAAAAAAAAAAAAAGAAAGAAAAAATGAAAAAAATTAAAATCATCTCAGAAGCCATAAGGACGAGGAAGCAGATACATCGCAGAAATGTTTATATAATATTTCCTCTACAAAAAAAAAATAGGGTTTTACATTGCCATTGCTAGTGTCCTTTTGTTGCGTTGGCAGCTTAAAGTTTCCATAGATGTATAATGGGAAAAGTGACAGTAGACCATTTTTCTATCTTATTACAGATAATTTAACAAAAGTTTGTTTTTTTTATTTACAGAAATGTTACTTGAGTAGTCCTCTACCAAACATATGAATTTTTCCTAGCAGTTGGATTGGTTGCCATGGCAACCAAAAATTGTGATAAAATATATAGAATTTAAAAAAAAAAAAAAAGTCCTCGAAAGGTATAAGGAGGTAAAAGCTGAAACCTTGCAGAATAGTAAAGAAAATAAGCTTTTACAGCAGTTGACAACTTTTGAAGTGTTTTAGGGACCACAGAATAGAAATATTGACCATTATCTCTTGGCGAAGCCTGTTCACTTCTGAAGAAGTCTGTTGTTTTCTTTTTCAGGTTGATTCTACTTGGATTATCTACAACAAGCCTAAGAGTAATGATCTAAACAATGAGTATGCTGGTTTCTTGATGGCTCTAGGACTTAATGGTCACCTTGTCAATCTACATACACTTAATGTCCATGACTATCTCACTAAGGTAAAACTTGAGTCCATTATTACGCAAGAAATAAAGATCTTTGTAGATCATCACACATCCATTTCAGCAACAACAGAAAAAAGTCCAGATTTCATTTCTGTGATACACCACAAGAAACAAATGAATGACCTCACCAGACCAGTGTCAGTCAGAGTCAAACTAGCATATCAGTGATAGAAATATGTAGACGACTTCCCATAGAACTCTTTTGTGTAATCCAAAATTATAAGTGTCCCTCACCACAAACTTAATCACATATTACTAGCAAGCAAGAAGTCCTTTGAATAGCATACATTGTCTCTTTGACCTAATATTTTTAGAAACTGGGTTACATAGATATCATCCCAAGACGTGCTGAAGGTTCATATTTGGGATTTAGTGTCATATCATGAAAAAGGTCACTGTTAGAGCATAGGGACATTTTGACGTACAATTTTTAGAAACTGGGTCTTATTTATGCATAAGGCGTGCTTAAGAGCTCATATTAAATTTACATTTAATATATTTAGTATCATCATGTCTGTCATGGTCACTATGCTACACCAAAAATCTCTCAAGCTATTGTTTCTAGTCAAACCTACCGTAAACCCAAGGTATGCTGAAAGCTTAATACCTTAAAATTAAAGATCATCAGATAAGGCTGGCCTCGGTGGCTCAGTTAGATGTGCGTCTGACCGGTGGTCAGGAGATTGCGGGTTCGACCCTCGCTGAGTTGGCAACATTCTTTCGTGGAAATTGATCATTAAATATTTTCTACTGTCATTCTCTCTCTTCCGCTGATTCGAGAAGGGCAGTTGTCAGTTTCTGGCAAAAGAATGTGCACAATACAGGTTAACTGCATAGAGGACTAAGCCTGCCTAGTAAAAGTGTGGTTAGGTAACCTGACCAGACTCAACATGAACTCAACATGAACCCAAATGGGTTGATCTGGCTGTAAAATCTCAACACAAACAAATCATCAGATAAGACAGGATCATTATGCCAGACTATAGTAGCTGTGACTTTTTTTTATAGAAATAAAGTCACACTTATATCTCATTCTCTAAACTCACTGAAGGATCCATACTTAGAATTTACCATCATCACATGAAACAAAATCATTATGTTAGATACAGGTCACTCTAACCTATTTTCATAGAAATTGGGTCGCACTATTTCGGATACCAGACATGCTGTAACATGGTTTATCAGAGTCAGTGAATGTTATCGTATGATATTTGTTTTAATTATTAATTCTATTATTTGTAGGGCCATGAGATGACAACAGTAGGATTGTTATTGGGACTGGCAGCAGCTAAGTAAGTACAAACTGATCTTTAAAGCTCCAGTTGAGCTATTTCTGTCTTGCCTGTGACTTAAGTAGCAGAAGTCAACCATTTTCTCACTTACCACTTCAGTCACAGAATGTGATAAAGTCCAGGCATGACGTATTTCACTTCTTGGGCACTGCATCAGTGTTCTCAGATGTCCAGATGTAGGTATTTCCTTGGGAACTTCAGTCTGACCCTATTTTTCACCAAATTTGTGTTTTATATTCCAGAGGCAATCCTCTCCCACATTTATAGTTTTGATATCAATCTGTTGTTTTGATTGATTGCCATGGTATCTTTAACTTTGAAATCAGAAACCTTTAATTCACATCTCCTCTGAAAACGCTGAATATACAGTAAACCCTCAATGACTCGGAACACCAATGGCTGGTTTACCATGGCTAATTAGAACTCGTTTTTGAGTCCCTAGGAAATTCTCTTGATAGCCCAAGAAAGTAAATATATATGAATATTTTAGTGAAAATTCTTATTTTATAATGAAATGTATGTTGAGTGTACTCATTAGAATTGCCTCAATGAGGCAATTCTAATGAGTACACACAACATACCATTAATTATAGAAGATCGAAAAGATTTTCCCAAATTATCGCCATTTGCTTCCTGACCTGGCACCATAATTGACTCTCAGTGGCTCGAACTACCCATGTCTCGAACAAGTTTTCATGGTCCCAAAGATGTTCGAGCCATTAAAGTTTGACTGTATTTCAGTGAAATGAATACAGGTAGAATTCTTTGGTGGCCATTTACTAAATACATGAGTTTTATTCATATGGCTCAAGTAGTTTGTTGTCAACAGATGTTTCCTATAAGCTTATTATAGTGAAGTAGTTAAATTACAAGTATTCCGTAACCATTATGAACTAATCTTGGCACAGATATTCCTTAGGTGATCCTTTACCATGTTTCTATTTTAGGCACATGCACTGTTTTGATTGTTTATCATAACAGTTGGTACTTTTAAGGTAAGAAATCTTTATGTGATGTGACATGGCAGCACTGAATAGATACAATTGAAGTAATGGAGAGATGGATGGTCTGCTATAAATGGTGTGTTTTTAGTCAGAAAGCTCCCAAGATAACACCCGGCCTCAGTGGCTCAGTTGGCTGCCTGTCTGACTGCTGATCAGGAGGTTACAGGTTCGACCCCTGCTGAGTGCAACATTCTTCAGTGGAGATTTGATCATGAAATATTTTCTGTGCTCATTATTTCCCTTCCTCTGATTCAAGAAGGGTTGTTGTCAGTTTCTGGTGAAAGAATGTGCACAATACTGGTTAACCGCTCAGAGGACTAAGCCTGCCCAGTAAACGTGTGGTTAGGTAATCTAACCACGCTCGACATGACCCCATGGGGTTGACTGGGCCATAAATTTCAACATAAACATGACAACAATGTTTCCCATAGACCTGTAATGGGTAATGGCATCATATGGGAAGCAGTGAAAGCACTTGAATCAAATCTGGCAGTAATATTAATTTGGTGGCCTTAAATAAGATTATTTATATTTATTTATTTATTTATTTAATTTATTTATTTTTATCCCTGCCACACAATGGTGGCGGGGTTTATGTACCCCGCCACACAATGGTGGCATGGTATTATGGTTTCATGTTGGACATCCGTGTGTCTGTCCCTCCGTCCGTCGTATGTCCGTCCGTCTGTCAGTATTTTGTTTCCGGATGATAACTCGAGTAAACATCAATGGATTTTCACCAAACTTGGTATGTGCATTGATATTGTGGAGATCTGGTTTGGGATTGCTAATGGGCAAATTTCGTCAAATATTGACAGAGTTATCTGCCCGAGACACACCCATGTTTTCGTTTTCGGATGATAACTTGAGTAAACATCAATGGATTTTCACCAAACTTGGTGTGTGCATTGATACTGTGGAGATCTGGTATGGGATTGCTAATGAGCAAATTTCTTCAAATTTTGACGGAGTTATCTGCCCGAGACGCCCATATTTTCGTTTCTGGACGATAAAGAGTAAATGTCAAGGGATTTTAACCAAACTTGGTACATGCATTGATATGTAGGACATCTTGTTTGGGATTGCTAATGGGCAGATTTCATCAGTGTTTGACAGATTTATCTGCCCATGACACTATTATGGCAGGGTATTATAGTTTAACGTTTTTATTTTGTTTTGTTTTTGCACATTGGGTCTTTTGATTTATTGCCATGCCAAAACTTAGTCTTGTAGGTTGGAAAAGTGAATATGCTTTTATTATATTAGTTTAGGGATGTGGTTCAGTAAACTGATTGACTCCGCATAACCGTAATAATGTTGAATGGACCATTAAACTTCAAACTAACCAGTAGTGGTTCTGTTTGCACCCCCCACCCTATCCAAAGACACATTTTCGCATGCCGCAGCCCATATAGTGTACCAGCCCAGAGGATCAGAAAAAATAACTAATATATCAATATGTATGGTAGTAGTATGTGACATGTTTGGAATTTGAATCAGTAACAGAAAATAGCAGATTCAGTTTGTTTAAGTTCATGAGAAATAATGAAAAACATGCAGCATCATTCCACATGCTCCCAGACAGCTAAATCAACATACTGTGTGAAATTTTACAGCCTCCACACAAGCTCAAGCCTGGCTGCTGTAATTATCAGAAAATATTTCAACTGAAAACTACTGATGTTTTGTTATTTCTTCATGAAAACATATACAGTCGAACTGCGATGGCTCGAACCCCTTTGGGACCATGAAACTTTGTTCGAGACAGCGGTAGTTCGAGCCTTGGAAGGTTACCACCAGGAGGCACAATGGAGATAATTGTGGGATACCTTTTCGGTGTTCTATATTTTCAATGTAAGTTTTGTGTACTCATTAGAATTGCCTCATAGAGGCAATTCTAATGAGTACACACAGCATACATTTACAAGATGAAAGAAGAAAATCTCCCTAAATTATCCATATATCGTATTTGGAGGAAATCCCTGCGGACTCAAGAACGTGTTCGACTCATCCATGGTAAACGAGCCATCGGGGTTCGAGCCACTGTATTGTGGGTACTCATTAGAAGCCCTTCACTGAGGTGCTTCTAATGAGTACCCACAACATATGTTTTCAGGGAAAAATAAGAAAAATGTTATTATTCTTTCTTATCTGGAGCTATGTTTTCGAAATACAGCATATTAAAAAACAGCAACAGAAAATAGCTGTGTTGGTTTGATTGAGTAAAACACATTCAGTCAGAACTTTTTACTGCAAGGTAGGTAAGATTTGCTTCCATATACATTTCTTGGGGACAGTATTGGAAAGTTATTTTCTTAAAGCTTTAAGCGCTAAGGAAGATTGCTGTAGACAACAATTTAAATTTTTTTCACTACTTTTCAGAGAAAATAAGACTTGGCTGTTCATGTGAATCATCTGCCAAGCAGACAATTTGCATGAAATCGTAATCTGATTTTTGATTAACGTGCAGGGATAGGGGCAACATCCACATCAGTGGGCCCCCTTCCAGATAGCTGGCTTGCTGCACGCATGGCATATCTCACACCAGATCTCCAGGTATGTCTATCATGAGGGTTGATAGCCGAGAGCTTCCACTGTCTGCAATCCCTCTCTGTCAGCTGCTTCCATGTCATCTTGGGCCTCCCAGGCCCATGCTTTTCCTCAACCTGTATGTGAAAGGCTGTCTTTACTGCACCACTGCAGCATTCCACATGTCCATACCAGTGGAGCCTTCTCTCCTTCGGAATGAGGTCCAGATCCTCAGTGCCAAGCAGCGCAAGTAGCTCATTGGACCTGGTGATGACAATGTCTTGCGGCCTGACATTGCAGATCTGTCTGATCATTGCCCTATCATTTCCCTGCAGATACTGGAGGTTTGGCTTTGTCAATGGCTAAGTCTCACTGGTGTGGAGCATTGCGCTCCGCACACAAGAGCTGTACACACGGCCGCGTGTCTTGAAAGAGAGGTGGTGTGAGAACTGATAGCAGATCCTTGAACTTCTTCCAGGCAGTTTTCACATGTGTTGTGGTTGAAAGTTCACAGCCACCTGCTGCTGAGAGCATGTCTCCTAGGTAGCAAAAGGAAGCTACCACCTCCAGCTTGTCAGGTCCCACCTAGACTTCCTTCTGTGGTCTGCCGTCCAAAGGGCGTGCAGTTCCCTGGCCTAGTGTACATCTGTAGTCAGGGTCCTTTGTCAAGCTCTTCAGCCCACTGCATTTCTTGTGTACCCAGTGCTTGCAGCCATTGCAGAAGATGCTATTGCTGCCCACTCCAGTGCAACAGATGGCGCATGGAAACTCTCCTGAACTCTGCAGGAGGTCCAGGCCCATACCACAGATCATGATCTTCGTCTTTCTTGCATTTACTCTCAGTCCTTTCTTCTCCGTTGCTTCTGTCCAAATCAAGAGCCTCCTGACACATTCCTCGAGCGATTCAGCAATGATAACAAGGTCGTCGGCATAGAGGTCCTTCCAGGGGACCCCAGAGCGGAACTCTCGTGATAAGGCTTCAAGCACAATGATAAAGAGCAGCTGGCTGAGTACTGAGCCTTGGTGAACACCGACCTTCACTTCAAATTCTTCACTGTACCCCTCACCAACACGGACACGGCTCCGCGCATTTGCATACATCCCTTGCATCGCACAATCCACTCCTTCACACCAAGTTTTATCTGAGCACCCACCAGATAACCTTCCGAGGTACTCAATCAAATGCCTTCTCCAGGTCTACAAAAGCCATGTAGTGTCTCTTGTTGGCAGCTAGATACTTCTCTTGCAGCTACCTGACAACAAAGATTGCATCTGTTGTGCCTCTGCCAAGTCTTAATTTCACTGAAGAATACAAATAAAAAACAAAACGTCATCTGCCACAATTGTTATTAGTGCTTTAAGGCTTAAAGCATATTAAAGAAAGAAGAAACTTGCAAGCTGCTGTTAAAGTATCCAAAAACCTTATGTTACAATTACTTTTTTCTCATAGGGGTTATCTACCCCTGCCTCTGGGCTATATACATGTGTAAAAGCATAAAAACAAGTCTGTCTAAAATCGCATAGGATAGTGATGATCATGAACTGTACAACAGATGATTGAAGTGACAAAAGCTTTCTTTTGTGATGTAATCTTGCTTCTGGGTGTTGTTTGCCTCTGCCCCAGGCTTCATACTGTGTATGTTTTTCAGACGAAGTAGCATGGATCATGCTACAATGAAGGTTTTGAGTATCCACCTGCCTGCCATGTTACCACCAACCTCCACAGAACTGAATGTCCCTCATAATGTGCAAGTAGCAGCCATCCTTGGAGTAGGGCTTATGTTTCAAGGAACAGCACACAGACACACAGCTGAGATTTTGTTGGCAGAGATTGGTAAGTAGCATTTGTTATTGACGCTACTATATTTACCTAAGATATTCAAACACCTTAACTCCTTATTATGCCGGAGTCGGTGGCTCAGTTGGATGTGCCTCTGACTGGTGATCAGGAGATCGCAGGTTCAACCCCTGCCAGGTCGGCAACATTCTTTTGTGGAGATTTGATCATGAATTATTTTCTACCGTCATTCTCTCCCTTCTGCTGATTCAAGAAGGGCAGTTGTCAGTTTCTGGCGAAAGAATGTGCATGTTACTGGTTAACCGCTTAGAGGACTAAGCCTGCCTAGTAAACGTGTGGTTAGGTAAATTGACCACGCTCAACATGACCCCATTGGGTTGACTGAGCCGTAAAACCTCAACACAAACAAACAAACAAAAACTCCTTACTGTACTTTCTCTAAAATTTGAACAAGTCCATTTCACTGCATGTTGAGGTGTCTGAAAAATTGCTGGATGATTGGCAGACAGTTTAGACTCTGCTTTTTGCAGCATCAGATCTGGTTCTGCACTGTTTACTCAGGCCTGTCTGTCAGTATGGTAATCAACTGTCCACAAGCACTGTTCAGAGAACTATATCATAACAGAAATTTCAATGCTGGACTTTAGATAAATTCTTCTTGGGGCCAAAAGGTGCTGACTCTGTTATCTTTTTCCTCAGCCATGAAATCGTTGTAGTGTTCTATTAGAATTATTCCGGCTAATGGAATGCTAGAGACAAGCTTCATTATGGCAGTCTATGGCACACTTGAGTTTCTAATTGCCGTGTTGATCTTAAAAGGAGGAGGAAATCCAGTTCAGCAGGTATGCAGAAATTGTGAACAAAACTTCAGTAGAAAATGAATTTTCAAAATTTAGAGCATATTATTCTGTGTAAACTGAAAAATTCTTAATGCCTGCCATTATTTTTAATCACTTGTAAATATTTTTGATAGCTTGTAAATGCCTTGTGAAGTGAGGAACAGGGGCACTGAAATTACACACATAAAAGTTTGTTGTCTTATACTTGAACAGTTACTGCATTGCTGCTTTTTATTCATACACCAAAGACAAAGGAAGTTTATTATGCCCTAAACTTCGAAGAAGTTGAGGGGGCATATTGGTTTAGTCCCATCAGTCTGCGCATCTTTCTGTCCATTACAGGATAGCTCAATAACCATAAGAGCTTGAATCATAAAACTTGCATAGATGGATTAAGCATGAAAAAGTAGGATAACATATGTTTCATTTTTTTTTTTTTTTTTTTTTTTTTTTTGTTGCCTACCAATTTTGTTGTGGAGTTATGGTCATCTTTGGACGTATGCATCATAGGTATTTTTACAAAATATCTCAAGAATCCTTAGAGCTAGGCTCATGAAATTTTGCCTGTAGTTTAGAATTAATGTATAGATGACCAAATTAACTTTTGATGAAATTTCGTAAATATTTGACAGACTTATGGCCTTTTTGGGACTTACGTATTGTATTTATAGGAAAAGTTTGTTAACAAAATATCCCAAGAATCCCTACAGCTAGGTACATGAAATTTTGCATGCAGTTTTGGATTAATGTGTAGATGACCTGATTAACTTTTGGTGAAATTTCTTAAACATTTGCCAGAATTATGGCTATTTTCGGATTTACGCATTGTAGATAAACGGAAATTTGTTAACAAAATATCTCAAGAATCCCAAGAGCTAGGCTCCTGATATTTCGCCTGCAGTTTAGGATTTGTAGATGACCTGATTAACTTAAGGTCAGCAGAGGACAGATAGTGTCAGATTTACATGGTGGGGCTAAGGATACCATTTTTTTCTGTTATAAAAAACATTACAAGTTAGAAATTATTTCTGAATGTTCATGATAAATCTTTCAAAATACTTTACAAAGGTTATGAAAATTGCAATGCATTTGATAAATTGAACTAAATTTGTTCCAAGCATTAAAATCACTGCTCTTGTTACTACATGCTCTTTCAAAATAAGTTGAGAAATTCATATTCCAAAATAAGTTGAGAAATAGATATCCCTTATGATGTAGAATGTGCAACATCACCATATGCTGCATCAGAATATAAAGATGTCCCACTTGTAAATCTTTTAACCACAAAGACAAATCTAATGGGTCTGTTCAAGTTTTTGACAATATAAACTGTATATTTAGGTCGGCCTCCTGGTCCAGAGATGGAGAACTGTACAGACAGAGAATCTTACTCCCTGGCTGCTGGGCTTGCTCTTGGTCTAATCATGTTTGGGGTAGGTACTTCACGATACATTATAGTTACTGTGATATCATTACATGTATCAAGTTAGCTGGGATGAGGACACATGATGCCATATGTCATGGGCTTTGTCACACACACAAAATCTGCATCTCATATCCCCAGAGCTCTATCATACATAACATCAAGATTTTCAGAACACTCGCCTTTCTACCTTTTGACAGTGACAGCTTTGTTAATGACACCATTTGCAATTTGTATAAACAGTAAACAAACCCATTTTCAAAAGTAAATGGACAAAATACAATATAGTAAATTTCTATTATAGACTTCATATAATTCAGAAAAGAAATACATTGGTGATAAAATCAGGAAAACTCCCAATTCTTTTAGAGCCAATTATTGATCTAACAACTAAAAAAAACATGGATTGACCAGTACCAGTTATCAGTCAAATGACTAAGGAAACATGGATTGCCCAGCAACTGTAATCAGTCAAATGCCTAAGGAAAACATTGGTCTCATCTACTCCCAGCCCTGACACCCTGCTGCCACAAAGGGACCCACCTCAATGCATAGTCATTTTTAGCATCACATCCAAGGTCTTTATGAAAGCTCAGATGAGTTTCATCCATATCTGGTCCCAAACTGAGTCCAAAAACAGGTTCACTAGAGGTCAGCATCCATTCATTGCCCTGTTTGGTATCAAATTCAGGTAACAAATGGTCTCTCCCACTTCAAGCCCTGACTCCACGATTAAACAGGGTCATTAGTAGTCACCTCCAAATATTTATTATACAGTAAGCATTATATCAACATTATAAATACCTCACTGATATTTTTGTCAGCGTATAGCCATATTTGGTATCAAACTAAAGTTATTGTTGAGAACTTTAACAAAAAAGCCTAGATTTAGCTTGCCAACCACATCCTTAAAAGAGTTTTTTTTATGGACCTCATTCCATATATATGTTCATGTTTGGTATCAAATCTAAAGTCTAGATTCAAACTTCCATAACTGATGCCTTAAATGTGACTCACTTATACTGTCTTCCCCAGCTCTAAAATGACCAGTTGAGCTACTGTTCCAAATCAGAACTCTAGGTTGAGTTGCAGTTTTAGGATGTCTAAATTTGAGAACATTTACCATTTGCAGAATTTGTTGTCCTTTGTGTTTTCTGAACTGTAATATATGGGTTTGTTTCTTTTTGCAGAAAGGTAGAGAGACAATGGGTACTTCAGATCTAAGTATGGCTGACACATTGTGTCATTTCATGGTTGGAGGACATAAAAGACCCCTGGTATGTAAATATAAGTTCTCCGTAGTTGTTAGACCTTTACTAGCAGAAGAAAACCAATAACATGTAAAAAAGTTTTCCTTTTTTGGCACAAAATAGGACAGGACCTTTCACTGAGATCTGCACTCATTCATAAGGAAGAATTTGAGTACAATAGGACAGGACATTCCACTGAGTTTTGCACTGATTCCTTAGGAAGTATTTGGGTAAAATAGGACATTGAGTTCTGCACTGATTCATAAGGCTTTGGGTAAAATGTTACAGGGCATTTGATTGTGTTCAGTACTGATTCATAAGGAAGACTTTGGGTAAAATAGTACAAGATATTCATTGTGTTCTGCACTGATTCATAAGGCAGATTTTGGTTAAAATAGTACAGGTCATTTTATTGCATTCAGCACTGATTCATAAAAAGTAATTGGGTAATAGTACAGGACAGTCCATTGAGCTCTTCACTGATCCATATGGAAGTAGTTGGGTAAAATAGTTCAGGATATTTCATCCTGTCCAGTACTGATCCATAAGGAAGAATTTGGGTAAAATAGTACCAGATATTTCATTGTGTTCAGCACTGATTCATAAGGCAGAATTTGGGTAAAATATTAGAGGATATTTCATTATGTTCAGCATTGATTCATAAAGCAGAACTTGGATAAAATAGTACAGGATATTTCATTGCATTCAGCACTGATTCATATTAGGGAGAATTAAGGTAAAATAGTACAGGATATTTCATTGCATTCAGCACTGATTCATATTAGGGAGAATTAAGGTAAAATAGTACAGGATATTTCATTGTGTTCAGTACTGATTCATAAGGAAGTAGTTTGGTAAAATAGTACAGGACCTTTAATTGTGCACCAATTCATAAGGAAGACTTTGGGTAAAATAGGACAGAACCTTTTATTGATTTCTTATTGATTCATAAGGAACAATTTGGATAAATTAGGACAGGACATTTCATTCTGCACCAATTCATCAGGAAGAATTTAGATAAAATATGACAGAACCTTTCACTGAGTTCTGCACTGATTCATCAGGAAGACTTTGGGCAATATAGGACAGGATGTTTCGTTTTTCACCAATTCATAAGGAAAAATTTGGATAAAATAGGACAGGATATTATATTAAGGTCTGCACTGACTCATAAGCAAGAATTTGGGTAAACAAAGTAAAAGAGTTCTGCACTGATTCATAAGGAAGAATTTGGGTAAAATAGGACAGCACAGTTCATTGAGTTCTGCACTGATTCATAAGAAAGAATTTGGGTAAAATAGGACAGTACAGTTCATTGAATTCTGCACTGATTCATAAAGGACAATTTGGGTAAAATAGGACAGGATATTTTTTTTGAGTTCTGCACAGATTTATAAAGAAGAATTGGAGTAAAAGAGGACAGAACATTTCTTTGAGTTCAGTACTGACTCTTAAAGAGGAATTTGGGTAAAATAGTACAGGACATTTAATTGTGCTCCAATTCAAGAGAAGACTTTGGGTAAAATAGGACAGAACATTTCATTCAGTTTTGCATTGATTCATAAGGAAGAATTTAGGTAAAATCAGACAGAAAATTGCATTGAGTTCTGCACTGATTCATAAGGAAGTATTTGAGTAAAATAGGACGTAATATTTCATTGAGTTCTGCACTAATTTATCAGCAAGAATTTGTGTAAAATAGGACAGGGCATTTTATGGAGATCTGCACTGATTTTTAATTCAGAAAGAATCTGGATATAATACCAATTCTGTTTTCAGGAAAGACAAAGTAAACAAAATGTTTGTGTAGGTTGTGATGCACAACGTTAAATTTGTAAAAACATGGGTTGCCACTTTTCTCAAAATATTTGTATAGGCAATGTTGATGGAGAGAGGAAATGTCAGAGTTTTTAGTAGTATATATATATATATATATATATATATATATATATATATATATATATATATATATATATATATATATATATATATATATATTATATAAAGTCTACAATCTCCTTAATAAGAAACAACATATTTGCAGGTACTAGAAAAACCCAGTGATGTTTGGAAACTACTGGATTTTTTTTTTTTTTTAAATTGCTCACCATCCTGACATTTAGTGCTATATCAATTGAAAAATCTTACCGATCTTTCAAAGTTTGATCATTCGAAAAATTTGGTTTTTTTGAATAAAATTGTAAGTCTCGGTCAAGGAAACTCCTATCCCTCCTATAGATTTGAAGTCAAAGTTTGCACATCAAGGTCATGCATGATGATCTTGTTTTGTTTTTTTTGTGCAGCACCACAGCCCCAGCATCATCAGTTGCTATACACCCAAGTGACTTCGGGCATATTGGTTTAGTGTAAACAAGTAATTGATACCAGATTAATTGTTTACTTGAACAGCTGACCATCCTTAATTGACTAAATGGCATCTATAATACAAGTCGTTGATAATGATACTCTTGTATGATGTTTTTTAGTGTGACAGAAATTAAAAGCATTAATAAAATTAAAGGTAAGATTTACACCTACCCTGTAAATACATAAGAGCTGTGTTCAGTGTGTAGCGGTTACACCAAATATAATGATTCTGAAAACTGAAAATAGACAGTCTTTCCAAGAATTGAAAAACATTGGAGAGTGAATGTAGAAATAGCAAAATGTGACTCAGAATTGACTACAATATGTGATTGGCCCCTCTCAGATATGTAGCAGCCTGTTCTACTGCAGTTGGTTAGAGATCCTTGCCATTTTTGTGCTGTATTTGTATTGGTAAGTTAATTTATCAGTAAAAAATTACTTGTTTGTTGACAGGTATAAATAAAACTGTAGGTCCTTTGCTGCTTGATTTAATCTGTCAAGCAAAAAGGAAGATGATATTGCATTTTACATTGCTTATCATTTTTAACGCTTAAACAGACTTCCTATGTATGTCACTGAAATGCTAAGCTGGTCAAACAACGGTGCTGAAGGCAAACTTTCAAACATCTCAGAAAATTACTGATTTCAAACATTCGAAGAATGGGTAATTTGAAGGAAATATTGCAGTCCCAGCCAATTCAAATTATCAAGATTTGGCTGTATTTTAATCTTGCCTTTTTATATTGATTGTAAAAATTGTAAAAAAAGCACAACTCAAAACCTCCATTTCATGGTCAAATGACTGTCATTTTTTACACCAACTCAAGCCTCTGGCTCTATTTCTGATTAACTATATGACCTTAGTCGTCAAACCTGGCATACACTTCCTCCCTAACTGGGACTCAAACCTGCAGTATCATTTTATGACCCTGACCTGTATTTCATGGTCTAATGACTGTCACACTTGCATCAATCCTAACCTTTAATTCTGATTAATTACAGGACCTTAAGTCATCTTATCCTAGGTCTGCCTTCCTAACAGGGACTCAGACACTGCAGCATCATTTTATGATCCTGACCTTTATATCTTAGTCTAATGACTGTCATTTTTTGCCTCAACCCCAGCTGTTATTTCCATTTCTGAGTAAGCATTTGACCTTCAGTCATTACACCTGACATACATTTCCACCCTAATAGGTACTGTAATACTTTGGTTTCATTTCATGAACATGATCTACATAGCATAGTCCAATGACTGTCATTCTTTACAAGGATTTTAGTGCTTACCTCATTTATAACACTGACAGGCACAGACAGGTGTGACAGTCTTTGGATGTATTCTTGTATCAACTTGAACTCCTTTTTTATAAATCAGAAATTACCAAAAGTAAATTTCTGCAATAGGAATGTAAAACTCAGTCATATCATAAATTTTGACTTGTCAAACTTTTATGGAAGTTAGAAGGAAAGCATTGAACATTCAGAGATGTTACTAAATGAACATACCTTTATTAGAGTGCCATAATTACTATAAGAATTGGGACAGACACACCTGAGCAGACCTGGATCTGGCACCTAAAAAAGTAAATTTGCAGTGCTTTGCCAACTGTTATGAAACATCAAGTATTCAAAATCAGTGGAGTAAAGCAAAACATGTTTACTTATAATCAATTTCCCAAAAATCCATTTACAATAGAAATTACATGGATCAGACAATTTTTTGGTGATACATTTAATTTTTGGGTAAATATTTAAGAGCAAAACACAGATACATAAAAGACAAACAGTTTCTGATAGGAAATTGTCAATCACAAATACATCTAAAATGAAAAAATGTCTTTACAAGTGATGTCAAAAGCACAGTAAGCAAAATACAGTATAAATGAAATAAGCCATGCCTGGATATGTTTTGGCCACATGTACTGTACTGTATACAAAGTAATAGAATCATTCACTTTTTTGGCTGAGGCTTTACTTAAAAGAAGCATTTGGAATTGTATGTGTTTTTTTTTTCTTCAGATAGGTCCAAGTAAAGAAAGATATAAGACTCCAAGCTACCAGATAAAAGAGGGTGACAGTGTGAATGTTGATGTGACAGCACCAGGAGCTACATTAGCTTTGGGAATGCTCTATTTTAACACTGGAAATAGGTGAATATTGATATTTAACCAGTGGTCTTGCTGAACCCCGATATGCCTCACCTTTGCAAACAGTGAAGATTCAGATCAGTTGGCTTCTGAAGAAGCCAACTGATCAGGATCTGCACTGATGTTATGCAGTATGTGAAATTGTATCAACAACCTGGATCTGATTGGCTGACAGTTCAAAGTGGGCATGGCATCTTAATTTATTCGGGATGGCAGGGGTTAATATAAATATGGGGATTACCTAAGAAAGGCCACAGAACACAGCCTTTCCAAGGCACCAGATAAGGATAGAATGGCTCAAAATGACACAATAGCACTGTAATGAAAACAGAACAAACAAAAAAAAAGAACTGCAATAGAAATGCCATCTTGAAACTATTGTATTCGGTTTATTGTACGAGTCAAAACACAGTCAATTAGATGTTATTATATATTTAATACAAAGCTGCTATTATAGAGAAACTACAGGAAAAGCTCCAGCAAGAGCCTGGCATGCATTTATATACCTAAGGTGTAAAAGGTGTATATCTAATTTCAGTCCAGTATACAACAGAAACTGTCAATAATAAAACTGTTGGGGAGCTTAAACCTGGTTTTAGAAGCACTCAAACCTTGCCCTCAGTCTAGATACAGTCCCAGCTATGTGTAATTATTTGGTCTGTTTCACGTTATACTTTCATGTTAAAGTTTTCTAAGATACTTAATGCCTGAATGCCTAAATTGATTAAATTGATACTTTGGGTGATGTAAGAGCCCTCCCCAAATATTTTTTTTCAGAGCAAGCCCCAGCCCTGTCAAGGACCTTGATGTCAAGGTTACAAACTTAAGATTTTCATATTAGAGTTCTGCTTTCAAAAGATTGTCACCATCCTGGAAAGCATCTGTAAGTGTGGCAGAAAACATCATGCTGAACAGGTCTTGTTTATTACTGCATTGAATGACAAGCATTGAATTGGCGGCATAGACATTTTCAAAACACATTTTCTGATTATATTGTATTTCTTTTAGCGCTGTGTCAGAGTGGCTTAAGGTTCCTGATACACACTTTATGCTGGACCATATCAGACCAGATTTCCTCTTATTACGTGTAAGTATTCAAAAAACAACTGAATTCAGTGAACCATATATGACTTTGACCCATATTTCATGCTTCACTGAACTTCTTTATTTTCCTCCTGTTGCATTTAACTTACTTTTATCAGCAAAAGATATTGCCAGGTGTGCTAGCCCTGTCACGGAGCCATTTCACCTTTTACTCCTGGTTGTGAAATTTAATGTTTTAGTAGATGTTGCATGGTAACGTCAGAATGTTTGATAGCAAAGAAAACAACTTGGCATCATCATAGGATAAAAAGTTAAAGAGCTGTAGCTCTGTAGATGCCAACCACCCTGGGGCTATGGTCTATCAGTAAGTCTTGCTTAAATTTCATTTGATTAAAGATTGTAATGTATGGCCTTGCTCCCTGTAAGGGCTCCATTGTCTTGTGGCATTTCTTGTTCTATATTACCTCTACATTTTTGTGGGATATGACAATTTGGGTCCACTGTCAAAATCCTGAGACCATGCTGTAATGAACCATGTTTTTAAGAGCTTACTGTGTACTTTTCATGCTTACTGTGTACTTTTCATGCAGAAAATGTACATTCTTGCCAGTGTCAGTTCTTGTATGCAGAGCACAATACTCCATGCCAGTGAAACTTGGCCATTGACAAAACCAAACCTCCAGCGTCTGCAGTGGAATGACAGGGCAATGATCAGACAGATCTGCAATGTCAGTCCCCAGATATTGTCATCATCAGGTCCATTGAGCTACTTGGGCAGCTGGGCATTGAGGATCTGGACCTCATCCTGAAGGAGAGACAGCTCCGCTGGTATGGACACATGGAACACTCCAACGGTGCAGTCAAGACAGCCTGTGACATACATGTTGTTGGAAAGCATGGGCCTGGGGAGGCCCAAGAAGACATGGAAGCAGCTGACAGAGAGGGATTGCAGAGAGTAGAAACTCTCGGTTATCGACCCTCATGATAGACACACCTGGAGATCTGGTGTGAGATCTGCCATGCATGCAGCAAGGCAGCTACCTGGAAGGGGCCCACTGATGTTGATGTAGCCCTCTACCTGCATGTTAATCAAAAATCCACAGATGATGATGATGATGATGAATGATTTTGTCAATCTGAATGGTTTTGGTCCTGTTTTTGGTGATTTATTTTTTGCAGATTCCTTTCGTTTGTATGGTATATTCATGATTTCATACAGCTGTTCACAGTGCTAGCTCAGAATGATGATCTTATATGACTACGTTAAAAAACACTTATTAACCTTTACCACTGGGCAAACTTTGCAAATGACAAATTGACAATATTTTTCTTTTTTTTCCCAGAAAACAGGATTGGACATTTCAAGATGAGAAAGCAAATTACATGTATCCCCCATCATGAAATGTTCATTCTTGTTTTCTGGGAAAAAGAAAAAAATATTTCAATACATAATTTGCTGAAAATTTTACCCACATGCTAAGCATTAATAGCACAGAGCAGTTCCCATGATGTCCCTATAAATGGTGAATTTCTCCATCAGTCTAGATCTTTCACTGTCAGATAAGGCTTTTGTTTGCCATAAGTAAAGACCAGTCTATATGTAGACAAGGTTTTCTTATTTTGCCTGCAAGGTATTTGTTAAATGTAAGTAGTGAGCAGTAGACCATGGATGCACAAGTTTGTCTTTAATTTTTCTTGTCCATTAACTGTGTATTCCTGATCCAAGTTTCCAGCTGATAGACTATATTTGTTTTAATATCTCTTTTATAGACACTTGCCCGAGGATTGGTGATGTGGGACTCAGTTCTGCCCTCATTTTCCTACCTGCAAGACAACATTCCAAAGGTAGGATTACTTTATATCAGTATTTAACAGAACACTGTAACACCAATATAATGCAGATGCTGGGGTCCAAAGGCAGCTGACCACATCAGAGGTGATCACCGCCTTATAATAGCAGGACATATACCTGGCCCATGGCTGAAAATGACACCAATCATAAAAGGAAATGTGTCATATTTTTGTTCACCATTTTGCAAATTTTCTGTCTATTATCTTGTAAATTTAACCTATAGTTAATATTGAATAAACAGATTACCGCTGATTGTTTTGTTTTCATTTATAATCCCATTGTTTATCTTTTACGTGTTGAAAGCTTCCAGGTAAAAAAAAAATCACATACTGCTTTCCCGCATTGTTGTTCATTTGCGCAGAATCAACATCATGACTGGGTAATACTCAATTTCTTCTAAAAATACCGTGAGGAGTCTGATGTCATTATTATTGGGGCTCGTCTCAATGGTGTTTCGGGGTTTGTCTCAGCTGTGTTTGCACTATCAGCTTAATACTATATTGTATTTTGTTTTATTATTATTAATAATTTAAAGTTTCTGTTGTTTTTAGCTCACCTGAGTACAAAGTGCTCATGGTGAGCTATTGTGGTCAGTCAGTGTCCGTCATTCGTCGTGCGGCATCAACAATTGCTTTAAAAGCCTACTCCTCCTACACCCCTGGTCCAATCCACTCGATACTTGGTAGGAAGCATCGGGGTGACTTGTAGATCAAAAATAGCTAAAATCGTTCCGATCTGAAATCCAAGGTGGCCGCCATGGCCGCCATCTTGAAAATCTATTTTCGCTTCTTCTCGAACCGAAAGGCCAATTGACTCCAAACTTGCTAGGAAGCATCGGGGTGACTTGTAGATCAAAAATAGCTAAAACCTTTCTGATTGGAAATCCAAGATGGCTGCCATGGCCACATCTTGAAAATCTATTTTTGGCTTCTTCTCCTGAACCGAAAGGCCAATTGACTCCAAACTTGCTAGGAAGCATCGGGGTGACTTGTAGATCAAAAATAGCTAAAATCGTGCCATTTGGAAATCCAAGATGGCCGCCATTGCGTCCATCTTGAAAATCTATTTTTCGCTTCTTCTCCTGAACCGTAAGGCCGTTTGACTCCAAACTTGCCAGGAAGCATCAGGGTGACTTGAAGATCAAAAATAGCCCAAATCGTGCTGATCAGAAATCCAAGATGGCTGCAATGGTGGCCATCTTGAAAATCTGTTTTTCGCTTCTTCTCCTGAACTGAAAGGCCAGTTGACTCCAAACTTGCTAGGAAGCATGTAGACTAGTAGATCAAAAATAGCCAAAATTGTGCTGATCGGAAATCCAAGATGGCTGCCATGGCAGCCATCTTGAAACACTATTTTTCGCTTCTTCTCCTGAACCGAAAGGCCAATTGACTCCAAACTTGCTAGGAAGCATCGGGGTGACTTGTTTAAACAATCATCATGAATCTTGCTCAAAATGTTTGTCTTGATGATTTCTAGGTCAAGTTCGAAACTGGGTCACCTGTGATCAAAAACTAGTTCACCTGGCCAAATCAGCGGAAAACCTTGTTATCACTCTAGTGGTCACATTTTTCAAGCAGTCATCATGAATCTTGCTCAAAATGTTTGTCTTGATGATTTTTAGGTCAGGTTCGAAACTGGGTCACTTGGGGTCAAAAACTAGGTCACCTGGCCAAATCAGCTAAAACCTTGTTAACACTCTAGCAATCACATTTTTGAAGCAGTCATCATGAATCTTGCTTAAAATGTTTTGTCTTGATGAGTTCTAGGTCAAGTTTGAAACTGGGTCACTTGGGGTCAAAAACTAGGTCACTGGGCCAGATCAGCAGAAAACTTTGTTAACACTCTAGCGGTCACATTTTTTAAGCAATCATCATGAATCTTGCTCAAAATGTTTGTCTTGATGATTTCTAGGTCAGATTCAAAACTGGGTCACCTGGGGTAAAAAACTAGGTCACCTGGCCAAATCAGTGGAAAACCTTGTTAACACTCTAGTGGTCACATTTTTCAAGCAATCATCATGAATCTTACTCAACATGTTTGTCTTGATGATTTCTAGGTCACATTTGAAACTGGGTCACTTGGGGTCAGAAACTAGGTCACCGGGCCAAATCAGCAGAAAACCTTATTAACACTCTGGCGGTCACATTTTTGAAGCAGTCATCATGAATATGCTCAAAATGTTTGTCTTGATGAGTTCTAGGTCAAGTTTGAAACTGGGTCACTTGGGTTCAAAAACTAGGTCACCAAGGAGTAGTTTAAAACTGGGTCACTTGATATCAGAAACTAGGTCACCTGGCCAAATCAAAGGGAAAACCTTGTTGATGCTCTAGAAGTCACATTTTTGAAGTGATCAACATGAATCTTGCTCAAAATGTTTGTCTTGATGATTTCACGATGTTGTATATTTTTCTACCCAGTGACTTTCTTAAGTTTTTTCTGTTTAGGTCATTTCTTAGTAATTATTTGTCCTACAGAGTGATATTTGGTACTTGTGAAGTGTTTGTGCTTAGGTCAGTTTCTCAGTAACTATTGCTCCTACAGCCAATGATTCTTAGTACATGCATACATCTTAGCATGGCCTCTTGAGTGCAGTCATCCATATTTGACCTTGACCTTTATTTCACAGTCCATTAGACATGCTACATTGTCTTACTTGTTAATATAATCATTTTGAATTTTGATCAGAATGTTTGTCTTGATCAGTTCTAGATCAGGTTCTCAAAGTGCTATGATGCTCAGGTGAGCCTTACAGGGCCATAATGGCCCTCTTGTTTAAATGTTTTTTGTCATCACTGTCACACTTGAAATCAGCTGATAAAGCATGTGACTGTCATGTGACAACCACTTGTAATTTTGAAATGGCAATGCACTCTGATCGATGTAGTTGTAATGGCATGTGCTATCTCATTTTTGCAGTTACAGTATAAAATTTCTTCTCTTTATTGGTCACAAGGTAGGCAATGGATCAATAATGTAACAGTAATTGATGCACATCACCATAAATCATCAAATTAACATAAAACTTTATAGAATTAATGCAAACAAATGCATTTTTTTCTTCAAAACATTCGTATTTTAATTGACAAAAAATGGGAACTACTGATCAACTGTGTTATACTGATATCCACGGTAAAATGATCAGTGTTATAACAGCGTTGCAGTGTATTTATTAGTGTGCAGTGCAGGCACTGCAAGTGAAGACCATCTACATGTAAGTTGTAAACATAAAAGCCCTAAGTGATTGATTATTTGCTCTGGGTAATATTTACAGTGGGGTGAAATTTAATGGAGTTACTGGACCATGTTTGCTTCACATCAGTATAAAATACAGTAAAAAATGGTAGTTTTTGATGCTCTTCCATGTACCAGATAGACAGGTGCCTAATGATGTTCTCTACTGGCTCTCTGGGCAAATTCTGCAGATGTCAAATCCATATTTTTATTCATGATGCCAGGGGAATATAGTGTTTAGGTTATGTGTATGTGCGAAGCCCCCGCTTGTTTACTTTTGCGCTGTTTTAAGGAGGTACCCAAAGCGGGAGCATCAGTGTACTTTGGACACATTTCTATTTCTATATAAATTTTTTTTCCAGGAAAGAAAAGTTAGACATTTCATGCAAAGGAGACAGTTTTCATGAAATGTCAAAAGCACTGTACTACCAACTTTTTTCATTCTCATATGTATGTGTGTTCTGGGAATATTCACTCCGCATGATATACAGCACCAAATTATGTTACTTTAGTAATAATAAGTCTTTACTGCCTCAAGAGGTTCTCTGCTGAGCTTTTGTATGTGTGTGCCCTTATTAAGTAGGTGATATTTTATCAAATGTTTTTTATGCCCCCGCCATTTTCAATGTGGGGGGGGGGGGGGGGGGGTGGGGGGCGGCATATAGTATCACCACTGTCCGTACGTACGTCCGTCTCATCCGTCCGCCCCGTCCGTCTTTTCCGTCCCGTCCCGTATTAACACTTTTGGTTTCCGTGCAATATCAATAAAAGGATTGGTGTATTGGATTGAAATTTTATACACAGGTATATAATCATAAAATGTAGGTCAAGTTCGATTTAGGGTAAAATCCACCAAGTATTTTGGGAGTTATGGCCCTTTTCAACTTTGAAAAACTTTCAACTTTGAAAAATGGTTTCCATGCGATATCTTTTGAAAGTATTGGTGTATTGGATTGAAATTTTGTACACAGGTATATAATCATAAAATGTAGGTCAAGTTCGATTTAGAGTAAAATCCATCTATTATTTTGGGATTTATGGCCCTTTTTCAACTTTGAAAAATGGTTTCCGTTCCATAACTTTTGAAAAGATTAGTGTATTGGATTCATATTTTATACACAAGCATATAATTATAAAATATAGGTCAAGTTCGATTTAGGGTAAAATCCACCAATTATTTTTGGAGTTACGGCCCTTTATCAATGTTGAAAAATAGTTGAAAAATGGTTTCCATTCGATATCTTTTGAAAAGATTAGTGTATTGGATTCAAATTTAGCACACAGGTATATAATCATAAAATGTAGGTAAAGTACGATTAAGGGTAAAATCCACCAATTATTTTTGGAGTTATGGCCCTTTTTCAACTTTGAAAAATGGTTTCCCTTCCATAACATTTGAAAAGATTAGTGAATTGGATTCATATTTTATACACAAGCATATAATTATAAAATATAGGTCAAGTTTGATTTAGGGTAAAATCCACCAATTATGTTTGAAGTTACAGCCCTTTATAAATGTTGAAAAATGGTTCCCGTTTGATATCTTTTGAAAAGATTAGTGTATTGGATTCAAATTGTATACACAAGTATATAATCATAATTGGACTTAGGGTAAAATCCACCAATTATTTTTGTAGTTATGGCCCTTTTTATCCCCCGAACCTTTTGATATAGCCATCGCCCTGGCATCCGTCTGTCCGTCCATCCGTCTGTAGACGAAATCTTGTGCAGCCCATAACTCCTATACCCTTTGAGCTATTTTCATGAATTTTTGTCAGGTTGTAGATGGCATTCGGTAGGAGTTTCGCGTGCAAGAATGACAACTCTAATCGACTTGGTTCAGGAGTTATCTCCCATAGTCTCCCAAATTGTAAAATTTTGTGTGGACCATATCTCTTAAACCCTTTAAGATATTTTCATGATACTTCACCAATATGTAGAGAACATTGAGTAGGCATGTTGCGTACAAGAAACACAACTCTAGCTGACCCTGTTTTGGAGTTTACCCCATAGTTGTTAAATCTTGTGCGGCCCATAACTCTAAAACCCTTTAAGGTATTTTCATGATACTTCACCATTAGGTAGAGGACATTGAGTAGGCATGTCACGTACAAGAAAGACAACTCTAACTGACTGCATTCTTGAGTTATCTCCCATAGTTATAAAATCTTGTGCAGGCTGTAACTTAATAACCCATGGAGATATTTTCATGACACTTGATCAAGTTGTAGAGGACATTGAGTAGGTGTGTTACATACAAGAACGAGAAATCTAGCTGACTCCATTTTGGGAGTTATTTCCCATAGTTGTTAAATCTTGTGTGGCCCATAACTCTAAAACCCTATAAGTTATTTTCATGATACTGCACCAATAGGTAGAGGACAATGAGTTGGGGTGTCGCGTACAAGAATGACAACTCTAACTGACTGCGTTCTGGAGTTATCTCCCATAGTTATGAAATCTTGTGCAGGCCATAACTCAATAACCCTTTGAGAGATTATCATGATACTTGATCAAGTTGTAGAGGACATTGAGTAGGTGTGTCACATTCAAGAACAACAACTCTGACTCAGTTCTGGAGTTATCTTCCATAGTTGTTAAGTCTTGTGCAGGCCATAACTCTTAAACCCTTTGAGATATTTTTATGATACTTCATCAAGTTGTAGAGGACATTGAGTAGGCATGTCATGTACACAAAAGACAAGTCTGACTCCATTTTTGAGTTATCTCCCATAGTTGTTAAATTTGCTGACCGTCATAACTTCTCTACCAGTTGAGATTTTTTGGTGATAATTAATAGGGATGCTTAGAACATTAAGAAGGAGAGTTGCATTTAAAAATTGTAACTATGGGTTACTCGTTACTCCAGTTATTTTCAATTATCTCCCCTGGTGGTAAAATCTTGTGCAGGCCATAACTCTTTAACCAGTGGAGACATTTTAATGATAGTTAGTAGAGATGCTAAGAACATAAACTAGGTGTGTCACAATATGTAAGGACAACTCTGACCTTCGGAGTGTTGGAGTTATCTCCCTTACTTATACTGCGGATGCAGATTTATCAGCAATGCATGAAGCAGGCTTTATTTTTCTCATTATTTTTGGATTCTTTGCTGAAAATCACTTATTAGCTAACACAAAATTGAGTTTCTCAGACTAACAGTTGAAGAGTTACAGGCCTTGCAGGCAAAGGGCCTTATATTTCTCATTATTTTTGGATTCTTTGTTGAAGATCACTTACTAGCGAACACAAAATCCAGTTTCTACGACTTACAGTTTGAGAGTTATAATCTTTGCAGGCAACAGGCCTTATTTTTCTCATTATTCTCAGATTCTTTGTTGAAAATCACTTACTAGCAAACAAAAAATCCAGTTTCCATGACTTACGGTTTGAGAGTTATAATTATTGCGGGCAACGGGCTTTATTTTTCTATTTATTTTCAGTTTCTTTGTTGAAAAACACAAAATCCAATTTCCACAACTTATGGTTTTAGAGTTCTATGTCTGATTCACAGTTGTGGAGTTATCACCCACTGCAGGGTTAAATAAGTGTATCCCTTGATAAAATTACATCTCTGATGCCCTAGATTGAAAAAAGACGGCCATTTGCTGTGCGATCGGGGAATTGATTTGCCATCTCTTCTGATGGCTATTTTTCAGCTTTGAAAAATGGTTTCCTTTCCATAACTATTGAAAAGATCAGTGAATTGGATTCATATTTTATACATAAGCATATAATTATAAAGTATAGGTCAAGTTTGATTTAGGGTAAAATCCACCAATTATATTTGGAGTTACAGCCCTTTTTCAGCGTTGAAAAATAGTTTCAGTTTGATATCTTTTGAAAACATTAGTGTATTGAATTCAGCACACAGGTATATAATCATAAAATAGAGGTCAGGTTCCAATTAGGGTAAAATCAACCCATTATTACGGGGGTTATGGCCCTTTTTCACCTTCAAAAGATGGTTTCCTTCCGATGTTGTTTTAAAACAGATTGATTTGTGTATTGGATTCATATTTTATACCCAGGTATATAATCATAAAATATGGTCAAGTTCGATTTAGGGTAAAATCTGCCAATTATTATGAGAGTTATGGCCCTTTTTTTACATTCATTTTTTGCAAAATACCTGCGTGTGGGTGGCGGGGGCATCTGTTTCATACTGACACATTTCTGGTCTTTTAAACGGGCCCCCGTAGCCTAGTGGATAAGAGAGTTGACTCTTAATCCATTAGGTTTCTCACCGCTGTGGTTCGAGCCTGGCTCGGGTCATATGTGGGAAAGCCAAGTTCTGCTTACGGATGGTCAGGTGGTTTTTCTCCGGGTTCTCCGGTTTTCGCCCACCTTCGATGAACGATCGGCTCGATATAAGTGAAATATTCTTGAAAGGGCCGTAAAACCCAAATCAAAAAAAAAAAAAAAAAAAAAAATTCTGGTCTTTTAATACACCTAAACACACAGTGCAGTAATTAGAACACATGTAACCATTTTAGAGGATTTGTTGTGCATGTACTCAGTGTCGGACACAAATATGACTATGCAGACTTTAGCCAGACATCCATACATTTGTACATTCAAAGGCACAAATGCATGCAGTCTACATCAAATATCTATACTGTTTGGTTGAAAAAAGCACCTTACCTGGAGCTTTGTATTCGCATATGCTATCTTATGATTATTTCTGTGTTGTGCCAGAGTTTGAAAAGTTTTGTTGAATTTAATTTTCTAGATACTTCAGGATTTTGCCTTCCAAAGGGGACAGCTGGCAGATGATGATAATAATATAGATTTTGAAACTATGAGGTAGGTGACTATTTGTATAGTCGAAATAATTTTACCCTTAATACAGTGGTGGGTGTAAAATATCAAGTAGGATATACATTTCTGGTGTACCTGGTCTTACAGTGAAGGGTGTTACATGTCCAGTATGATATATTTTTCTGATGCATCTAGTTTTACATTGATTGGTGTTACATGTCAAGTATGATGTACATTTCTGGTGTACCTGGTCTTATAGTGGTGGGTACTACACGCCAAGTATAGTGTAACTATCCGGTGCAGCAGGTTATACAGTGGTGGGTGTTTCGTGTCAAGTAGGATATACTCTTCTGGTGTACCTAGTCTTACAGTGGTGGATGTTACATATAAAGTACTATGTAAATTTCTGGTGCCTCTGGTCTTACAATGGTGGGTGTTACATGTCCTGTCTGATAAAACTTTCTGGTGCTTCTTGTCTTACAGTGATGGGTGTTTTATGCAGATTATACAATTCTGGGGCGGCCTAGGTTGCTCAGTTGGATGCGCCTCTAACTGGTGATCAGGAACATCCCGTGTTCAGTCCCTGCCATGTTCGGCAACATTCTTTCATAGAGATTGATCATGAACTATTTTCTAAGGTCAATCTCTTCCTTCCGCTGATTCAAGAAGGGCAGTTGACAATTTCTGGCAAAAGAATGTGCACCTCTCTTGTCTATGAAAATCATCCAGTCTGCATGCTTGATTATTGCATATACTTAGATTTTATTTTATTCTAAGGGAAACAATAGGTTCAGAATATGACAGTTTCTAAATTTGTGGGCATTTATGAACACTTAGTATCAAAGTTTTTTGTGTGTTTTCTAAATGGACAGTTTCAAATCACTCAAAAGATCATTTTATATGGGCACACTTGTGTATCTAGAAACACAAGCAATGTTAGGATCTTAACCCTTTCACCCCTGAGTTTCTGAAATGGGTTCATCCACCTCTGAATTTGAACACATTTATTGATGCAAATAGGGGTTTAGTCAAATATCAATAAAAGAATGGCAGACAGTGTAGCTCCTGATTTTCATTTTGTATGCTTTGGGCAATTAAAAATAGCTTAAATGTTACCAGCCTGCCCATTTGTGTGGCAAAAGAAATGTCCAATGTCAAGTAGGATATATATTTGTGCCTCAATGAAATTAAGTCAGGGTTTGAAGCCACTTTCTTGAAACTTTACATGAGGGTAGCATGTATTAAATCTGAAAGAGTAATTGTTTGGAAACAAAAACCACATCAAATATTTGAAAATAACAGATTTGGTTCACTTAATCTGCTCATGAACAGTAATTGTACCCCCGGCATATGAAGTATGCCAAAGGGGTATATAGTTTTGGTAGGTTCTGTTTGTCCGCCTGTGATTCCCTCTGTCCATGATTCCATCCGTCAACACCTGCTATAACAAGTTTAATTTCAAAGATTTTGATTACTTATATCTCTGCAGCCACTTAACAGAAACTATTCATATTTGGTATGGGTGTATCTAGGAGGGGTCTCTTCTATTCTACATCTATGGACCCCTCAGTCATGTCCAGGGGCGGGGCTAGAAGTCAAAATCTAGGACGCCTCAATAAAGTAGTATATTGCAGTTTGTTTATACAAAAAACTTCTTAATAAAGAAGGATGCACATCAGGCATGTTTATCACATCAACATTTAGTGTAATAAGGTCAAGGTTATTGTGACCTGATTTTTATGATACTTGGAATATTAGTTCTTTGTGACACCACATTGACATCATAATAAATGTAGGTCACCTTGACCTATATTTCATGGTTGAGTGATTTTGCATTATTTCTTTGATGTTATTTGATGTATGAACATTATTATTTAGGATTATGAATCCGTATGATCCGACAGTTGGCGTAAAAGTAAATGTAGGTCACTGTGAACTATATTTCATGGTCCAGTAATTTTATGTTACATCTTGAAGTCAACTTGATGTCTGAGTATCATAGTTTCCTCAGATAAATGTAGGTCTTTGTGACCTATATTTCATAGCCCATTGATTTTGTCTTATCCCTCTAGTTGATGCCTAAGTGCCATATTTACAGATAATGACAAAGTGTGACCCAAACTTTGACCTCAAAGTAAATATAAATCAGCATATATTTCATGGTCTAGTGATTTTACTTAATATCTTCTAGATTATTTAATGGATTAACATCATAGTGGGTGTAATGGATCAGTGTCACACATCAGATTGACCTCTCAAGTATATGTAGGTTAGTGACCTATATTTTATGGTCCAGCAATTTTGCTTCATGTCTTGAAGACTATTTATCAAGAAAAGTTGTGCTTTAGATTATAGATCAGTGTCACTCAGAGATTGACCTTGTAAACTATATGTGGGTCAGTGACCTATATTTCATGGTCCATTAATTTTGCCTTACATAATTGTCCTTGACTTAAAAATATTTTATAATCAAAGGCTCCATATTCCTCAAAAATAGACATTCTTCATCCAAGAAAGGTTTAGTAAATTGACACATGATATTAATATGATCACAAAATGTGGCATCCGACAGCCTGTAAAATTTCAGTCAGTCGCTTGTTCCTGAACTGAATCAAAAATGAAATGATTTTCTTTTTTTATCATATTTCTGAATTAATGTTAGCAACATTAATTCAGAGATATGATAAAAATCATTTCACTTATTATCCAGTTCAAGAACGAGGCTGTCAGGAGCCACATTTTATGATTGTACTAATACCATATATCTATTTATTAAAACCTTCTTGGACAATTCTGTTTTTGAGAAATATGGAGCCTTTAAGAAATGGCGCCTGCAAGGGGTATTCGTGACCCTCTGGGCACTTGCTTTAGTGTAACAATAAATGTGCCACACTGCTTAAAGCTCCCAGCCCATTGTTGAGAGATATTAGAATTTGTCAAACTTAGGTACATTCAACCCTACCCCACATACTTCTCAAAACATTTTTGTTGATGTCATTTATGGAAAGTTGTTACATGACATGTGCCTGTACATGTGTGCAATGACTGTTTCACTTAGATGAGCAAGTTATGGCCCATTGAGCTCTTGTGATAACCTGGTGGAAGTCCCTTCTTCAACTTAAGTGCTGATTATACTTGGTGACAGATTTCATAGGCAGCTTTGATATATATCTGTGATAATTATTTGTACCAACATGACCAATAGATACCCACCCACATCTCAGGTTCAAGATCACACCCTTAATATGTTTGTGTTCAGTTTTGTTCAACTTTTGGTTAAAGTCCATCTTTTGCTAATTTCTCCAAATACTTTGTAGCTTTTATCTTTGATTTAATGGTTTGTAGCACTGAGACTTTCTTTCTATATAACATCCAGCTACTGATGTTTACCTTACAGTCTATATAGTTTTCATCATTTGTCCATCACCAGCCCTGTCTGTCAAATAAAGACATCAAAAACCACATATGAAATCACAGACATAAAAAACGAAGAACTGCAAAGAGGAACAGCCTTGGAATGGTCAGTAGGAAAACTACTTGGGTACTTAAACTAGTTTTACCTGCGGGAAACCTCACCCTTAATTCTGATACAGTTCCCGGATTACAAATATATGTTCGGTCCACCCAGGGGTCCTCTACCTTATCTATGAAACGTCACAGTGAAACACATATAATCACAAACACTATGGTGAAACCAAGCAAAGGGTTGAATGACGATCTGAAGCCAGAACACAAGAAAAACACAAACAGGACTACAGTGAGCCAGGATAAACCATGTTGACTGTTATTTCAAGCTAGTAATTGTCTTCTTTTATTTCTAGTTAGTAATTGTTTTCTACTGTTATTTCTAGTTAGTAATTGTCTTCTGTTATTTCTAATTAGTAATTGTCTTCTACTGTTATTTTAGTTAGTAATTGTCTTCTTTTATTTCTAGTTAGTAATTGAGTTCTACTGTTATTTCTAGTAAGTAATTGTCTTCTGTTATTTCTAGTTAGTAATTGTCTTCTACTGTTATTTCAAGCTAGTAATTGTCTTATTTCTAGTTAATAATTGTCTTCTACTGTTATTTCTAGTTAGCTCACCTGGAGCTTTGTTCCAGGTCAGCTTATGCCATGGCTTGTTGTCCGTCGACTGTCTGTCCATCCGTCCGTCGTCAGTCCATCAGTTCGTTGTTAGCTTTTCACTTTTTCAACATCTCCTCCAGAACCATAAGTTGGATTGAGCTGAAACTTAGTGGGAGGCATTGTGGCAACATGGAGATTCAGAATTGCTAAAATCGTTCCGTTCCGATATCCAAGGTGGCCATCTTGAAATTCTTCAAACAACATCTCCTCCCAAACCGTAAGTCAGATTGAGCCAAAACTTGATGGGAGGCATCACAGTGACACAGAGATTCAGAATTGCTAAAATTGTTCCGTTTCGATATCCAAGATGACCGCCATGGTGGCCATCTTGAAATTCTTCAGACGACATCTCCTCCCAAACCCTAAGTTGAATTGAGCCAAAACTTGATGGGAGGCATCGCAGTGACACAGAGATTCAGAATTGCTAAAATTGTTCTGCCATCTTGAAATTTTTCAAACAACATCTCCTCCCAAACCGTAAGTCGGATTGAGCGAAAACTTGATGGGAGACATCACAGTGTCATGGAGATTCAGAATTGCTAAAATCGTTCCATTCTGATATCCAAGATGGTGGCCATCTTGAAATTCTTCAAACGACATCTCCTCCCAAACCATCTCAGATTGAACTGAAACTTGGGAGGCATTGGAGCAACATTAATTCAGAATTGCTAAAATCATTCCGTTCCGATATCCAAGATGGCTGCCATGGTGGCCATCTTGAAATTCTTCAAATGACATCACCCAAATCTTAAATTGGATTGAGCGAAAACTTGTTGGGAAGCATCACAGTGACACAGAGATTCAGAATTGCTAAAACCATTCCGTTCCTATATCCAAGATAGCTGCCAAGGGGTCCATCTCAAAATTCTTCAAAAGACATCTCCTCCAAAACCATAAGTCAGATTGAGCAGAAACTTGTTGGGAGGCATTGGAGCGTTATAGAGATTCAGAATTGCTAAAATATTTCCGTTCCAATATACAAGATGGCCACCATGGTGGCCATCTATGGCGGCCATCTTTAAATTCTTCAAACAACATCTCCTCCCAAACCGTAGGTTGGATTGAGCCAAAACTTGATGGGAGGCATCGGAGCGACATGGAGATTCAGAATTGCTAAAATTCTTCCGTTCTGATATCTAAGATGGCCGCCATGGCAGCCATATTGAAATTCTTCAAACAACATATCCTCCCAAACCGTAAGTTGGATTGAGCCAAAACTTGATGGGAAGCATTGGAGCAACATAGAGATTCAGAATTGCTTAAATCATTCTGTTTGGCTATCTAAGATGGCTTTTGAAACCACGTCTGCTCCCGAACCCTAAGTCAGATTCAGCCCAAACTTGGTGGGAGGCATTAGGGCCACATGGAGATTTAGAATTGCTAAAATCATTCCGTTCTGATATCCAAGATATCCTCCCAAACAACATCTCCTCCCATAAGTCGGTTTGAGCGAAAACTTGATGGGAAGCATCACAATGACACATAGATTAAGAATTGCTAAAATCCTTCCGTTCTGATATCCATGATGGTCACCACAGAGGCCATCTTGAAATTCTTCAAACGACATCTCCTCCCAAACCATAAGTCAGATTGAGCTGAAACTAGATGGGAGGCATCGGAGCATTATAGAGATTCAGAATTGCTAAAATAGATGGCCATCTGGAAATTCTTCAAACGACATCTCCCAAACTGTAGTCGGATTGAGCCAAAACTTGATGGGAAGCATCACAGTGACACAGAGATTCCGAACTGCTAAAATGTTTCATTTCTATATCCAAGATGGCAGTCACGGGTGTCATCTTGAAATTCTTCAAATGACATCTCCTCCCAAACCATGTCAGATTGAGCCAAAACTTGATGGCAGGCATATGAGCATTATAGAGATTCAGAATCGCTAAAATCGTTAAGTTCCGATATCCAAGATGGCTGCCATGGTGGCCATCTTGAAATTCTTCAAACGACATCTCCCAAACCATAGGTCGGATAGAGCCAAAATTTGATGGGAGGCATCGGAGCTACATAGAGATTCAGAATTACTAAAATTCTTCCGTTCCAATATCCAAGATGGCCGACATGGCAGCGATCTTGAAATTCTTCGAACGACATCTCCTCCTAAACCATAAGTTGGATTGAGTGGAAATCTGATGGGAAGCACCAGAGCGACATAGAGATTCAGAATAGCTTAAATTGTTCAGTTTGGCTATCAAGGATGGTGGTCTGGGAGGCCATATTGAAAATCTTGAAACAACATCTGCTTCCGAACCCTAAGTCTGATTAAGCCCACACTTGGAGGGAGGCATTAGGGCCACATGGAGATTTAGAATTGCTAAAATCATTCCGTTCTGATATCCAAGATGGCTGCCATGTCAGCCATGGGAGACATCGGAGCAACATAGAGATTCAGAATTGCTAAAATCATTCAGTTCTGATATCAAAGATGGCCCCCATGGTGGCCATCTTGAAAATCTTCAAACCATGTCTCCTCCCGAACGGTAAGTAGGATTGAGTCCAACCTTGGCTGGAGGCATTGGGGTGACATGGAGATTAGAATTGCTAAATTGGTTCCATTCCAGTATCCAAGATGGCTGCCATGGTGGCCAGCTTGAAAATCTTGAAACATCATCTGTGTTGGCATGGTAAGTCGGAACTTGGTGGGAGGCATTTAGGAGACATGGAGATTCAGAACTACTAAATTTGTTCGCTTCTGACATCCAAGATGGCGACCATAAAAGCCATCTTGAAATTCTTCAAAAGACATCTCCTTCCATACTGTAATGCAAATTGAGCCCAAACTTGATGGGAGGCATTGGAGTGACATAGAGATTCAGAATTGCTAAAATAGTTCTGGTCTGATATCTGAAATGGCCCCAAGGTGGCCATCTTGAAATTCTTCAAACCTCATCTGCTCCAGAATGTTAAGTCAGATTGAGCCAAAACTTGGTAGGAGGCATTGGGGTGACATGGAGAGTCAGAATTGATAAAAAAATTTTGTTACGATATCCACTATGGCTGCCATAGCAGCCATCTCGAAGTTCTTCTATTGTTAGCTCACCTGGAGCTTGAAAATCTTCAAATCACATCTGCTCCAGAACAGAAGTCTGATTGAGCTTAAGCATGATGAGAGGTATTGGGGTGTTATGGAAATTCAGAATTGCTAAATTCGTTCTGTTCCAATGTCCAAGATGGCCACCATCTTGAAATTCTTCAAACCACATCTCCTCCCAAACAGTAAGTCAGGTTGATGGGAGGCATCAGGGTGACATGAAGAGTCAGTATTCCTAAATTGTTTAGTTCCAATATTCAAGATAGCGGCCATGATGGCAATCTTGAAACTCTTCAAACAACATCGGATTCTGAATTACTAAAGGCAATCTGATGTGATAGCCAAGATGGCCACCATGGCACAATGTAACACATCATGATCAGCCTAATCCAGGTGAGCGATTTCTGGTGCACTTGGGCCTCTAGTTGTCTTTTATCTATCTGTATTAGTAAATGAACATTTCATACAAAAATGGAAAAACTATATTTATGTTTCAGTCAAGCATATTGTAATGTGATAGCAGGAGCGAGCATGGTTATTGGTCTAAAGTTTGCTGGGACAGCAAATCAGGCAGCTTTCAACACTTTAGTAAGTGCAACTTTTACTTTTCCTTCTTAGTGTGATGATTTTGACAGTATATTTATAATAGACTGAAAGAATAGTTAGTATTGAGTCTGATCATGAGCAGTACATTTATATGCATCACTGCTCACACCCTGTAGACATGGCTAGGTGAAAATTTCAGTAGACAACATTTTGAAATATTTATGCCCCCAACTTCGAAGAAGTTGGAGGGGCATATTGCTTCTGGGACGTTTGTGCGTGCGTGCGTCCGTCCGTCTATCCGTCCGTGCGTCCATCCGTTACACTTTTTGATGCATAGCATAACTTCTGAACCATGCATGCTAGGGTTTTGAAATTTCATATATGGATTCCTCATGAAAAAATAGCTGACCCATATTTTTTTCCCATCAGGATTATGCCCCTTTCCTGAGTTATGGCCCTTTGAAAAAATATAGATGAATTCTTGTCAGCACAATATCTCTAAAGCTATTGAAGCTAGAGCCTTGAAACCTGGTGAATAGATTGGTATTGATGAGTAGATGACCTGATTAATTTTTGAATAAATTCTGAAAATAACTTCTTGAGTTATGGCCCTTTATAACTTTGGGCATTTTTACAATTTCACACTTTTTGATGCATAGCATAAGTTTTGAACTGTGCATGCTAGGGTTTTGAAATTTCATATATGGATTCCTCATGAAAAAATAGCTGACAAGTATTTTTTTTCTTATCAGGATTATGCCCCTTTTCTGAGTTATGGCCCTTTGAAAAAATATGGATGAATTCTTGTCAGCAAAATATCTCAAAAGCTATTGAAGCTAGAGCCTTGAAACCTGGTGAATAGATTGGTATTGATGAGTAGATGACCTGATTAACTTTTGAATAAATTCTGAAAATTACTTCATGAGTTATGGCCCTTTATATCTTTGGGCATTTTTATGTTGCACACTTTTTGATGCATAGCATAAGTTTTGAACTGTGCATGCTAGGGTTTTGAAATTTCATATATGGATTCCTCATGAAAAAATAGCAGACACATATTTTTTTCTGATCAGGATTATGCCCCTTTCCTGAGGTATGGCCCTTTGAAAAAATATGGATGGAATCTTTTCAGCAAGCTATCTCAAAAACTATTGAAGCTAGAGCCTTGAAATTTGAGGAATAGGTTGGTAGCGATGAGTAGATGACCTGATTAACTTTTGAATAAATTCTGAAAAGTATTTCTTAAGTTATGGCCCTTTGTCATTTTTGGCATTTTTACATTGCACACTTTTTGATGCATAGCATAAGTTTTGAACTGTGCATGCTAGGGTTTTACAATTTCATATTTAGATTTCTCATGAAAAAATAGCTGACGCATATTTTTTTTTTCTTTTTTTTTTTTTCTTAATAGGATTATGCCCCTTACCTGAGTTACGGCCCTTTGAAAAAATATTGATGAAGTCTTGTCAGCAAAATATGTCAAAAACTATTGAGGCTAGAGCCTTGAAATTTAAGGAATAAATTGGTAGCGATGAGTAGATGACCTGATTAACTTTTGGATAAAATTCTGAAAAGTACTTCTTGAGTTATGGCCCTTTGTCAGTTTGGGCATTTTTACATTGCACACTTTTTGATGCTTAGCACAGGTTTTGAACTGTGCATGCTAGGGTTTTGAAATTTCATGTATGGATTCCTCATGAAAAAATATCTGACACATATTTTTTTCCTGTCAGGATTATGCCCCTTTCCTGAGTTATGGCCCTTTGAAGAAATATGGATGTAAGCAAAATATCTCAAAAACTATTGAAGCTAGAGCCTTGAAATTTAAGGAATAGATTGGTAGCGATGAGTAGATGACCTGATTAACTTTTGAATAAATTCTGAAAAGTACTTCATGAGTTATGGCCCTTTGTCATTTTTGGCATTTTTACATTGCACACTTTTTGATGCATAGCATAAGTTTTGAACTGTGCATGCTAGTTTGAAATTTCATATGGATTCCTCATGAAAAAGTAGGTGACCCATATTTTTTTTCCTATCCAAATTATCTCCCATTTTAGAGTTATTTCCCTTTTAATAAAATAACATTGAAATCTCGTATATTTGTACTGTTGTTACTGTCATGGGCAAGCAGTGTTGGAGTCGAGCAGTGTTAGAGTCAGGCAGTTGGGGGCATAGTGTTTTACAAACACCAGCTCTAGTTTTATTATTTTTCCTAGAAAATTGTATTTGACACTTCATGCAAATATGAGAGCCTATTTTTTAGGAAAAATAAGAAAAATATCATCAGTCTGTCCTCTGCTGAATTTCCCCATAGCACAGCAAGCGTTAAGCAGTACTGTATTTTTAGAATGACTTAAAGGAAGGGCCAGAAAATATAAACTACTATTGCAAAGGCTCAAGAAACTGAAAAAATTAAATCAGTCTGACATAATTCTGTCAATTTCATTTCCAGAAAATGGTGATCATTGACTTTGGCCATTTCTGTAACCGTCTATATTTTCTGTACCAATAGTTCTTTTTATGCCTCCGCATCCGATGATGCTGGGGGCATATAGTTTTTCGGTTTTCTGTATGTGCGTACGAAGGTACGTCCTTTTGTACAAATGTGTGTACATACATAAGTACGTATGTACATATGTACGTACATGATCCTGTTAGACTCAGGTTAAGGAATTTGTACCAGGTAGAATTTTGCAGTTTTATAGTCAGATACCCCACAGCGGGGGCATCCGTGTACTGTGGACACATTTCTGGTTCTATGGAAACATGGGGTATATAGTTTTCCTCATGCCATTTGTCCATTCATCTTTCCATTCACAGAAATGTCTGGGTGGCCAAATGGCTAGCGTTCCCAGGTGGAATTTGGCTTACAACTGCATGGCACTTTGTTGCACAGAGCCTTTCATAATCATCCTTCCATCATCTTGATATAACTTAAACAATGTTGAGAGAGATGTAAAGCACCAAATCATCATCATCTGTCCATCCATTATACTGACTTTCCATTTGTCCATCAGTTTGTAAAACCCTTGCCACGTTGAATAAATTAAGATGCCACACCCACTTCTAATTTTCAGCCAATCAGATTACTTGATCCTGATTGGTTGATATAAATTCACATAATGGCAAACAGTGCAGATCCAGATCAGTTGACTTCTTCAGAAGTTGGTTGATCTGGATCTACACTGTTATCAAAGACAGGACATATCCGGGTTCAGCAGGAATAGGGTTGACACTTTGGTAATAACGTTTTGCATCAAAGCTTTTAAGAGATTAAATCTCCTCAACCTTGCTCATGCTTGCACTGATGTAATATACTGATCCAAAGATTTTATAGGCAGGTGTCTGCCCCCTTGGTGACATTTTAGTCCTTTGCATTACCGGTAGCTTTGGTGATGGCACTGGCCAAGGGTATATGTGACACCCTGGTCATTTGCTCTAGTTAATTTATATAAAAGGATAGGATATTATAGCTGTTATGTGACAGACTGCATGCTTAGTTCTTAACCCATTCAGGGTTAACAGTTCTGCTGCCCTCTTTAATTGCATGACAGAGAGTCAGGTCATAGAGCCAATGTCAGCTCAATCCTAAACCATTTTCTAGACAATTTGTGTCTTACTCGTCTCCGCTCACTGTGGTACTACTAAAGATTTCCCTTTGCTCTGGCTTTCGGCTTGTAGTCAAGCCTTTATCTTTGTTTCACCCTGGTGTTGAGAAAATAATTTATATGCTTTCTGTGTTGATCCATTGATGAGTTAGATAACCACCCTGTGGACTTAACCCTTATACAGTCGACTCTCGTTATCTCGAATTCCAAGGGACTCTCTGAAATACTTCGAGATATCCGTACCTCAACATATCAGATGAGCAGAATTGAGGAAAAAATAATTCAAACAACCACATTTAACAAATATATGTGTAATTGGACTCTTGAAGTTAGAGATATATTGAAAATATTGTGGAAAAGAGGAGAAATTGCTCTTAGGAGCTAAAGAGTAATTTCTCCTCTTTTCCACAATATTTTTTTTACCTGTTGTTAGATTTTCATGTTTAGGTAAGCGGTTATTCGAGATAAGCGAGGTCAAGATAACGAGAGTCAATTGTATATATCTGGAATTGTATGAGGATTAAAGGCAAGGTTGGACATCCATAAAGTTGGGTTCAATTCTCCTAATTTTTTTAATTGTTTAAACCCGGTTTTACTGTTGAACATTCTAAGATGGTATTTCTGTTATAGCCAGCCTCGGTGGCTCAGTTGGATGCGCCGTCTGACTGGAGACCAGGAGGTCGCAGGTTCAACCCCTGCCTACGTCGGTAACATTCTTTCATGGAGATTGATCGTGAAATATTTTCTATGGTCATTCTCTCCCTTCCGCTGATTCAAGAAGGGCAGTTGTCAGTTTCTGGCGAAAGAATGTGCACAATACTGGTAAACCGCTTAGAGGACTAAGCCTGCCCAGTAAACATGTGGTTAGGTAAACTGACCGTGCTCGACATGACCCCATTGAGTTGATTGGGCCATAAAACCTCAACACAAACAAATAAACTTCTGTTGTAGTTTCTCTTTGGTGGCCTGTTCTGCTATCGTGTTTTTTTTGTTTTTTTTTTCGAGGAAGTACTATTTTTTATAGTCATTTTCTGTTATTAAACCTTTTTTCAGTGCCTCAGGAGGGCTATGTTCTGTGATTGTGGCCTTTTCATAGGTCTCTCTTTATTTAATTTGAAGAATGTATACAAGAAATAGGGAAGACACTGATACACCTTTGATGTACAGCCTTGTCTTGGTCTTAACTGTCTTAGAGTACATCATCGTAATGTCAATTTATTAGGTACATTTATGATTATGTTTGCCATTTGTCTTGTTAGATGGAGTGTATGACAAGATCACTGAAGATAATATCTACACCACCTCTGGTAGAGCAGGCTGGCAAGAGTACAGTAGAGAACTGTATGATGACAGTGCTTATATCAATGGCTATGGTATGTTGTAACACCGTTTAACGCTTAGCACTCTGGGTAAAATTTTCACCAGGCAACATTGTGAAATATTTTTCTTATTTTTTCCTAGGAAACAGGATTTGACATTTCATGCAAATTGTCTCCAATGGAGACAGTTTGCATGGAATAGCAAGTCCTGTCTTCTGGGAAAAATAAGAAAAAATGTTATCCATTTGTCATCTGCTGAATTTGCCCAGAGAGTCGTAAAGGTAGAGCTGTTTCTAATTCTTTACAAAACTGCTATGGCATTACATCAATATTGTCCCTGCAAGGTGATTCAGATGAGATGACACATGTTTCTTATGGATTACCCACATACCTACATATAAATATTGTCATAACAATTTCAAGCAAATTTAGTATGAAGGGCATTTGAAAAGTAGTGGCAGATTAAAATGATTACTCTCTCCATATGCTATATCCAAATTCCCTGTTATTTCAGTTACACTATATCCAAGCTTTTTCTGGCTTTTTCAGTATGCATTTGTTCATCTTGAACATTATCATCGTAATTTGTAGCCACTTTTAATCACTATAAATGACCAGGTCTGCTTTTAACATAATTTTTTGAGTTTAATGTTATAAATCCTGCAAATTCATAAAAAACAGACTTTGACTATTATACATTTTGGAACTCATCTAAACAAAATGCTTGTGTTTTCCCTAATATTTTAAATGTCCTATGCATGAAAGTGACCTCTATTATTTAGAAGTGTTGATGTTTATTTGCTAAAGTCATCACCATAACCTCATATAACCTTCTCAGTTTCTCACCAGTAGGCATGTCACTGACTGCATTTTATTGTGTAGAACGACATTTGATTTCAAATACAGAGTGGACGAAATAGAATACTAAGCATATATGTCCATTGCCATGTGAACTTGTGCCGAATAGTTCACAATAAATTCAATAACTTGTAATTATACACAAAAACAGATTGCTTAAACTGTACTACATGGAAAACAAATATTGTTTCATTTAAGGGGAATTGATACATCTGGTAGATCTTCCACCAATGTTTACAAAGGGGGACAACTTTTTTGACTTGCTGTTTGTTTTCCTGTACACCAGGGCCCAGTTGTTCAAAGCATCATTAGCTTAATGAGCTTGTTAGTGGTCAAAATGTTAACTGTTCTAGTAATTACATTATCTAATTCACAGGTATTTTTGCTGAAAAAATGTGAGTAGCTTTTACAAATGCAAACTAATGACATCGTTACAACTGGGCCGGCCCAGGCCTCTTCTGAAAAAGAGTCTACTCTGAAAGGAAGGAATTTAGTTTGACAGAGTTGCCTCCAATGGAAGTGTACCCATTCCCCCTAATACAGATACAACTTGTTTTTTGCAGAACCTGCACTAAATCATGTAGCAATAAACATGTGTATAGTTATCATCAGATTAACTTTTTCAGACTATACATAGCTCCAGTTAAGGCACTTTTTTCAAACAAAAGTGTTCATATTGTTCTTATTTCTCAGTGAAAACATATGTTGTTGGTACTCATTAGAAGCACCTCAGTGAGGCACTCCTAATGAGTACCAACAGCATATGTTTTCGTCGAGATATAAAAAAAAATATTATGTGGATACCGCCTCTTATCAGGAGCCATTACAAAAACATGCCTATTCAAATGTACTGAAAATTTTACCACCAAAAAATGAAAATGTTCAGACAAAAAATTCTGATATTTTTCATATTTCTGCTCAAAAAATTAGATTGTGGGTACTCGTTAGAACTACCTCGCTGAGGCAGTTCTAATGAGTACCCACAATCTATGTTTTTGAGCAGAAATAAAAAAAATAATGCATACCCTAGAACCCCCAGTTTTACTATATATAAGTGGGGTCTAAGGGGGTCAAAATTATATAGGCATGTTTTTGTGATGTATGCACGTAATTTCACTGATGCTTAAGATTAGTTTTGGCACAAAAAATACACACACAGAGCAATTCTGGCGACCTTGTTTGAATGGACAGTGATTTGAAGCATAAAAAACTACACCAGCTTACAACAGGTTGGCAAAATTGGGCTTCATGTTTTTTCCACATATTCTTTTCAACCTGTTTAGATATGATTTCTAAACAAATTTTCATATAGGACATTCAATGAGCAACACAGTTTTATATATTTTTGTCCAATAAGTTACACAAGATTAATCCTCATGGTTTTTACCGCAGGATGTTTTCTCATAACATCTGTAGGTAGATGCAGCACACACACACACACACACACACACACACACACACACACACACACACACACACACACACACACACATGCTCTGTAAAGGTGAAAACGTACAAGATTAAACACACACACAGTCACACACTGTAAAGAAGGTGTTTACGGGGAATGGATACACTTAGGGGAAACAACTATGTCAAAATTGTTTTCAACCCCTTCTGAAAAGAGATCTACCAGTACTCTCAAAGGGGAGCAAATTATTTCCTTTTAGAGTAGATCCCTTTTAAGAATGGATTTAGTGTGCAGGAATGCAAACAGGAAGTCACAAAAGTTGTATCCCTTGTAAAACAGGGCAGAAATTAAGCTAAGTGTATCCCAGTCCCCTTAATGTACATGATGTGCAGGCTTATCTGGCATGTCTTTCCTACTAGCATAAACATTTAGGCCATATTTTGAATGTTGTGGTACTAATAGTCTTGCTTCTTGTAGGTGATGGCAGGTACTGGGAATCTTGAAGTGTTGAGGATGTGTCGTATGTTCCGGTCACGTGTTGGTCCACCCTACAGTTTGTATGTTATGTATGGTTCCCACATGGCTGTCAGCATGGCACTGGGGCTACTCTTTCTTGGTGGTGGCAAGTAAGTCTTAATACTTAGCAGGTTAAATTTAAATTTAGCAACTGTCTTTATTTTTAACCCTTAGCGTGCTGAGAACAAAATGAAACAGGCCTGTAAGAGGGGGTACCCCTACTCAAGATTCATTAATTCCCTTAATTTTGCCTTGATTTACATGGAATTTTCACATATTATTTGTCGATCGTAGGTGCCCATTTTACCGGCAGGAGGATGGTCACATGACTAGAAACGTGATAGTCATGTGTAAACCGGGAACCGTTTAAGACACTTAAAAAAAAAAAAAAAAAGTTACAAGAGACCAGCACATACTGTGTAGTATTGCAAATGAATCGAGTGACATACTTAGGTTCTACTGTTATTCCTACTTCTTCCTCACTGGAAATGATTTAGGTGTTATGGGCTTTGTCTCCAGGAAATCGTGATCATTCGAAGTGAATGCTGAAATTAATGGCAGCTTCAAATTCAGTATTCTCGGTCTTTATTAGTGTGGGTAAAATCCAGCACCCAACTATCTAATAAAAAGTGGCGTGTTTGTATGAAAGTAGGTTCACTCCAGTATGAGAACACTTGCTCTGAATGGTTGCATGTGGTGTATAGTAAGTATGACAGGCTTTAGAGTTGGCAGACCCCTCCTGGGCGCATATAGCCACCTACAGCAGTGTGAAGGTTAAATTGTTTTTGTTTTTGTTTTTTTTTTCCATTATTTTCTCAAACATGCAGTTTGGATTTTCATTAAGTTCATCTCCCTGTCTGAGAAAAATGAAAAATACATCCTGCATTTTTCATCTTCTGCATTTGCTCAAAGTATGCTTTTATCTTAATAGGATTTCAGAAAAGCAAAATATGCTAACATGATAATAATTTTGTGACCATCACCTATATTTCACATTATGTTGATTTTGTCATTCTTGACACATGTATCATAGTTTTTAATTTTATTATAATATTGAGAGTCCAGGCAGGTGTAACAACTCCTTTCTTCTCCTGAACATAATATTAAAAACTATATTGCAAAAAATCAATTTTAAAAAAGGAAAAAAAAAAAAAAAAAGGCGATTGTAGGACTGTTATCAGAATAATGTGACAGGCAGTAGAATCATGTCAGTGTGTTTGAATGTGATACTGTAAGTGAAGCAGTGCTATAAAATGGCTTTAGTTTCCATCCAGATACTGTCATGACATGACTGAAAGATTGTTAACAATGACTTGAAACTTAAATTTGAATGAAGCAAGGTCTGAAACCTTTTCGCTTTAACTTGACATGAATTCTAAGAGGATTGAGCTTCCTGTATGCATGCGTCTCCAAGGAGAACATATGGCACTAGCCTTCTGGACAAACACATGCACACACATCAGAAGGAAAAACAGTTGCACAAAATAAGGGTTAACAGCCATCTTCTGGACTTGTTAAAACTGTATAAATGTGAACAGGGATAAAGGCATTCCTTGAACATACTTACCTAGGCCACATAGTTGCTCATATTCTGGGGTGAGTTTGCCAAAAAATACACAAAATCATGTTCATTCAGTTTGAAGCCATTTACTTGATGTTTTACTTGATAGTAAACCAATTTAAACACTGCGTCTCACAATAAAATCATTCAGAACCTCTTGTTGTTAACAGAGAGTATGTTCTAGCCTCATTCTGGTAGTGGTTGGCAGAAAGTTGTTGTTTACGCTTATCGGGCTGGTGTTTTTTTTTCAGAAAAATAAAGCAGCTTTCATTCGTCAAAAGTTTCTTTTCAGAAGAAATTCTCATCAACTGATCATTTAAATTTCATAAGCACAAATATTAACACATATTTTAACTATTTACTTGCTAAAACTAGGCATTAAAATGGTAACCATAAAGCAATATTACGGTTGTGCAAGTGCCTGCTGATATCAGAAAAATATCATTGAAACAGTTGTATTTATCTTAGGAAAAGCAGTCAAATTGCTTCTTAAAGCAGACAAGATAAAATTTAGGAGTGAATATTAACCAAACGGAATTTATTATCCAGGTAAAATTTGGCTTGAATCAATTGGTATCATTGAAAGTGTAAATGTTTGTGTCAACTACCATTATTGGTCACGTGGCATATTGTAATAACTTGGTCAGTAGCCCGGATGAAAACAATAACATTAAAAAGTCCTATAGAAGGACAAGACTTTCACTTCAGCACAGAAATTTGAAATCACAGGCTCTTATGGCCCAATACCTGGGCTATATACATGCTGAAAGGAAATGTAAAATCATATCAGTTACTCTGGGTTTGAAACAGTTTTGTGAAAATTCTATCAGGCACTCTAGGTTTGAAGCAGTTTTGTGATAAACATATCAGTTACTCTGGGTTTGAAACACTTTTGTGAAAATTGTATCAGTTACTCTAAGTTTGAAGCAGTTTTGTGAAAATCATATCAATTTCTCTTGGTTTGAAGCAGTTTTGAGAAAAACTTATCAATTACCTTGGGTTTGAAGCAGTTTTGTTAAAATCTTATCAATTACTTAGGATTTGAAGCAGTTTTTTGAAAATTATATCAGTTACTCTGGGTTTGAAGCAGTTTTTTGAAAATATATCAATTACTTTGAATTTAAAGCAGTAGTGTTGAAACTTTATTTGAATGTTAGAAAGACAAATGCCCTGGGTAATTTACAAATAATTATAAGGTTATATTTTTGTAAGAAAAAATTCAAATTAATTAAATTCAAGTGTCGCAGGTTATAGGTATATAATACACAAGTACTGCCATGTTGTATAAGGTGGCTTTTATAGTGATGCCGTAGAGTGCAGGACTTTTGAGTCCAGCAGACCGGATTTGATTTCCAGCTTGGGCAAAATAGTGGTTAGCTGTTTTCCCTGCCTGGAAGCAAATCTGGTCCTGCAATCTACTGCCTTGCTAGAAAAGCCAGCTTGTATTACAAGGCAGTACAAGTCTGTTATATACCTTTACCTGGTGACACAACTTTTACCATTTAGTTGATAAGTTACAAGAATACTTAAAAGCTTTCTTACTGCTTGTCTCCATTTTCTGTACTGTAGCATTTCATTAATTAGTGCTGAAGGGAGCTATACTGGCTGACATGGGCTTCTTGTATATTAATGTGTATATTTTTTTAGATACACTCTGAGTTGCGAGGAAGATGCAATAGCAGTGATGCTGTGTGCCTTTTTCCCAAAGTTCCCAACTCATAGCAATGATAATCGATACCATCTACAAGCATTCCGTCATCTTTATGTCTTGGCAGCAGAACGTAGAACTGTATTGCCTAGAGATGTTGACACAGGCTTTCCTTCTTATGTTCCGATGGAAATTAAATTCAAGGTTTGTTTTCCCCATCTTTTGTATGATTGCCATTTTTACTCATCTGTGCCAAAGGCTCAGGATCAGCTATTGTGATCATTTGCCATCCATTGTCCATCTGTCTGTTCGTCCATATGTTTGAACAACTTCTCCTCTGAAATTCCTGGGCCAATTTTCTTCAAACTTCTTGTCTATCCTTCTGTTGAAGGGGGATTGAACATTTGTACAAATGGTCATAGTCATTAATTAAGATGGCCACTGTGCCCATATCATGTAAAAAAAAAAAGAAAACACTTAAAAATCTTCTCCAAAACCAAGAGAGGCTTGAGGCTGAATCATGAATCATGGTATATAGCATTGTCAATGTTTACCAAGTTTGTTCAGATGAACACACAAAAGAACAATAATAGGAGACTCAGTTTTATTACATCTCTTCTTATACAGCAATTTAATTTGCAAGGCTGTATATGCCCTCTAGCTTTGGCTTAAGCGGTATTCGATTTTCAAAGTAACCAGAATGGGCTCAATGATCCCAAAGGAAATAGAATATAATCTGGCTATGATGGAATATTGGGAGATGTTTTACGGCTGCCACACAACACTTAACACCAGCTGCGGTGAAGTAAAATAGAAATCTAAAAAGTTACCTATGGAAAGAAAACACAAAAGAACAAAAGTCTGAGAGTCTGTTTTATGAGTTCTCTTCATATACAGCAGTGTAGTTTGTGAGGCTGTATATACCCATTAGCACTGGCTTAAACTGTATTCCATTTCTGTAGTATCCAGAATAGACTCAATGATCCCAAAGTAAATAAAACGTAATCTGCACAATCATAGCTGTAGTTAAGGTGCTTTTTCAATCCAAAAGTATTGATATTTTTCTTATTTGTCCATGAAAACATATGTTTTGGGTACTCATTAGAAGCACCTCACTGAGGCACTTCTAATGAGTACCCACAACATATGTTTTCGTGGACAAATTAGAAAACTACTGACCTGATACCTACTCTTATCTAGACCTATGCACAATGATGAAGTATGGGGAGATGTTTTATGGCTGTCACATGGCATTTAACACCAGCTGCAGTGAAATAAATTAAAAATCTAAAAGGTTGCCTTTGGGAACAAAGAACTCACAAAAGAACAAAAATCGGAGACTCAGTTTTATTAAGTCTCTTTATATACAGCAGTGTTTGCGAGGCTGTATATGCCCTCTAGCACTGGCTTTAGTGGTATTCAGTTTTCAAAGTAACTAGAATGGGCTCAATGACCCCAAAGGAAATAAAATATAATCTGCACTATGATGAAAAAGACTTGGAATGATAAAACTTACAATATATGATCAAAGTTGCAAAACCTTTTTGCCACAAATTCTTTTTCCCATGGGGGTTATCTGCTCTTGCCCCTGGGCTATATACAGTTTTGAAATCATGTAATCCATAAATCATTCATCTCCTCTGAAACTGCAACACAAATTTTAGTGAAATTGCACATGAGACCTTCTGTCAAAGTAATATTGACAATTTGTTTAAACGGTTCCACACCATTGAACAATGTGGTTGCCATGTCCATATATGGTAAAAAATACACTTAAAAATCTTTTTCAGAACCAAGAAAGTTTTGATGTTGAATCATGGTATATAGTATCAAGGACTCAAGCTCTACCAAGGTCAAATTTGCTTCCATATACAATATATGGGGAAAAATCATTCTCTCAAAGTGTATTAAAGACTTATGGTTGAAACTTACAATTTATGTTGAAGTAGCAAAACCTTATATTTACAATCAAATTTTTTCCTCCAGGGTTTATCTGCCCATACTTATATAAACTTGAAATATATGCTTAAAGTACCAAAACCATTTAGTTACTATCAAAATGTTATCTGCGGGAGAGGTGTGTGTGTGTGTGTGTGTGTGTGGGGGGGGGGGGGGGGGGGGTGTGGGGCAGGGGTGCTGTCTGCACGTATATAATATGGAAATTTTAAATGACCACCTTTGAAACCACTCAGCCACTTTTTATCAAATTTCATATGGCACCTTTTGTCAATGTCTTTTCCAGAACCAAGAAAATCTTGAGACCGAGTCTTGGTATGTAGCATTGGGATTGTGAGCTACCATATTGTTCATATGATGATCCCAGGTTGACCTTTGACCGTTTTTTATGACAAGATTAAATTTGCTTCCCTATAAATTTGTATGGGGTAAATGTTGAAAAGTTATTCCTTCAGAATTTATTATAGACTAATGGTTGAACCTTACAATATATGATCTGAGTAGCAAAACCCTTCAGTTATAATAAAAAAAAATGTTTTCCACTGGGGTTATCTGTAAAATCATGAATTGTTTAAATGCTTGTCCCCCTGAAATCACTGCCAGGGCCAATTTTCACCAAATTTCATGTGGAGCCTTCTGTCAGAGGGGAATTGAAAATGTGTTTTAATGGTCATGCTTCAATGATCAAGACGGCCACCATACCCATAGATGTTGAAAACTGTTTAAAAATCTTCTTCAGAACCAAGAAAGCTTCGAAACTCAGTCTTAATATAGAGCATTGTAGATGGGAAATTGACAAGGCTTTGTTAATCCTAGGTTGACCTTTTAATGGCAAAGTTAAATTTGATTCCCTATTATATGTATGGCAAACAGCTGGATGCAAATTTTGTTTTAAAGATAGTAAGGACTCCAGTACAAAACTTTTGCTAACTCTAGAATCGGAAAGATATATGATTTATTTTGATATAAGAAGAAAACCTTAACATGTCTGTATATAAAACAACAGTATAGCAGATACGCATGCATTGCATTTTGCAAAAACTTGCACATTTCTATGGAGGCCTAGTTGATACTTAACAAATTCTAAGTATACAAAACCTTATGTCTTAGGTGAAAATCATAAAAAAAAGAAAGAAAAAATGCTCAAAACAGAAAGCAGAATGTTTATTTTCCCATGTGCGTATGCAAACATGATGCCATGAGTGACTCTGCTGTGTTTTCTGAATTCAAGGGTGAGTACCCTGTTTTCCTGTCTGACATCAATTTTTAAATTTTGCAAGCAAACTGTATTTCAAATAAACCTTCTACTGTTTCTATAGCATTTATTAGAATGTATATAGAAATGGATTAATACCAAAAATGTTTGATTCTTTGTCCAATATGGCCGCTAAGATTAAGTTGTAAGAAAACATTTGATTGCAAATTTTATGACGTCATTTTGAATGACACATTTTAAATTTTACCAGACATCTTTTGGGCATTTATGTTTATGGTTTTTCTATAAAAATATTCGTATAGAACAGTGTATTAGACTTGTAAAAATGCACATTGAGGGGAATTGCTATGCATTTTGTCTTGTCCATAATTTCAAAATGTTTGTTGACAAACTATACTCGCTGATAATGTATGAAGACCAAACATAATAAGTGACATAATTTCCGCAAACAAAAATGTTAATTAAAATTCCATAAAATACGCGCTGTTTAACAAAATGCTACAGGAATTTTAAACAATTAGAGTTAATTTATATTCAGACATCAACTGTACGGATTAATTTATTACAAGTTGGATGTATATTTCACCTGTTAGTATATACTTGTGTACTATATGCTTAATAGAACTTACAGTTGGTTGGCAAAACTTTAAACCAGTATCATGCAAAATGCATTGTTTCTCCAAAATGCATTTAGTTGTGAATTGCTATACAGCAGTTTTTTATAAATCAATATCCAAGCTTTATCTATACAAAAACTCAGGTTTATATCTTTCGGATTGTAGGGTTACGTGTTTTTTTTTTTTGCAAGATACAGGAATTGAGAACCCGACAAAGACCATTCACTATTTTGATAGTTGCTGAGATAATACTGGAAGAAAGTTTTTTGGCATATCTGCAGATATGCAATGGCTGTTTCACTCAGGTTAGCACATCATGGCCCATGGGCCTCTTGTTAAATGTTTAGTCCGCCTCTATCACTGTTGGGAAACAAACTCAGTGGTAACTACCATTTGTTCTTACTTCACATGCTCTGAAGTCTTTTAGTTTGGAAAACTGGTATTTCCTTTTAGTTCTTATACATTCCAATGGAAAATTTTGACACATAGCCCAGTTGGTGGGGCATAAGTTTTCCTTTTCCTGGCTACTTTAATTGTCTCACAGCTTTCCTTGGTTACTGAGAACACTTGGGACAAACTGTCAGGAACGTAACTGTTATCTAACATGGACAACTGCAATTTTGTAACAAAACACTATTTTATTCCAACTCTTCCTAGAAAGTAAATTGAAACATGCTTCGGCTGGATGCACAGTAATAAGTTACTTAAATCCATCCCATTGGTGTTGAAGAAAATTTTTGACGGTATAAATGAGAAACACGAAAGAAATGTTATCTATCACAGACACTGGCTTAAAAGGAAAATCGTGGAAGCTTCCACATTGATAATGAAGAGTCGAATATGCCAACTTTAAAACCATATACCGTATCTACCCTAAGTAGTAGGACACCTAAACCTTTTATTATACTTGTCCTAAACAGTCAGGCCTCCTAGCAAAACCTTTAAAATCTATAAAAACCTATAATTTTGTGTTACTCTTTGTAAAAACCTAAATGATCTTTATTTTGCTCATAAAACCTATAAAAACCTTTATTTTCATACAAAAACCTATATGTTTTGCAGTGTAATAAGAAAATAATTTGTGTACAAGTTATAAAACTATTTTATGCTGCACTTTAATTATATCTTCCTCAAAGTTGGACATACACAATTCTGCACATGGATGGGAAACCAGCCCAGACATGCTAACATGTCTTAGAGAGTCCTTGCACGTAGACCTTTCAAGGTATAACAGTGCTCCAATCATGAATCGCAATTTAATGCAAAACGGCTGGAAGCCTATATTTTTCTTTTCCCTCGTGTGCAAGGTAATATTATAAAAATACTTGTAACTTGAAGGTAATTAAAGGCGCCTTGCATACGAGATATCAATCTATTTATTGGCATCAACTGTCTTGCTGTTATGCATCTAGCCGTTAATTGATACTTAAGTATTCGGTTAATATGTGCCCGGGTCGTTATAAATTAACTATGCAGGTGGCAAAGCAATATAGATTCACTCTTATTTAAGGACCCACTACAAGTTAGACATTTAATTATTGATTTAGCAGTGTAGAACATTTCGGGATGTACGTGGGGTGGGAAAGAAGGAAAGAAAGACATAAAGAATTGTCAAGTGTAGCGGCCATTTTATTTTTAACTAATGGAAGTCATTTTCACATATTAACGAAGTGTGCTTTACGACCAATGAATTGTGAAGTCCAAATTGTTATATATTTAATGTATATATATATTAAAACAAAAAAACAAAAAATAAAGATAAAAAAATAACAGAACGTGCAAGTAATACTCATGTCAGACCCGAGTATATGGCCAGTTTCGTTGATATTTGATACGGTCTCCCTCAGTAATTCCAGTCAAGGATATTTTTTTTTTTTTTTTTCTCTTGCGAGGGGTTAATTTTAACCAAAATGAATGACACTGCAATTGGATACTAAGTACAACATATGATAAATGGAACATATAGATTCAATTTTTTGCTTTCCTGCGGATATGACCGTATGTTGATATAAAAAAGAAATAAGCACCAACTTACACCAATTCTACACAAGTAAGCTCTTGTAGACTCATTTTTATTCTGCTTAACTTTTTTCATTGAATGGACAGTCCCTCACCAAGTGTCCGACTTTATTACAGCGGAAACACGTTTGTTTTGATTGCCACTGCAAGGGTTAAACCCCGGCCTTGGGTTAAGTGGCAACCCCTGGGTATATGTTTGCATGTCGGGTTGAAAGTTTGCTGCCAGAGCCCAAGGCCATGCACCAGATGAGTGAGGTGTGAACGGTGTATTAGTAAAACCTGCATAACAAGGGGGTTGCATTGCTTTACTGTGTTCCTGCATACCCATACCAAAACATTTTAACAGTTTCTGTTCTTTTTCTAGCACCGCCTCCTCCTCCTTAGAGCATAACAAGTTTAGCACCAGGGCAGCTACAAAAGATGGCTTGGATTTGTGCGCGTTGAATCTAGTGACGATCATAGCTGTACGCTCTTTGCAATTGTTATTAGTTTTTCGCGCCATATTATCTAACAACAGCAATTTTTCATAAAGGGCATCCACATTTACCTCCGCCTTTGAGGCCTCTTCCTTAGTTTCTCTTTTAAGCCTCTCCAACTCTGACTCATCATCTTTCTTTGATTTTTCTTTTATTTGCTACTCTAGCTCTTCGATTTTCGTGACCAGAGCATCCATCTGTTTAAAAAATATAACTTGATCTTACTTCATTGTTCTTGTTATGCCAACATAACAACAAATGCCCCATTTTTTCCACGTCATATGACCGTACTTTTGTCTCACACACTCGTACTATGACTACAATTTAACACTATCGAGATGCTGGAGAAAAGCTAAATGCTGAATCAGTTAAACCAACCGAATTCAAATCGTCTGCCTATTATTACTAATTATTTATTTTTGTCATAGTGGCACAGGCTACTTATCATTATAATCATAAATATTATCATTTTACATACAGGTCCAATGAAATAAAATCTGTGACTGCCTTTTGAAAAGGAAGTCTAAAAACAAAAAGAAAAAAAATCTATAACTTGTGCATACTCAACGCACTAATTTTTTACCTGTTTCAAGGAATGAACGATTTAATTAATTAATTAGGTATTCTAATCAATATAATTCTCCTTCAAATTAAACGATTTATTATGCTTATGAATACATTAATGAATAAATTAAGGTAAATTAATGATAAATTATAGCAGGTGTTGGATCCACTTCAGACAGCGTGGTCTCCCCTGCTGCGCTGATATACTCTAATTGCACTTGACCAATGAAAAAGCTGTGTCTTTCTTAATATCGGATTGCTTTCACGAAGTCGTTCTGATATTAATGCACATTCCTAACTCACTGACGAATTAGCATTGTGCCAGCGACAATATGGTTGTCAATAAAAAAATAACTTCATCATCACCTATCATGTATTCCTGTTTTCCCGACTGATCTTGTTACCAATTAGTATTACAAATTGACAGACAAAATCAATTTCCAATAACAGATTTTTAGCATGCCACCAAAACGGCTAGTAATCCTCTTACAATGCTCATGTTACCTGGGCGATGAAGACAGCTAAACTGACTTTAACTCTGTAAGTTTTAATGTGCTCTTGTTTTCCAACTACTTTTTTTTTTTTTTTAGATTCTATTTACCATGCACAGACACTTGTTAACGCCCAGCACCCCGGGCAGAATATTCAGCAGACAACATTCCGGAACAGTTCTCTCCGAAAACAAGACCCGACACATGACGCAAATCATCTCCAGTGAAGACAACCCGCGTGAAATGCCGAATCCCACCCCTTATCTGCGTGTCAAGAAGAAAATATATATATATACATATATCATATATTCGTCTGCTGAACCAGCCCAAAGAATGCGAAAGGTCAATACCACGTTTACAATGTTGCTAATGGTTCAGCTATTTATTTGCTGGACTTAATAACGCAACTGGCAGCAGGTCAGACGATGTGTCCGTAGGTCTCGCTTTCGGACCCAAGATCGGTAACAACTGATTATATGGTAATTACGGTTATTCTCCCTCTTTCGCCGAGTCAAGAAGGATATCTGTCAGTCATTGGCGAAAGTAGATGCCTGTGTAAAGCGTTTTGTAGATTTGAACATGCTCAGAAAACAGTGAGTGAATGTTGACGGATTCAATCAATCAACCCGTTTATGCATGTAGGGATAAAAAAAAAAAAAAAAAAAAATTGTCATTGCATCCCGTACGTTACATTCCTGACTATAATACCGAAGCTACCTTCTTACACCGGAAATGCTGCCCACGGTAATGAACCGATATGTCACACCTCATACATTCGTAGTCTTGTTCATTTTCTTGCTTATCCCCGTCACATTTGTCAGTATAACAAGCTGGCTTGCTGAATTGACCCTGCCCCCAGTAACATCCTGTTCCTGACACACATTGCAAGGGAAAATGATCATCGCACGTGGCTATGCACCCTTAAATTACTACCTTAATTATTTGCTTACTTACTCATCCATGTCTCAACTATAATTAATGACACTTCCTTTTTCACCCTGCAAAGGCATGCACCACAATTATAAGGGCAAACTGATCTCCCACGTCGTGAATTCATCACCCGTGGTCCTGTACCCACCAGTAATTTTTTATCATTATTTATCAGTTTACTTGCAACATCTCCACTGTATTAAATGACAAAATTGTTCTCGTTTTAACACTGACAATGCCACTCACGAGACTGTTATAAGGGCTAAATAATCTACCACGTCTCCTGAATGCATCACACGTGGTCATGTAACCACAAGTTATAACCATAACTATCTGTTAATTTACTCGTCAGCATCTCGACTGGCAATGTGACAAACTCTCCTGGTTTTAACCCTAAAATGCTGCTCACAAGACAATTATAAAGGCAAAATGATCTACATGTATCACGTCTCGTGATGCGTCCCACGTGGTCCTGTAACCACAAGTAATTACATTAATTACCTGACTATTTACTCATCCACGCCTCGCATTTTTTTTTTTTTTTTTTTTAGTTCTCACCGAGCACTAAAAATGTCACTCATGAGACTCTTATATATATATAATTATATATTTTTGTATAGAAAAAAGAAACAAAACAAAACAACTTTATTTACCACGTCTCATGAATGCCTCGCACGTGGTCTTGAACCCACGAATATTTATTTTTAATTATTTAATTAGTTACTCATCCATGTCTCAACTGTGCAAGTGACAAACTATTATTCTTTCTTTCTTTTTTTTTTAACTTCGAAACTGTCACTCATGAGACTATTATAAATAAGGAAAATGATCAGTCCAGTCATATAAATGATTCGCACGCCGGCATTCACCTGCAAGTTTATTTGTTTCTCATACTTTTTTTTTTTTTTTTTTTTTATAGATATATCCTTTCATTAATATATAATATCAACAAAACCTGTATATCCTTTCGTAATAGCCCCAAAGACACGTTCCTAATCAAGGAACCCTCATAAAAAAAAAAAAAAATACTCTCAGTACCACACGGTGCCATATATGATGAAACAAAATTACCAACTTACTGTTTTTATCTTTTTTGTCTCATTTCCGTCATTCTCAGCTTGTCTTTTCTTTCCACTGGTCTCAACTTTTTCTCTTTCCTTCTCTTTCCCTTTTTCTACTTCTTTAGGTTTTATGGCAAAATATAATAGCTTCACAAGATTTTCAGGAACCGGATCTATTGCTCCTAACCTGCATATTTCTAATATGTCAAATTTTATCTTTCTGGCTTCGTCCAGAATTTCCTGTTTGCTCAAAGTACACATTGGAATTCCCTTTAAATCTCCCAATTCAGGGTTTTCCTCGCTCCTAAAACATGTTAATATTTTTAGGATATCCATTTTCACTAGTACTTTCTTAGTCCACGCTCAGTAGCTGAATGACCAATGCTTATCAGCGCCAGTGCTTATCAATGGAGGGCTCAATAAGGGGAACTTGCAATAGATAGAAACATACCATCTAGAGAACTGTGTGTCAAGAACACAGATGGAAACATACCATCTAGAGAACTGTGTGTCAAGAAAACAGATGGAAACATACCATCTAGAGAACTGTGTGTCAAGAACACAGATAGAAACATACCATCTAGAGAACTGTGTGTCAAGAAAACAGATGGAAACATACCATCTAGAGAACTGTGTGTCAAGAACACAGATAGAAACATACCATCTAGAGAACTGTGTGTCAAGAACACAGATGGAAACATACCATCTAGAGAACTGTGTGTCAAGAACACAGATGGAAACATACCACCTAGAGAACTGTGTGTTAAGAACACAGATAGAAACATACCATCTAGAGAACTGTGTGTCAAGAACACAGATGGAAACATACCATCTAGAGAACTGTGTGTCAAGAACACAGATAGAAACATACCATCTAGAGAACTGTGTGTCAAGAACACAGATGGAAACATACCATCTAGAGAACTGTGTGTCAAGAACACAGATGGAAACCTACCATCTAGAGAACTGTGTGTCAAGCAAAATGAGACTTTTAAGGCGACCAGATTGTTCGCCATTGTTTACGAAACAGACATTTTTGACTTACTGTTTGCTTTCCTACACATCAGGCCCTTTCTGAAAAGTGGTCCATCTAAAAGGAAAGAATTTGATCCCAATAAGAGTAAAACCTTTCCTTTTAGAGTAGACTCCTTTTCAGATAGGAACCAAGACTAATTTTGACAGAGTTTCCTCCCCTAAAAGTGTGTGCCTGCCACTTTATGGATATGCAGACAGCAAAGACTCAGATCAGAGCCTTTATTGTTTCAGGCTGACCTCTGTTAAGCTACCAGTTGCTTGATGTGGCTCATATTATCTTGCTGTAATTTTGTGACATTTTCAGGATACAGCTCACTACAGAGATCAGTCGTATAAGACACCTGCTCCATGTATACTGCCGGATCTTGATCTTCTACAAGAGGTACTACTTTCTCTGTCATGTAAACTGTCATCATTATATAATTATTACAGTAAATGTCCTAAAATTTTTAATATTTTATTCCATACTTTATTGGCCTAAATTTGGCTTTTTATGTACTGGTTTCTTAAAATACTTAGTGATTTTGCTTTTTATGTATTGGTTTCTTAAAATACTTAGTGATTTTGCTTTTTATGTATTGGTTTCTTAAAATACTTAGTGGAATGACAAACAGTGGAGACCCTGATCAGACTGCTCCTGAAGGAGCAGTCTGGGTTTCAGGAGCAGTCTGACCTGGGTCTATACTGTTTACATATGCCATTTTGTGAGAAATGTTGGTGTACATATTTTTAGGACATTTACTGTACATTTCATTATGCATTTTCACTGACTTTTACTTGAAGATCCCAATCTGTCATGACTCATTTCTGAGTGAAATAAATTTTAACCAGTCAGATGTTGATTGAACAAATGAAAAACAGAACATAGGTTTTACAAACTAAAAGTTGTTTTTTGTTGTTGTATTTTTTTTTTCTAGTTCAGCTATGCTCAACCAAAATTACTAAAATGGCTTTGCTTGGCTGAACAAAATGGCGGCCAGAGCTAAAAATAGAAAAACCTTTAAAACACATCTCCTCCACAGCCAGTGTCCTGATTTCAAAGTAATTTCACAGAAGCGTTCCTCTTATGGCCCTTTACCAAAATTGCTAAAAAAGTTGTTTGGCTGAACAGAATGGCTACCAGAGCTAAAAATAGAAAAAAAAAACCCTTTAAACATCTCCTCCTTGGCCAGTGTCCTGATTTCAAAATGATTTCACAGAAATGTTCCTCTTATCCCCCTTTACCAAAATTGCCAAAATGGTTCTGCTCTGCTGAACAAAATGGTCACTAGAGCTAAAAATAGAAAAACCTTTAAATGACATCTGCATGGCCAGTGGCAAGATTTTAAAATAATTTCACATCAATGTTCCTCTTATGCCCCTTTGCCAAAATTGCTAAAATGGTTCTTCTCTGCTGAACAAAATGGTTGCCAGAGCTAAAATAGAAAAAAAAAACTTTTAAAGGACAGGATAAGTAGATGAACCAAATGACTTCTGAAAAATATCTAACTTTTTTTTACTTATGGTGTTTTGAAAATTTCAGCATTTTAACCTTGTAAGCAAGATACTTCAAAAACTGTTTAAGCCATTACCTTGTCATAAGAGAATTGGAAAAATGTTGCATGTCATCTACATATCTGCAGTGGCAGTTTCACTCAGGTGAGCGAGTTGTGGCACGTGGGCCTCTTGTTAACGCAGAAGTTATATGCATAATAGTTTTTGTAACACCCGCTTAAGCAAGCAGGTGAGAAATAGGCATCTGGTTTTCCGTATGTAACAGTAAATCCTTGATGACTCGAACACCGATTGCTCATTTAACTGGGATGATTTGAACTCATTTTTGAGTCCCCACAAAATTCTTCCAATAGCTCAAGGAAACAAATATTTAGGAAAATTTTCCTATGTTATCATGAAATTGTATGTTGTGTGTACTCATTAAATTGCCTCATTGAGGCAATTTTAATGAGTACACTCAACATACCATATCATACCATACCATTATTGTATAGAAATTCAAAAAGACTCCTAATTTATCACCATTTGCTTTGTGACCTGGCACTATGATTAACCCTCAGTGGCTCGAACTACCCATATCTCAAATAAATTTCCATGGTCCCAAAGAAGTTTGTGCCATTGAGGTTTTACTGTGTTAGCCATTTTCTTACATCAAACCTAGCATTTAGCTCATTTCTCCTTAAGTTTGTTTTGAAGTATGTGTAATGCCATATTTGGTATCAGGTCTTGAAGGGATTTTTAAAAATAGATCACTTGAATATGTCCCACCTGCATTCATTCTTGACCCCATCCTGCAGTCAGAAACAGGGTCATAAGGGGTCAGCATCCAAACTTAGCCATATTTGTAGTCAGATTTAAAGCTTTGATGAGAACTTTAACAATTGTAGACTTACATGGAACTGACAGACATTTATTTTATGACTCCACTCAAAAGAAAGGATCATTAGGGATCGCTGGCCTTGGTGGCTCAGTTGGATGTGCATGGGACTGGTGATCAAGAGATGCCCTACTTAATATACCATTTTGATGCACATGTCCCTCCATGGTTGATGCGTAAACCTGAACTCCTCATCATCATCATGAGATGCCGGGTCCTGCAACATTCTTTTGTAGATATGGATCATGAAATATTTTCTATGGTCATTTTCTACCTTTCGCTGATTCAAGAAGAATAGTGGTTAGTTTCTGGCAAAGGAATGTGCACAAATACTAGTTAACTACTTAGAGGACTAACCCTGCCCAGGAAAAATGTTGTTAGGTAAACTAACTGGCTTGACATGGCCATACTGGGTTGACTGGGCCATAAAATCTCAACTCAATCAATCAATCAATCAATATGGATCTACCTCTAAACTTAGCTGTATTTGGTATCTGATCTTCCATTAAATAACTTAAATGGGTCTTGCCCACATCCACCACTGACCCCATCCCTAGTCTCCATCCACCCAACTTCCTGACACTATCCTCATGAGTGGTCATTAGAGGTCAAGCTCCAAAACAAGCCATGTTTGGTGTCAGATCAAAGCTCTTGTTGAGAACCTTGCCCCCCATCCTCATTTCCAGAGCTTTAACCCTAATGCCAAAAACGGAGTCATTAGGGGTCAGTTTCCAAATTTAGCTGTTGATGAGAACCTTAACAGTTGATGCCTTGAATGTGTTTCTTCCTCATCCAGCCCTGACCCCACACCGAGCTGCAACTTGATTATCCCAAGAATGGTCATTAGGAATCAACCTCCAAATGTAGCCATTTTGGTGTTAAATGGAAACTCTTAATGAGAACATCAATGATAGTAGACGTAAATGGTCCTCACTACACCTACAAAAGGAGCCAAGACCTTAAACCTTGTAGTTTGATGAGAAACAAAGTGTTTGGAGGTTGACAATTCATTACCCCTTTGAAGTGGCAGGGTCACGGTTGGGTGTGGTTGAGACCCATTTAAGTCATATTAGTGAAACTTCTCATCAAGACATTCTGTTTGACACCAAACATGGTTATGTTTCAGTGGAGGTTGGCCCCCACCACCCACTCACACCCCTTTGACCCTTTTTGTGGGTGGAGTTGGTACAGTTAAAGAATTTGGGGAGGATCTGAAAAAAATACCTAAAGAAGGTTGCAGAATACACCCAGACTTCACCATTTCATACCATTTTAGCATTTTTTTTTTTTTTTTTTTTTTCAATGGAGCATGCCTATGGAACATGTTGTTAGTTCATACATGTATAATAGTATTGCTAGCCATCCACTTGTATTAAATTTGTGTCATCCCACAGTCTCACTACTTTTTTTTCTCAGAAACTTAAAGGCTCCATATTCCTCAAAAATAGACATTTTTTTTATCCAAGAAAGGTTTAGTAAATTGATATATTGTATTAATATGATCATAAAATCTGGCATCTGACAGCCTTTAAAAATTCAGTAAGTCTCACGTTTTTAAACTGGATCAAAATGAAATGATTTTTTATCATATCTCTGAATTAATGTTGCCAACATTAATCCAAAGATACAATAAAAATCATTTCATTTTGATCCAGTTCAAGAAAGAGAGACTAACTGAACTTTTACAGGCTGTCAGTTGCCACATTTTATGATTATATTAATATTTTTTTAAAATTTTCTTGGATAATAAAATGTCTATTTTTGAGGAATATGGAGGCTTTAACAGTTCTGAACAGACAGAAATGAAATGTGAAGCTGTCCCATGATGCCTTATCAGACACAGAAATTTAATCCTTGCCATGCTGAATAAATTAAGATGCCACACCCACTTCTAATTTTAAGCCAATCAGATTGTTTGATCCAGGTTGTTGATGCAAATTCACATATTTAATGACAAACAGTGCAGATCCCGATCAGTTGCCTTCTTCAGAAGTCAACTTATCTAGATCTACACTGTTTGCAAAGGAAAAGGCATATTGGGGTTCAGCAGGACCAGGGTTAATACTGCTATTTAAGGGGAATGTGTGTGCAGGAAAGCCCCTATGTGACTCTGTTGCCCAGCTACATTAAAAACCTAACTGACTGATTGATTGATTGAGGAAAGCAAACAGGAATCACAAAAGTCATTGCCCTTTGTAAAAAATGATAAAAAATCTACAAAATATATCAAGTGCCCTTAAATGTATTTCAGGTGAAGATCTTGGGACCAAGGTATTGGCCAATTGTCTTCCATCAAGATAAGAACTGGAACACTCTGAAGTGAGTGCTTATTTTATTGTTGTTGTCTTTGTTTATGTACTACACAGGATACAGGCAATGTCAGGGTCCTAGATTTAGAATCTTTCAAAGGTTTATGTAAAAGCCTGTTGAAGGTTTTTTTTTTCCTGCATGCCTGGTAAGATGTAGTTAATACTTTGACTGGTGTAAGGTGAATGTCCAGAGTTTTGTTCAGTATAAGCCACACACCCTCAGTGACCTTGCAAAGAAGACCACTATTCACACTTCATGTCTTCTGAATGCCCGGGTGGATTTATGCTTGGTTTGCTATTATATTAAATATGTTAAAAATTTTTGTTCAGTGTGAGCCTGACACCCCTTCCGTGATGTTAAGATCAGGGTCATGGAAGTAGAATTTTTTCATACCATGGTCAGACTGCGAAAGGTCTTGTTTCTTCTCCTGTTAAAATTGGAGGCTATCATTGGGATGATGTCCTAGCACCCTGAAGGGCAATGCACATGCTGGAGTGTCACACAAGCCTGCACGGTTTTTTGATCCCCAAACTTTAAAACTTACAAAGAACTCATTGGAGAAAGGAGGAATATAGTAGTTAGTAAGCCTATGGTTCACTTGTAGTGTCTTGCTGTACCAACCTGCTTTTTATGGCAGTGCTCTTCAATGCCCACAAACCAGGTTCAAAACCTTGGCTCTAGTACCTGAATTGTTTTAAAAAACTAAACGAGTCCAAATTGAAATTAAGGAAAAACTCAGTGTGTAAATGTATGTTGAAAAAACTTTAGATAAACCATGAAAGCCCTAAGGCTTATTATAGGGTGTACTTGTGTACTAAAAGCTGTAAAACATTATGTAGGGATGATATCAATGAGCATAGCTCCAGAAAAGGTCCTTTTTACTAGAAAAATAATGACATTTTGTTTTTTCTTTCTCCACGAAAACATGTTGTGGTACTCATTAGAAGCACCTCTATGGGTACCCACAACATATGTTTTCATGGAGAAATAAGAAAAATATTATGTGGATACTCTCTCTTATCTGGAGCTATGAATGAAACACACACATTTGTAATGACAGAAGTATAAGTAGTTTCTTATAACCACTTTGCTGACATATCACTCATATTTTGTTTTGTTTCTCGTATCTCCATCAGTGATGCATCTGATTGCATTGAGCTGCTAGTTAATTCTGGTCAGGGCAAATGACTGCAGCACAATGGAGAAGATATAGGAACAGTTTAACCCTTACAGTGCCAAGCAAAATTGTAGCAGACAACATTCAAATGTTTATTTTACTATTGTTTTTCAGAGAAAATTTGACATTTCATGTAGATGATTCACATGAAATATCAAGCTTTCATTTTCTCTGAAAAATACTAAAATAAAATTTTGAAATGTTGTCTGTTGCTGTTATGATTGGTGCTTCAGGGTTAAACAGCATAATTATTCCAAGTTGTTAATGAACTTCTTGAATAATACAATGTCATCATAGCTCCAGAGAAGAGGGGATAGCCACATAATGTTTTTTCTTATTTCTCCATGAAAACATATTAGAAGTGCTTCGGTGATGCGCTTCTAATTAGTAGCCACAACATATGTTTTGTGGAGATATAAGGAAAATATCAGTACTTTTTAGTTGAAAAAAATGCCTTATCTGGAGCTATGATTGACCGGTGCGCGAATCGCGCCGGTCTCTTAATATAGCTTTGGATTTTTACATATGGTAGACTATTTGATTAGCTCACTAAAGATGTTTTATATTTGCCTGGACGTGGGTTTGTGATGATCCTGGCATATATATTAAAAAAATCTTAAAACAAAATGTGTTATAAGCAGATTAATGTCTATTTTATTTTCATTTCTATCAAGAAATTTCATAAAGCTTAATAAAAGCAAACATTAACTCCTGCGGTGCCAAATTTCAGACGGCATTTGTCGTCTGCTTTTCTTTTTTAACAAACTATCGCTTAAAAAGAGGTTTATATATAAATTTGAAAGACTGAATGTCAAACAGCGTAGATCCAGATGAGACGGCTCATATGAGCCGTCTCATCTGGATCAATGCTGTTTGCAAAAGCCTATTATTATCGCCTGTAGCAGTGAAATTTAAAGAATGACATTGTTCTTCGATTTTACCTGTTACATTGAAATTTATTAAACTTTAGTATACCCTTGTCCTGTATCTCTATGTAAACATGAACAAAATTTGCGCTGGTACTTAGACATTTACGTCTAAATATTTTGTCTTGTCATTTTTTGATATCCATTAACTTCCAGACTGTTGCTGAAGAACAATGGTACCCTATATGTTAAACAAAGAGGAGGACACCTATCCTATGCAGAAGATCCTAATGGATATAGAAGCATGTTGGCTAAATCTCTCACTGTTGACCATTCTACCCATGGATGCATCAAGGTGAGCTTGTGAACAAGGTGATATCTCTTCTAATTGTCCCCTTATGAAGTTGGAGGGGTCTACAGAAATAGGTTCTGTCCATTTGCCTTGTGTTTTTGATAACTCCTTTGTCTACAGATATATTTTGATGAGAATTTGTATAAATGTGGACTGAGTGAAGTAGGGTGTCAAGTAAAGGAATGACAACCCTCATTTCTTTATTAGCTCACCTGAGCCGAAGGATAAGCTATTGTGATCACTAGCATATATCGTCCATCTTCCATTTGTTAACAAACTTCTCTGAAACTCCTAGGCCCTCTTTTACCAAACTTCATGTGGAGTCTTGTCTTCTGTCTGAGGGTGATTGAAAGTTTGTTCAAATGGTCACACTTCATCCTCCAAAATAGCTGCTTGGTATATACATGGTATAACATCTAAAAATTGTCTCCAGAATCAAAAAAGCTGAATCTTATTACATAGCATTGGGGATGTGGGATCTACCAAATTTGTTTAAGTAATGCTCCTAGGTTGACTTTTGACCTTTTAAGAGCAAGGTCAGATTTGCTTCCCAATACATTTATATGGTAGAAAATATTGAAAAAGCCTTCTCTTAAAATGTATTAAGGACATGATTGAAAGTTACAATGTATGATGAAAGTAGCAAAACCCATAAGTTACAATCAAAATTTTATCTCCCAGGAATTTTCTGCCAGTGGGCTACCTTGTATAAAGTCATGAAATCTAAATAACTTCACTGAAACTGCTTGGCCAATTTCACTACATTTCATGTGGATTTCTGACAAAGACATATAGAGGGTTTGTACAAATGGTCATGCTTCGTTGACCAAGATGGCTGCCATGACCATATATGGTAAAAACCACTTAAAAATCTCCTCCAGAATCGAGAAGGCTCTGTTGTTGAGGGATATTTTTCTAAATTTTTCAACAAATAATGGTAGTGGCAAAAGCTTTCTATCAAAATCATGCCCCTTGGTTGATATCTGCCCTGATGCCAGGACTCTTTGTATGTACATAAAAACATGAAATCCATACAAAGTCAGAATCAAAAGTAATTTTCTGAAATTTACAACAAATGACAGGTGCCAAGCACTTCCTGTTACTATGAAATTTTGTACCAGGGTTAGATATCTGCTTATACAGTGATGCTATATACGTACAAAAATAAATCATAAAAATCAGAATCTTAAGTGATTTTTTTTCTGAAACTTGTGACAAAAGCTTTTGTCTCTTGTATGTTATCTGCTCCTGCCCCAGGACTATGCATGTAAAAAATTGAGAAAAACACACAAAATCAGAATCAAATGAGATGTTATCTGTTATATGAAATTACGGTAACTGTCCTAACTGCAACTTTGTATTTCCATTTCCTCTGATGTCATGTTATGCTTGACTTTGAGAGAAATAAAGTACTTTGACTTGACTTGTTAATGTCAAATTTTGTCCCTCAGGTGTTGTTTATTCCTACTTAGGGCCTATAGATATGAATTAACTCTTGTCATGCTGAATAAATTAAGATGCCACTCCCACTTCTAATTTTCAGCCAATCAAATTGCTTGATGTGGATTGTTGCTCTTAATTCACATACTTAATGGCAAACAGTGCAGATCCAGATCAGTTGGCTTCTTCAGAAGCCAACTGATATGGATCTATACTGTTTTCAAAGGCAGGACATATCTAGGTTCAGCAGGAAAAGGGTTAAATCATGAAAAACCCACATAAATTATTCTTGAAGGAATAATGTGCTTTCATTTAGCATTTAGCCCCAGTACATATACATGTCACCACCATGAAGCTAGACACCTTAGTGCTCAGGTGACTGATTTCCTACTTGGGCCTCTATTCTCTCTCAAAATTTTATATAAAGTTTTCTCAGCAGTTATCGTTTGACCTTTCAAGCTTTTTATACTGGTGGGCAGTAAGTTGAACTGTGGAACTGAGAACATGCCTATGGCTTCTTTCTTCTCTTTACCAGCTTTTCTCTCGATATTGTCACAGTTTCTCAGAAACTAAACAGATTAAGAATTTCAAAGTTTGTGTTCATGCAGGCAGTGATTTGTTGTGGGATTGAGAACTGGGATTATAAGAATCCATCATCAGTGTCCGTGCAGGATAGAGAAATCTCACCTGAGGGGTAGGAATTTCAACCAGGGACGAGGCTTGACTGGCTCATGATGGATTCTTTTTCTCCCACCTTTAAGTGGATTGTTCCTAGAACCAGTGTGGTCGTGTGAGATAGAAGTTTCTCACATGGGCAAAAAGCCTATCTCATATAAGCAAAGGTGGGAGACTTCCTTTTATTAATTGGTTTTATTTTTCTCTTCATATTTGGAACGTTAGAACTTTGTGTTAGTTTTTTAAGCAGTTGATCAAGCTAGACATTTCAATTGTCATATTTACCCTAAATACCCGAAACACTTTCCTTTTCTTTTCCTAATTTTACTACCTGCTGGATGAGAAAAAACAGTGTAGAGCCTGTTCAGACACCGCATTTTGTGGCATCTGATCTGGGACTACGCTGTTTGCACAGGCCTTTCTGTCCCAATACTCTGGGTCATTACAGTAATGTGTACTGCTGGACTGGGAATTATTGTGATCTCACAGTATACTAGCTCTTATAGGCTTGTCAGTCAAACAAATAGGAAGAGCTGTTGCACTACACCCCACTTCCAAATGCATGCATTGGCCTTGGTATCAGTAGCACAAAGGTTAAGTTTATGTTAGAGTTTTTAAGTAATCATTTTATCAAAGTCTTCCGTGAAATTTAGTTCAAAGTAGGCCCCTTGGTAGATATTGGTCCATAATTCATACAGTAGCTCCAGACATATTAAGTTTTGGAAAAAAAAGATGAGGGAGACAGCGCAGCCATGCCAGGTAGGCAAACGCCAAAGGCACGAAGCCAAGCTAGGAGTGTCCAGTGGCGTGCTCCTCGAAAAATGTTTTAAGAAATTGGTGTAAGATGGTGCATTCTGAGAGCTATTTATAACACTTTTGCTCATTTTTTAACCACCATTCATAGGTGATTCAGTCTTTTAGCTAAGCCTTTTTTCTTGTTAATCACTGTCAATAACCAGGGCTTCATTATACTTATAGAATCCCTTATCCTAGAAGTAACATATCATATCATAATCCGATATTTGATTAACGTGCAGGTACAGGGCATCCACATCAGTGGGCCCCCTTCCAGATAGCTGGCTTGCTGCACGCATGGCAGATCTCACACCAGATCTCCAGGTACGTCTGTCATGAGGGTTGATAGCCGAGAGCTTCCACTCTCTACAATTCCTCTCTGTCAGCTGCTTCCATGTCATTTTGGGCCTCCCAGGCCCACGCTTTCGATCAACCTGTATGTCAAAGGCTGTCTTGACTGCATCGGAGCATTCCACATGTCCATACCATCGGAGTCTTCTCTCCTTCAGAATGAGGTCCAGATCCTCAATGCTAAGCCACACAAGTAGCTCATTGGACCTGGTGGTGACAATGTCTTGCGGCCTGACATTGCAGATCTGTCTGATCATTGCCCTGTCATTTCGCTGCAGATGCTGGAGGTTCGGCTTTGTCAATGGCCAAGTCTCGCTGGCATGGAAATTGCGCTCTGCACACAAGAACTGTACACACGGCCACGTGTTTTGCAAGAGAGGTGGCGTGAAGAGAGGACTGGTAGCAGATCCTTGAACTTCTTCCAGGCGGTTTTCACATGTGTTGTGGTTGAAAGTTCACAGCCACCTGCTGCTTAGAGGTAGCAAAAGGAAGCTACCACCTCAAGCTTGTCAGGTCTGACTTGGACTTCATTCTGTGGTCTGCCATCCAAGGGGCATGCAGTTCCCTGGCACTGTGTACATCTGTAGTCAAGAGTCCTTTTTCAAGGGCTTGAGCCCACTGCATTTCTTGTGCACCCAGTGCTTGCAGCCATTGCAGAAGATGCTGTTGCTGCCCACTCCAGTGCGACAGACGGCGCATGGAAACTCGCCTGAACTCTGCAGGAGGTCCAGTCCCATGATCTTTGTCTTTCCTGCATTTACTGTCAGTCCTTTCTTCTCCATTGCTTCTTTCCAAGTCAAGAGCCTACTGACACATTCCTCAAGTGATTCAGCAATGATAACAAGGTCATCGGCACAGAGGTCCTCCCAGGGGACCCCAGAGCGGAATTCTTGTGATAAGGCTTCAAGCACCATGATGAAGAGCAGCGGGCTGAGTACTGATCCTTGGTGCACACCAACCTTCACTTCAAACTCTTCACAGTACCCCTCACCAACACGGACACGGCTTCGCGCATTTGCATACATCCCCTGCACCAGTCGCACAATCCACTCCTCCACATCAAGTTTTCTCAGCGCCCACCAGATGACCTTCCGAGGTACTCGATCAAACGCCTTCTCCAGGTCTATGAAAGCCATGTAGTCTCTTATTGGCAGCTAGATACTTCTCTTGCAGCTGCCTGACAACAAAGATTGCGTCTGTAGTGCCTGCCTGGGACGAAGCCAAACTGGGAATCGTCAAAGTAGGCCCCTTGGTAGATAGCAATAGAATAACGTGCAGTATGCTTGTAAAGCCCCTCTGTCACTTTTCTTCACCTAGTCATATTTTTTCTTGAATTCCAAACTATAACTTGTGTTATACTTTATTTGAACACATTTTTTTCCGGGAGCAAAGCCTTGGAGATGCCCAGCTTTTTGCCATTTTGAAGGATGCTATCCCACAATGCAATTGCAACATCAAGACATTTTTTTATGTTTAACAATAGAGATTAATTTATCAAATTAATATGCCATTCTTCCTGCGAAGAGTGTCTCAGTCATATCCCATTTTGATCAAAGTCTGACTGTTTTGATGACACAAAGAAACGTCATTTTGTTCCCCTGATTTCTTGCACTATACAGTTCATTATGTTGTTTTTCTTTGCTTTGATTACTGTATCTCATAACATCATTTAAGCCACTATGGCTGATGCTGAAATGCATACTGAATAACATGCAGTATGCTTGTAAAGCCCCTCTGTTAATTTTCTTCACCCAGTCATATTTTTTCTTGAATTCCAAACTATAACTTGTGTTATACTTTATTTGAACACATTTTTTCCGGGAGCAAAGCCTTGGAGATTCCCATCTTTTTGCCATTTTGAAGGATGCTATCCCACAACGCAATTGCAACAGCAAGACATTTTTTATGTTTAACGCATTTCCCCCATTCAATCCCAGCATTTATACACTTTCGATAGATATTTGGACTCTTTCGGATTGATATTTTGAATACTCATTTGGGAGTTTTTCCAATTTACATGTGTAGCTTTTAAAAAAGTTTCAACCCAAAGTAGGGATTTTCTTTTTTTCGGGACATTTTTTTAAAAATTTTGTGATGCGTGAGAAAAGCCGTTTTTCCATGACCCTCTATTTTTAGGAGACTTAACATGTTTGGTAGCACCCTCATCCCTGCTCATGGTCAAGGTTACAGATTTAGAATTTTCATGTTATTTTCTTTATTTGGAGTTTTACGACCCAGTCAACAGTGTCAAGGTCATCTAGCCAGTCAGTTAACCTACTCATATTTTTTTCCTAGGCAGGCTGTCTTCTAAGTGGTTAACCAGACGTGCACATACTTTGACAATAACTGACAACTGCCATTCTTGAATCAGCAGAATGGGGAGAATGCCCGTAGGAAGGATTTCATGATCAGTCTCCACAAAAGTTATATGGCCTAGCAGGGATTTGAACTTATGACCCCAGGATCTGCAGTCAGACACGCTGTCAACTGTGCTATGTAGCCCAGCAGTTTTCATGTTCAATTTTTATGTTATGCTTTAATGTTAAAGTTTTTTAAAGATCTGTATCTCCTGACTGCTTAAATTGATTTAATTATTTCTTGGGTTGGCGTAAGATATTGGTCCAAAGTTTTCATTTTTAGCTTGCCTGTATAAAGAGTACAAGAAAAGCTATTGCACTCCTCCTGGCATTGGCATTGTGGTCGGTGTCCACAAATGTTAAGCTTTTATGTTAAAGTTTTTTATTGGTCATATTATCCTTACAAAACATCATAAGACATGGTAAGAGAGTGGATGTCTGATCATTTGCTATTTGTAGATTATTTTCTTCCACTTATTTAATTGGGTAAATGGGTCATTGTATTACCATGCCATCTTTGAGCACTTTGTTTACTTACTTTTTGGCCATGAAGACCAACACAGTATATGGTGGGGTGAGTACTTTGTGCGTACATCTCCTGCATGAGGTAATATCTGCTTAGTTTTGTTCTTTCACTGGTCTCACTGTGTTGCTCATGTTTTCAGCCTGATGTCATTAAAGCCTTCACCTCAGATGGACGTATTCTTGCCCTCACAGATTTCTTTTTGGGAAAATCTGAAGATGGGGTAAGTTACATTTTTAATTTGAACCTGAAAACTTCGCACTGGTCACAGAAAATACACATGGTGACATGGCTACATGTTTTTGGCTAGAGCTAAGACTTGAGGAAGTGACAGGATGTACACAGGATTGTTGATTTTTTACTAGGAGTTATAATGATTTCAGTCTTAGCCTTAAGGAAGGAACAAAGTGTTCATTAACTGAGTGGCAATGTCAGAAAACATATCTTCAGACATATGCGCCCAGCAAAGATTCAGGTCAGCCGTCACATTCCAACAGTCTGGTCAGAATCTTCACTGGCACATTGTGGTTAGAGCGGTACCAGAATTTACTGTATCCCCTAGATGGGCAGCACCCCATTTTTTTTTTTTTTTTTTTTTTTGTGGGTGCCTGGTGGTTCATTTATTTTAATTTTGTGAGTGCCTGTGGTGTTTATTTTAATTTTATGGGTACTCGGTTCTTTTGAATATATAAATTAAAGTGTGAGGGTATTATTTCAGTAAGGGCAATAAAATAATCAGAAAATATTGGTTTGATTTTGAAAAATGGGCTGATGAAACAGCGCCATTACTAATGAGATGAGTTACTGTTCTTGACTTCCGGCAAACTAAAAACTGGAACCGTACTACAAAGTCTAAATATTGGTAGTAGGCTTTTAATTTTGGTGAGCTTACTTGGAAATCTCCATGGCAGGTGCGATAAACTCGGCAGGCATAATTTATGGTGGATTTGAAGGTCTCGGAAATCAATCTCCAGATTCATGCAAGTCCAAGGAGAAAATTGAGGAGGGTGGTAGTGATTGGCTTAATGCAGAACTATGGGACAGTGCACCCAGATGCCTTAATTTCCCACCATACTGCCTTTAAATCCAAAAATTTCACCCCATGCCCTGTTTGCCTTTTCGAAGCACCCCTTGCTGTACCTCTTTCCCAGAGATGTCCTTTTTATACCCCGCCACTATTGTGTGGCAGGGTATTATGGTTTCACGTTGGACATCCGTGTGTCCATTCTTCTGTCTGTCCGTCGTACATCTGTCCGTCCATCCGTCCGTTTTTCGTTTCCAGGTGATAACGAATAAACATCAATGGATTTTCACCAAACTTGGTATGTGCATTGATATTGTGGAGGTCTGGTTTGGGATTGCTAATGGGCAAATTTCGTCAAATTTTTACGGAGTTATCTGCCCGAGACACGCCCATATTTTTGTTTCCGGACAATAACTTGAGTAAATAACAAGGGATTTTAACCAAACTTGCTATATGCATTGACATTAAGGAGATCTGGTTCGGGATTGCTAATGGGCAAATTTCGTTAAATTTTTATGGAGTTATCTTCCCAAGACACGCCCATATTTTCGTTTCGCGACTATAACTTGAGTAAATAAAAAGGGATTTTAACCAAAATTGCTATATGCATTAAATTAAGGAGGTCTGGTTTGGGATGGCAAATGGGCAAATTTCGTCAAATTTTAACGGATTTCTTTGCCCAAGACACGCCCATATTTTCGTTTCCGGATGATAACTTGAGTAAATAACAAGGGATTTTAACCAAACTTGCTATATGTATTGACATTAAGGAGATCTGTTTTGGAATTGCTAATGGGCAAATTTCGTCACATTTTTTATGGAGTTATCTGCCCGAGATACGCCCATATTTTCGCTTCAAGATAATAACTTCAGTAAATAACAAGGCATTTTAACCAAATCTACTATATGCATTGATATTATCAAGATCTTGTTTAGGATTCTTATCTGTCCCTCCGTCATTTTCTTTCCAGATATTTTCGCAACAGTAACTTTAATACATGAACAAATAATTGCTATGGTGGGGTATTATGCTTGCGGTGCTTTTATTCACAGTTAATTCGATGGGCTAATCCAATATAGATTGTCAACATGTATCCATGGTGTGTTGCCTCTACCAATGGATTGATTCGCAGACAGACAGACAGTAGATTTTTATCTGTGTCGGGCACCTGAGGCACATAGGAGCAATACCAAAAAATCTGGATTAGTTTTGCCTGGACCCTGGCTTGAAACCAAAAATTTGTACACAAGTGTCACGATCTTTCATACCTTGAGGCTCTGATTTTTGACAAACGTGCCCACCTGTGAATTACCAGTATTTGACACTTTCCAATCAAAAAGCATTGTTTGTTTGCAGCCTGCATGATCTAGATTTTGACAGATGCATAATCCACATCTCCCAATTCCAATGTGTCTGATTGTAGCAGTTTCTCTCTCCCGCATTTTTTTTCTGTTTACAAAATACTCGAAAAGGAGATTTCAATAATATATTTAGTTTACTCATTTCAGTGTTTCAAGACACTGAATTTTCGTCACCGAGATCAGACACACCCTTATATTTTAGTTTACCTTTTCTTTTGAAAAGTGATGTGGCGGCAAGAAAAATAGTACCTCAGCACTTCATATGTGAGATAGCAGTCTGTGCATCAAAACAGCTATTCATGTTGGCCAAAGGCAGTTTCTTAATCACACAGAACCTATATAGTAATCCCTGTGTAGATTCGTATGGGTCTGCTCATATACGACCCCTGAGCAACAACACGCAATTCTGGGACATTCACATTTCCACTATAGATTACAAAATATAAGTGGATACTCAGAAAATGCAACAGTCACAAAGTAACATTTCCCATGCCCTGCACGAAGAAATTGCATGCTAGTAACATTAACATCATGTGATATTGTGAGGGGAAACCGTTTAGAGGGAAAAACAAACTTATTTTCATTAAATTGTAGAGCCTTTTCTCATCAGAAATGCATATAAAACTAACATGTATAAAAAATAGAACCTAAGTATTGGGAAATATAGGCCTATGCAAATAGTGTAGACCCAGATCAGACACTGCAGAACATGGCGCCTGATCAGAGTCTACACATTTTGTCATACGTACAGCAATATTTTAGACACTTTAATAGGTAGTAGAATGGGTTATTTCAAATTTTAGGACAAGTATGGTAAGACAATAAGGTGTTCCAATAATTTGGGTAAATTTGATACCACGCTTTTTCTGCGAATTTTTAAGCAGAAAATTGAAACCTTAACAAGTAAACAAGACCCAAACTTTTTTCTATAGCATGTGTTGATTGCAACATGGGGCAAAGTAAACATTTTAACAAAATGAATTGATGTTTTGCAGAAAGTTTAATATAGAAGACCATTATCACAATGTGTGGATATATTTCCTGTATAAATTTGTGATAGCATATGACAGCTCTTTTATTAGTTTTGATTGATAAATGTTTCCCTTAACAATTATTACACTCAGAATTAAAAGATAACTGCAGTCAGCAAGGAACAGTTTGAGTGGGATGCGGTATCAAATTTAAATAAAAATGAAATGGAGGTGCCACTAGGAGGATTAGTTCTATACTTTTAGGAATGCTTCTTGAATCTTTTGCAATAGAAGCCAGAAAAATAAAAGGAAGTGGATTGTAGGGAAGGGGAGTAAAGGTTCAGAAATCAGAAACAACCAAAGAAGTATTTACTGTGCATATTTAAAAAGACAGGATGTAATCTTCTGCTCTCCAACAGGTAGAGGAATATTGCACAGTTCAAGGCTTTCATGCCACCTTACATCTAATAAATGAATACTGAAGAATACCGTATATATCCTAAGTATTGGAAAGACAGTGTAGACCCACCAGAGCAGACACCACCTTACATTTAATAAATGGATACTGTGAAATATCGTTTATAGTCACAAATAAGAGAAATATTTTTCTGCTATCCTCTTATCTGGAGCTATGATACATGTTCATTTGCATTAGTACTAAGGCTGGGATGGGTAGAGATGTTATACTTGGATACCCGATGCCCTATTACCCGCAGGTACCCATTAGTATAGGCATGCCCATTGAATAGTTAGAAAATATAGTCAAACCTGCCCTAACGACCACCTGAAATAAGCGACCACCTGCGTTAAGCGACTAGTATAAAATCCTCCCTACAAATTTTACTATTATTTGACACTGTATTAAATGACACCCTGTCTTAAGCGACCAGCGACCGCATATTTTCCGAAAATTGTTTACCTATAACGACCACAAATAACAGTGCACAATTTTTGCTCCGGTGATTTTCTGTTAAGACATACAAATATTCGTAATTGGTACGTCTTGTTTGATTGATTCTACACTTAAATGCCTGTGGCAGTTATGTGATTGTATGGGTTCATAGCATCGCTATTGTTCTCTAATCAGTTCTGTACCCCCATTCTAAACAGTTTTTATTTTACAATTTTTACTCATAAACTGACGATTTTAAATTCCAGTTTAATGAAAGTTTTGCATTTTAATTAAAAGTTTTGGCATCTAAAAGACAAGTTTTTCGAGCCAGCTGTCAAATTTACCTGTCTCATATCACTTTAACAGAAAGGCATGGATGACCATGAAAAACGTTTTAATTTAGTCTCAAATCACAGATTGTTTTAAGGCTTGAATATTTAAGTAATGAATTGAGCTTTTAATTACCGATTCTTGAATTTTACTATCAGTTTTAACCAACTCCGAGTTAAATGATAATTTATCATATCTCTGTAAACACTGAATTTAATGTACATGTATTAAATTTGTCATAAACTCAAATTCTGGTCGTACTTGCTAGAAGCAGGCCAAAGTGGTGTTGGCTTCAGTCAATACAGGTGAGTGTTCCGAACTCTGATGGCCAACCTGAATTAAGAGACCACCTGTATTTAAAGACCATTTTTCATACTTCCCTAGGTGGACTTTTAATACAGGTTTGACTGTACATTTGAATGAAAATAGTAAGAAGTGTCAGTGTCTCTGTCTGTCTGTCATTGGCACATGTAGGCCCTATGATCAGAAGAATGATAACATATAACAATTTTCTTTTTATTGTGTACAAAGGTGGATTGGCAAGATCGAGGATGATGGCAAGTTGTACAAACTAATCATGTTGAACTTTGCTGTGTTTGCTTGAAATTCTTTTATTATTTATATATTCTATAATTAGCATACGGGTAACGGGTAGTAAATTTGTACCCACGAAATTGGTCTGCCTGACCCAAACCTTGGGTACCTGTGCAGTTGTGCCAGCCCTAATTAGTACCTTTTTGTTGAAAGAAACATTTTATCTCGAGCTATGTTCTAACATTATAAAGGGTGTCCTGTCTCTGTTCTAGCAAGAGGAACTGTTGCAAGCTCTGGCATTGATCATTTATGAATGTGTGACACAGGAGAAATCAGAGGCCATATCAGCTCATATAAGATTGGATCAGGTGGGTAAACAGTATCCCAAACTCAGGTTACTTGAGCACAGCAGATGGTTCTTGTCAGTCATGATTACTGTATTTACTCTAAATAATGGGACACTTTAATTCCTTACCATACATGTCCTATATTTCATAAAAGTCTGTTCCACAACCTGTTGATGTGTTTATAATATAGCTAGATGAGTGGCAAATAGTGTAGACACAGATCAGACATCACATTCTGTGGCATCTGATCTGGGTCTACACTGTTTGCTTAGGCCTGTCTGTCCCAATACTTAGGGTTTTTATTAGAAATCATTTGTCTTTTTTTCTGTGCTCTCTTTCAAATATTTACCCTAAAATCAGATTTATGGCCAAAAATTGATCTGCCCTATGTAATTTCTATAGCAAAAATATGTGATGATACCCAGAAAAAGTCATGAGGGAATTTTTTTTTTATATAAGAACATATTTTTTTATTTCTTCCACTGATTTTTAATTGACATTCAGAAATTTGGAACAAAAAGAGCTTAAAGAAAATCTCAATCTATCTACCCTATGAAGGTCTGCATAATTTGCAGCCATTTTTATTATGGGGAAAAATGAAAATGATCAATTTAAACCAGTGAATAAAATAAAACTTCTGGTGCAGAGGTATGTATAGTTATGACAAAAGACTTTGCTCTGAATAATGACAAAAGGTTGCAGTTTTACATCTGAGTAAAAAAAAAAAAAAAAATTGTAATAACATTTTTGGAAGCCATGTATATAATAATGCAAAGTTACATCTGAATATCAAATTCTGCAGGGCCCCCAGAGGAACCTTTAAAACCTTTAATTTTGTTGAAATCCTTTAAAATCTTTAATTTGGCTGAAACACCTATAAAACACTTTATTTTGATGAGAAAACCTTTATATTTGGCAATTTGTAAATGCAAGAGAAGGACGGAGTAAATATGTAGCATTTGGTAACAACAAATTATAGTTCTGTTTCTTAGATTCATATGTTTCTAAACAGAAATGTAGATTAATATTGTCATTACTATTTAAAGATGAAAATATCCAATTTTCTCTGCAATTTTTCTCCCTACTTTGCTTGAGAGCCGATGACGTGGAGTTCTTTTGCTTGGGATCTGCCAAGAAATTTAACCATTAAATGCCCTTTATTTTGTACAAAATTTATCCTGAAAAACCTTTATTTGGCCAAAAATAGCCTTTATAAAAAGCCTTTATTTTTAAAAGAGACTGCTAGGGGACCTGAATTCTGGCACACATTTTCAAATGGCACTCTATACTAACTTATAAAATTCATAAACAGAGATTCTTGAATTCAAGCAGTTGAAAAGAGAGTATATGTTATAAATCACTTGCTGCTGATCTTGATTGTATTTTTTTCTCATACTTTGCAGGCATTGAGACGAGCAGATTTTCAGTTAGCCTCATTCGGTGTATGTCAGCTGAAACTGATCTATGCATACTATAGTCTGCGTCATTCTGCCATTGCTGCCAACATCACAGAAGTCAGAGGTCAAAGTGGTGAAGAGACCATCAAAGAGGGACAACTCTTGAAACCAGAATTTCTGTTGTCCCTTAAAAACAGACTAGAACAAGTATTTGATAAATGGCAAAAGGGTAATTCTTGTTGTATGTTGTATGCAGGGCTGTGGAAATACCATGACCAACGTCCAACTTTTCCCATTTCCCTGAGGACAATAAGCAGTTTCAATTTACTTGTCCTAGCTAAGAAGAGTATCCAGATTATAAAATATATATTTTATTTATATTTATTGAAAAAAACATATATTGTGGCTATTCATTAGTAGCACCTCACTGAGGCACTTCAAATGAGTACATGTACCCACAACATAAGTTTCCTTCAAGAAATCAGAAAAATGTTAATTTTGGGCCAGTAAATCTTGGTTAGACAAGTGGATTTTTTTTGTCCGTGGACAAGTAATAAAATTTAATAATTCCACAACCCTGTTGTATGTACTTTTTTAAGCTAATTATTCAGGGATTCAAGTTGTATAGATGATCTAAGATATTTTGCCTGACCCAATTTGTCAAACTTCTTGTACAAACTTTATTTTTATCCATTGTGAAGGAAGTTCTTTGGCTAATTGTGACTTGGTCACAATTGTGTTGCTAGTGAGTTCACCTTATAGCATCAGTTGAGGCCCAGCAGGTTTTTTTTCTTCTGCAGACCATTCAAAGGCAGTTCAATTTTTTTATTTTTTTTTTTTTATTTTTTTTTTTTTTTTTGTCTTTTATTGTAAATATGCCATTTTGTTTTGTCTTTTATTGTAAATATGCCATTTTGTTTTGTGTTTCTGGGGTGGGGTGTGTGGATCAAAGTATTATACTATAATATATTGACCCATTCCTAGCGTTTGAGCAGGCAATCACTATACAATGAAATATAACATGTAAAAGTGTTCCACTTGTCACGCTAACCTGAAGAAAAATGCATTGTCTAATGTCATCTTTGAATTTTTAGAGGGGGTGGGGGAGGGTGGGTTGGGCTCAAAATATTGTACCATAATATATTGACCAGCCCCTGGCATTTGAGCAGGCAATCACTATACAATAATATAAAACATGTAAATGTAAAAGTGTTCCACTTGTCATGTTAACCTGAAAAAAAAAAATGTATTTTTGTCAAATGTTGTCCCTTTGAATTTTAAGGTGGGGTGGGAGGTGGGGAGGCGGGTCAAAATATTATACCAAAATATATTGACCCGCCCCTAGCGTTTGAGCAGGCAATCACTATACAGCGATATAAAACACCGCCCCTAGCGTTTGAGCAGGCAATCACTATACAGCGATATAAAACATGTAAAAGTGTTTTGAATGTTATATAAGCAGTGGTATGAAGAAACCTCTTTATGTTATTGTAACAGGATGTTAACTGAATAGATTCTGATTAGCCTGCCCATCCACGCATACGTGTCTGCAAAATTCCCTGGGGTGGTGCATGGTGATCACATGTTGCCTCATAGCCTATTTAAGAAGATGAAATCCACTTTTAGTCAGGATTTGGGAAATTCTCAGGTTAAGGAGGACCTTCACTTTTAGTTGATATTGTAATCCTGGGCTCTGGTCACTGTCTGTATCAAGGTGTGGAATGTCCAGTTTGTTGCAGGAACAATTCATGCTGGGGAAGAGTACCTACGGGTAGGGGCTTGCTTTGTCTAATTAATGTATATCTGTCAACAAGACAGTCAGTAGGCACACATTTGGAACAAACAATAAAGTGGGTTTTCCATGTACACAGACGTTTTCCTATTGGTATCATTTTTCATGGCTGGTGGTGTCAGAAAATTTCAACCCTGAAAACCCGGTATCTATTTATGTACGGGCGTCATTTTTCATATGTTATGTATTGACAAATGATACCAGGTACCGGGTATATTTCATGTGAAAAATGATACGTGGTATCAGTTTTTCATCTCAGTATCATTTTTCATCATGTCAAGCCCTTCCATGGGTAACATATTTATTTTTTTGAACTTGATACCACTTGACGTCAGGCACTCTATGACTGCACCACTCAGCCCTACAGAACTATCTAAGATCTAAGGATAACAAGTGCAGAATACAGTTCAGAGGTGACATCTGCATACATCCTTACTCATATCAGCATGTCAACAAGAAGCATCTTCAAAAAAGAAGATAAGGGATGAAGAATATAGATATTTTTTTGCAATTTGATAGGCACTTGGGACTGATCATATGGGATAAGAACTCCTGGATGACTTAGATGAAGTAACACAAACTACCCAAATTATGGTGTGTCCAAACACCCAGTACACACAAACATATCCTTGACAACCTACAAAGCCACAGACTTCATTCTGTATTCGTGTTAAGCAGAGATAAATGGCAGGAAGTGTACTTTGTTAGCTCTTTGAAACATCATTATATGCCACTGCATTATTTAATCACGCAAAAAGATGACTTTCTAAGCTTTTAAAAATGCTTACCTTGTTGATCTTTTCTTACGAAAGCAGTATTTACAGAAGCACACTAGTACAATCCAAAATATAGGAAATAGTGAATTTTACCAAACAGTTCTTTCTTCTGTAGTTCTGTTTCATATTTTAATACCATTTACAGGGATAAGTTTAAAACCAGATCCCAAAACACTGCACTTAGTTAAGAAAGTCGGCTTTAATATTAAAAAAAAAGTAACGTTTTACACAAAATATGAATATCTCGCGATATATACTGTTTTCCATATAGATATTTGCACTCATGGGTCAGCAAATGATCGAAAAATGTCACAGGATATGGTAATAATAGTTTTTGTGAAATTTACTGAATAAAACTACAAGGTAGAAAAAACATTCTATGTAAATACTGCAAACACATTGCCTCACAAGAGTTTACTGAAAACTCTACATGTAGATATTTCCATTTCCATGCTGTTTGTTTGTTATACATGCACTGTGCACCAAAGTGACTATCTGTATTTTTATTTCAGATAATATAAACCTGTTGGTTCGATACCTACAAGGTGAAAGTCTAAGAAACTCAAATACTACATGCCTTTCTCCCTACCTGTTGTGGTTTGATATGCCGACACCAGCTGTTGTCTTACAGATGTCAGTTGATGGTAAGAGACTGTGTATGAAATGCTGTGCGGGAAAATGGTGTAGACCAGATCCAGGTCTTCTCTCATCACCTACATTATCACCACCTTATATAATATACATTTTAGCTTACCCGAATTCTCAAAATTAACAGTCATCCTGATGTGCTTTTAAAATTTTTGATAGCATAGCTACAGATAAGAATGGGTGTCGGCATATTTATGCCCCCAACTTCAAAGAAGTTGGAGGGGCATATTGCTTCTGGGACGTTTGTGCGTGGGTCCGCCCGTCCATTCGTAACACTTTTTGATGCATAGCATAATTTCTGAACTGCGCATGCTAGGGTTTTGAAATTTTATATATGGATTCTTCATGAAAAAATAGCTGACACATATTTTTTTTCCCATCAGGATTATGCCCCTTTCCTGAATTATGGCCCTTTGAAAAAATATAGATGAAATCTTGTCAGCAAAGTATCTTAAAAGTTATTGAAGCTAGAGCCTTGAAACCTAGTGAATTGATTGGTATTGATGAGTAGATGACCTGATTAACTTTTGAATAAATTCTGAAAATTACTTCATGAGTTATGGTCCTTTATAACTGAGCATTTTTACATTGCACACTTTATGACGCATAGCATAAGTTTTGAACTGTGCATGCTAGGGTTTTGAAATTTCATATATGAATTCCTCATGAAAAAATAGCTGACACATATTTTATTTTCTTATCCGGATTATGCCCCTTTCCCTGAGTTATGGCCCTTTGAAAAAATATGGATGAAATCTTGTCAGCAAAATATCTCTAAAGCTATTGAAGCTAGAGCCTTGAAACCTGGTGAATAGATTGATATTGATGAGTAGATGACCTGATTAACTTTTGAATTAATTCTGAAAATTACTTCATGAGTTATGGCCCTTTATAACTTTGGGCATTTTTACATTGCACACTTTTTGATGCATAACATAAGTTTTGAACTGTGCAGGCTAGGGTTTTGAAATTTCATATATGGTTTCCTCATGAAAAAATAGGCAAAGTGTATTTTTTTTCTTATCAGGATTATGACCCTTTCCTGAGTTATGGCCCTTTGAAAAAATATGGATGGAATCTTGTCAGCAAGCTATCTCAAAATTGTTGAAGCTAGAGCCTTGAAATTTGAGGAATAGGTTGGTAGCGATGAGTAGATGACCTGATTAACTTTTTAATAAAATTCTGAAAAGTACTTCTTGAGTTATGGCCCCTTGTCATTTTGAGCATTTTTACATTGCACACTTTTTGATGCATAGCATAAGTTTTGAACTGTGCAGGCTAGGGTTTTGAAATTTCATATTTAGATTTCTCATGAAAAAATAGCTGACACATATTTTTTTTTCTTATTAGGATTATGCCCCTTACCTGAGTTACGGACCTTTGAAAAAATATGGATGAAGTCTTGTCAGCAAAATATCTCAAAAACTATTGAAGCTAGAGCCTTGAAATTTAAGGAATAAATTGGTAGCGATGGGTAGATGACCTGAATAACTTTTGAATAAATTCTGAAAAGTACTTCTTGAGTTATGGCCCTGTGTCATTCTGGGCATTTTTACATTGCACACTTTTTGATGCTTAGCATAGGTTTTGAATTGTGCATGCTAGGGTTTTGTAATTTCATATATGGATTCCTCATGAAAAAATAGCTGATATGTATTTTTTTTCCCATCAGGATTATGCCCTTTCCTGAGTTATGGCCCTTTGAAGAAATATGGATGGAATCTTGTCAGCAAAATATCTCAAAAAACTATTGAAGCTAGAGCCTTGAAATTTAAGGAATAGGAGAAAATAGATGACCTGATTAATTTTGAATAAATTCTGAAAAGTACTTCTTGAGATATGGCCCTTTGTCATTTTGGGCATTTTTACATTGCACACTTTTTGATGCATAGCGTAAGTTTTGAACTGTGCATGCTAGTTTGAAATTTCATATATGGATTCCTCATGAAAAACTAGATGACCTTTATTTTTTTTCCTATCCGAATTATCTCCCATTTTAGAGTTATTTCCCTTTTAATAAAATAACATAGAAATCTCATATATTTGTACTGTTGTTACCGTCATGGGCAAGCAGTGTTTGATTCAAGCAGTGTTAGAGTCAGGCAGTTGGGGGCATAGTGTTTTACAAACATCAGCTCTAGTTTATCTTATTTCTCCATGAAAACATATTTTATGGGTACTCATTAGAAGGGCCTCACTAAAAGTATGGAATAAAGTGTTCAAATTTTTAGGGAAATATATAGTACTCCATTTTTCAAGTACAGGAGACCCATATCACCACACTGCCACCTGAGCTTGACTATTGACATCTGTGGTTGGGCCCACCATAGTTCTACTTGCTATGGTCATCTTTTGCTCTGGCTTCAGATTGCCATTGACCACTTCTGCTTTATTCTACCTTAGAAATTGTAATTATGTGTGTTTTACTGTGATATTCCTCCAACAAGGGAGAGGGTCCCTACAACAACGATATATTTGAAATGTGGAGCTGCATAAGAATGGAGGCCAAGATTTTGATCAAGTAAAACTAGTTTAACCCTTGTCCTGCTGAACCCGGATATACCCTGCCTTTGCAAACAGTGTAGCTCCAGATCAGTTGGCTTCTGCAGAAGTCAACTGATCTGGATCGGCACTGTTTGTCACTAAGTATGTGAATTTGTATCCATACCCTGGATCAAGCAATCTGATTGGCTGGAAATTAGAAGTGGGTGTGGCATCTTACTTTATTCAGCATGACAAGAATTAAAACCCCCATTTCTTTTCCTGCTGACCAGTCCAAGGTAGTTTCTCAGGTAAATGACAAAGCACAGCCTTCCCGGGGCTCCGAAAAAGCAAGCATTGAGGATCAGACACTGACAAATCAGTTGCAACATATAAAACCACCGACACACAAAGAACTGCAATAGAGAAACTGTCTTTGAATGGTCTGACAGCATATCTTTGTTCATAAAAGTAAATATTGTTTAATATGTAAGATATCATATCTTTTAGATATCTGTTATATTAAGCCAGTTATCTAAGTGTATTAAACAGAATAAATAGTAAAGGGGCATCTGCATGCGTGTGCCCATCAGCTTCCACCTCAGTGTTTGTTGTTTTTTTTCACCTTCAAATATTGTGTTATACCCAGCTAATTAGGCTTAGGGGGCATATAGTAATCACCACATCCATCTGTGTGTCTGTTTCCACATTTATTGTCCTGCTCACAAACCTGTGCAGGTTTTTGGGGCATATACTAATCAACCATCGATGTGTGTGTGTGTGTGTGTGTGTGTTTCTTGTCCAGCTTACAATTTTATCATGTATGAAGGAATTATAATCCTAAGTCAAGTGCCCCATGCAGTATCTCACTCCCTATATTGAAGGTCAAGGTCACCACTGAACTTTGTACAAATTGCCTGTGTAACTGTGGCATTGGTTGATGTCCAGCTGATAACTTTGTTGCATGGAGGGAAATAATTTAATACAATTGTACAACACTATCAAGTGTCAGATGCAAAACCCTGCCTTAAAACTCATGGTAACAAATTTGATCATTGGCAGGGATTATGTGACTGCAGTGAACCCTCCTTTGGATGGGGATATTAACTGAAGGGCCCTTGCACAGGGGAGAGACATCCTCTTTAAAGTTGAAAGATCCCAGTACTGAGGCAGAATTGCTCCTTAGTGGTCTATCCTGCAAAACCAGCGCCCTGCGGGTTCTGGAATACAACTGACGAAGACAGAATGTGGGTGAACACATTGCCTTTATTACTATGATGGAGTTTGTGTTTGGCTTATAGCTATGTCATGTATGAAGGAATTTTGAAATAAGTTGACAAAAACGTACAGGTTATGTCTCTGCTCCCTGCTGTGAAGGGCAAGGTTACTCTTGAACATTGTATACAAACTGCCATCATAAAGATGATAGAAGTGTAACTTTGTTATATATGTAGAGATTTTAAATAATTTGAATCAATCTTTGTGATATATGTAGAGATTTTAAATAATTTGAATCAAAAATTTTTATCCAAAAGCAAGATCATGGGTTGTGGGTAAATTTCGACACATTTTGTTGCATTTGTGCCTTGACATTTTGACAAATTTACCACACATCATGCTTCATTCACCTTTCTGTATGAATGTCAAGGTCACTCAAACTTTGTTCAGATTTTATGTATAACTCTTTGGCAGTAGTTTGTGTCTGGTTTATAAATTTTCAACACATGCAGAAATGTAGCCCACGATAAGATCATCTGTGGCATGCAACACCCATCTCCCTTACTGCCTTTATTGATTGTATTTTAGTATCAATGTGACATGATGTTGCACCCTTGTCTGGCTCATAATTCTGTTGCAAATGAGTGGAGTTTAATTTGACACAAAACAGAAGACATAACTTTGCACCAAATCACAAAAGCAACACTTCGGAGATATTTTATCACTTCCTATGATGGCTCTTGTTGTAACATTATATTTCAAACACTGCACCACAGAAACCATTCATAATCCAAACTCTGTGAGAAGGTCAGCTTTTGTTTAGAGACCTGTCATACAGCAGGTCTGTTTCTGACACTGAAACCAATTCCTTATTGGATCAAGGGAGTGTAATACACTTTCAAAGGAGACAACTCTTTACATTATTTTTGATTCCTTCTGAAAATTTGCTCAACTTAGTTGCTAATTCTTTCTTTAAGAGTAGACCCCTTTTCAGAGGGGTATAGAAAAGCAAACAGGAAGTTATGAACATTGCCTACCTATCAAAAATTGTCCAAGTGTATCTGTTCACCTTAAGGTCATTCTTTCATCAGCTAGAGCAGTGTCTTTAGGGCGTTTGCAGACCGTGAAGGCCAAAGGCCCAGACTAGCCTGCATATCATTGCAGTCTGAACAGGCCCCAAGGTAATAAAACTTTTTTTGTGTTCAATTCAGCTGAGCATGAAATTTGTCCTGCTAATAAAGCTCAAATTACTAACAATTGCCCATGAGCCTCTTGTTAATAAATTTATGAATGATTTGTTCCTTCCATAAGGCTGTCAATATTGAAACCATTATACCTCTGTTATATAGTTCAGGGTGCAAAATAAACCTGGCCACAAGGTTATAAAACTTTTCATGCTAAACTCAGCTGAGCATGAAATTTGTCCTGCTAATAAATCTCAAATTACTAACAATTGCAAATGCTTTCTGGCTAACCATAGGTGCCCTTATGACACTAGTGATCCAAATAGAATTTTTAAAAAATCACTTTATTTGCCAAGGAACACGTTTCAACCATCAAATGGCCTTTCTCAAGAAGATCAATTCGATATCTACGTTTGAAATGAAGTACTTAAACACATATCAAAATTACATTAAAGATTAGATTTCTTAAAATACTACTGCGTTCTACTGATCAATCTATAAAGACACTGCTCTGTATTTTAAGAAATCTAATCTTTAATGTAATTTTGATACGTATCTAAGTACTTCATTTCAAATGTAGATATCAAATTGAATTGATCTTCTTGAGAAAGGCCACTTGATGGCCGAAACGTCATGTTCCTTGGCAAATAAAGTGATTTTTTAAAAATAACCATAGGTGAGCATGAAAATTTCTCTGCTAATCAATATGAAAATGCCAACTATTGTTAGCATTTTCATATTTATTAACAGAGAAAATTTCGTGCACAGCTGAGTTGATCTCTTAAAAGGTTTTATTATCTCAGGGCCAGAATATTTGTTGTATGCTTACAGAATCATCAGATGCTAGAGACTATATCACCTAACACCCAGTACCCTGATCAAACTGCAGACTAAACCTTTGCAGCTCAAACATACCCTGAAGAGCCCTTTTTTGTTTCAGGTCCACCATGTCTACCTACTCTACAGCCCTTTTTTGTTTCAGGTCCACCATCTCTACCTACTCTACAGATGTTGCTGCCATATATGAGAGCTGGTGCCCTCTTAAGACTGTACAAGATTCTACACTATAACAGATGACAGACCAAAGATTGCCAATATGTATGTGATACAGGACAGATTGCTGAAGGGTACCACGCAGCAAGACTGCAGCAAATCTCTTCTTCTACAGATAGTTGGAGACTTCTGCATCAAACCGGACACCCCTTTAAGCAGGGATAAAAACCTTCCTTGAATACATAAAAGGTGCTTTGAAGAAGGACTAGAAGGAAAATTCTTTGATAAAATCACGGTTCCTGATGTAAGAAAACTCAGCTATCTCTCAAAATGCTAGCAGCAAAGATTCAAAACATCCTCAGTGTTTAAGCGGTATGGTCAGGGTATTTGTGATTCTTTATGTACATTGTACATTCTACAATCTGATTATGAGTAGATGAATAAGTAACACCCTGAAGAGGCTGCATATGTTTCTGCTAGATCATGGCTGTTTGCATGTAAATATGTTGGGTTTCTACATTGATTGTGTGTCATAAAAAGAGACCTGTTGGATTGGACTGGCTTTGGATGAACTTTGTCTGCCTTTTTAGGACATCTGAGTAATGATGTTGTGTGTTATAGAGGAATTATGTCCTAGTTGGGACAGCCAGTAATGGTGTGTTATAAAATAGAGGAAATGCATCCTTGTTGGGACAGCTGAGTAATAATGTATAGAATTACGTACCAGTTGGGACAGCCAAGTAATGATGTGTTATAAAATAGAGGAAATAGGTCCTTGTTGGGACAGCTGAGTAATGATGTTGTGTGTTATAGAAGAATTATGTCCTTGTGATCCTTGTTGGGATAGCTGAGTAATGAGCGTTATAGAATTACGTACTAGTTGGGACAGCCAAGTACTGATGTGTTATAAAATAGAGGAATACATTATTGTTGGGATGTCTGAGTAATGATATGTTATAAGAGGAATTATGTCTTGTTGGGACAGTTGAGTAATGCTGTTAGGTATTATAGAGGAGTCATATCTGTCTTATTGGGATAGCTGATTAATGATAATGGTTGATACAGAGGTCATTGCCTTGTTGGGACAGTTGTGTCATGATTTTGGATATTTATAGAAGAGTCATGACCACCTTACTGTGACAGCTGAGAGAGGAATCATTTTCTACTTATTGTGACACTTGAGTAATGATGTTGGGTGTTATAGAAGAGTCATGCCCTCATTATTGGGACAGCAGAATAATTTTGTTTGGCATTATGGAGTCATGTCAACATAATTGGGACATCTGAGTAATGATGTTGAGTGTTATACAGGGTTCATGTCTGCATAATTGGGAGAGTTGAATAATTTTGTTAGACCTTATAGAGGAGTCATGTCAACATTATTTGGACAGCTGAGTAATGATGTTGGATGTTATAAATTAAAACACTTCTTTGACCAAAATTAAGTGATATATATATTAACCCTTGTCATGCTGAATAAATTTGGATGTCATGCCCACTTCTGATTGTCAGCCAATCAGATTCCTTGATCCAGATTGTTGATACCATGCTGCCCACTTGTAATTGTCAGCCAATCAGATTCCTTGATCCAGATTGTTGATAAACTTTCACATAGTAAATGGCAAATAGTGCAGATCCAGATCAGTTGGCTCAGAAGCCAACTGATCTGGATCTACACTGTTTGCAAAGGCAGGGTATATCCGGTTTCAGCAGGGAAAGGGTTAATGTCTGTATGAAAAGGTGTGAAATTAATGAAACTCAGTGAGACTGTACTCATAAGCTTCCAAATTCATATTTTTATATAGAAATTAGAAAAATAATAATAATAATAATAAAAACCTGTAATTTCAGCATTTATATACCTTGATAATAAAGTAAGGAATTATTGCTTTCATATGAAATAAAATTATATGCAGTACTTTAAGAATTGTTTATCTTCACATCTGGAGTTAAGTGCTGTTTGGTGGCCATGAAACATCCACTGTACTTCACTTTAGTGTAGTTTATATTTTCTGGTCCTTTAATCTCCTTTCAATTTGAAAATAGAATATATTACCTCATATGCCTTTTAAAATGTAAAGTGCCCTTAAACCGTAGTTTATATTTTCTGGTCCTTTAATCTCCTTTCAATTTGAAAATAGAGTATATTACCTCATATGCCTTTTAAATGTAAAGTGCTCTTAAACCGTCAATCTATAAATTTTGGTATCACATGCACAGTAATGATGCACATATGGTTCATTTTTTGCCCATTTGATTTTTCTTTTTACACAAAAACTGAATAGAAATTTGACTAACATGTATCATTAAGGGACCAGTTGTCAATTACAAGTATCACAAGGAAAAAGATCACTGCTCACAGCATATTAGAGCAAACATGAAATAGGACTACAGGATACTTACCCCTTGTACTGCTGAATAAATTAAGATGCAATGCCCACTTCTAATTTTCAGCCAATCAGCTTTCTTAATCCAGGTTGTTGATACAAATTCGCATACTTAATGGCACAGTGTGGATCCAGATCAGTTCACTTCTTCAGAAGCCAACTGATCTGGATCTACACTATTTGCAAAGGCAGAGCATATCCGGGTTCAGGACCAGGGTTAATTAACATCATAAATGAATGTTAGAGCAAATAATAATGACATCTTTACTGATGTCACGAGCATTTGTTGTGACGTCACGCTAACGTACCGTAGGGAGAAGCATTATACAATTATTGACTATTTAGGTATTGGATATGACGTGATATCCACCAGAGAATATGGATTAAAGACACATTTTTTTCCTTCTTTGGCTAGACCCCCCTCTCATGATCAGCCCTAATATACAGTCCTGATAACAGAAAGCACATCAAAGGCTTATCTTATCTAAGAGATTATGTGGTCATTATAAGGATGTTAAGTCTCCTTAGGTGGGGCCATATAAGGGGTAATTCATATAACTGATAAGTATTCAATATGTTACTTTAGAACCAAATAAATTCATTTGGAAAGTTTGCATTTAATTTGTTGAATTGTGTTGTATTACTTTATTTATTTATTTACTTTTTGATAGTTTTCTAAAAATAAAAGTGTTGTTTTTTCTTGTATTGTGAAAAAAAATACACATAAACTGAAATAGAAATATGAAATTGAAAGTTATTTATTTATTTATTTTCTAAAGTAAGAACACTTCACTGAATCCTTATCCTACTGGTGGAGCACTATATAATAAATCTGGTAGGAAATTTAAAAAAATAATTGTATCCAAAAAAGTGAATATTTATTTTCTACAATCACACAAACTGAATTTTCTGAAACAAAAGCTATTTCTACAAACTAGTCAGTATGCTTAGTGAAAATTCAGATCAGCTTGCACATCTGCACAGTCTGATCAGTCTTCACCACACACTCTATAAGATATACTGCTTCTTCATCCAGATAGCACATACTGATCAGGCTGCGGAGATGCCCAGGCTGATCCGAGTCTTCATTGAGCGTGTATGTTATTTTGCAGAAATTAATATGATTTGTTTCTTTACTACCTGTCAAAAACTGGAATTCTTTTTCCGTTGTATATTGCATTTTTATGACAAAACATGTTTTCCAGTACTTTCAATAATCAATCATTATTTTCTAAAAGCAGAAGGGCATTATTATTACAAACTGAGCTGCTGGGAAAAAAAGAAGAATAAAGAAATATTTTTTCTTATTTTTCCAGTAAAATAGGATTTGATATTTCATGCAAATTCTCTTCCTTTGAGACCGTTTGCATGAAATGTCATATCCTATTTTATGGGAAAAATAAAAATACTTATTTGTCGTCAGTAATGATTCTCAAATGTCTGTGCAACTCAAATGTCTGTGCGAAAAAAAAAGTGCTACAAAATTATGCTTTACCTAGACAATGGATTTATTTATTTCACCCTTTTCAGTGATTTTCTTTTGACAAAGCTACTAAAATAGTGCTACTGGAAATTTATGCAAATAAGACAGATAAAGAGGGCATTTGACAATATAGAGGCATAAGTATCTCCATTTCTCCATAAAATATGTTGTGAGTATTCATTAGAGCTGCCTTGGAGAGGCGATTCTGATGAATAACAACCAACTATATTTTATTGAATAAAGAGAAAAAACAACATCAGATTATCACCAAATAACCCACCTTACCTGTTTCTCTATCTTCATCATAAACTTTGCTGATATCAAATCTAATTTCCCCTTATCAGGCCCCCAGGGTGACCAAAGTCACCAAGGATCTCTTACCTTTATCTGCTTATGGTCATTAGGGTGTTATGCAATCCAAAATATGTCTTTAAGAGTCAACTCTCCTATCCACAAGGCTACGGGGGCCCACGTTTGAAGTTATGCCTATGTTGTTTTTCATGTTTAAGTGTGACAGGACGTGATTTAGGCATAACAAAATAAATACTACATTCCTGAGAGGGTGATAGTAAGAAAGTTCACCCTTCGAAAATGTGAACATTCTTACTATCAACTTCTCAGGGATGTACTATTTATATATTATTATATTTCACTTGAAATTCCCATGCAAAATCCCCATATGCCTGAGGGTGTACTTTTAACTAGTGCCCTAGGGGGTACAGCAGAGGGTGCGCTTGCAATTCATTTTAAGTTTGGTATAATAAAATAAATATTACATTCCTGAGAGGGCAATAGTAAAATTTATTATACCTCACTTGAAATTCCAATATAAAATTCCCATAGACGAAAGGGTGATATTTTTACTATTTCCTTAGGGCGATAGCAAATAAAAATCACATTCACCTTGGTTGATACGGTAAATGTCCTAAAATTTCGAACACTAAAATTTCGAACACCTAATATTTTTGCCTAAAATAATTTCTGGAAATGTCCTAAAATCTCGAACAGTAGCAGTTTTGCAAAAAGGAGATTTCTAAAATTTCAAACACAGCTTTCTTTGAGTAATTTTTTATCGACATTCTAATTCCGTTACAGAACCAGAAATTTTCCGTTACGGAACTGGAAACTAAAATTGTCGCGTTGAAAGCTACCGCAAAACTTAAATGCACACAACTGTGTCATAACGAATTTTATGTACATAAATGGCATGGGAACCGTACTTTAATTCTATACAAACCCAGGACTGAAAATTCACAAGGAAAAATAAAAACAAAACAAAAAAAAACTGAGACTTTCATCACAATGGCAGTCACATGGATGTCTGCGTGATTAGGGTTAGATTATGCGCAGGCGATCTAGAACTGTTGTTACCTGGCAGACATGATAAATATTCTGGCTGAAAAATGAAGTCCAGGATAAATCAATGGATCCGCGCTATACGATCTGACTATTTGCTGTTTGTTCGTGTATATCACTACTTTGTATGTCTTACTGCTGTACCAGATTTCCAAAGTTGGTCTGATCATTTCTGCAAGCGTGACGCACATGATTATAAGAAAGGGCTACACGTGAAATTGTAAAGTAGCATGTGCATCCGCGCATTCTGACCTGGGTCATTCCTGCTCGTACATACACTGTTTCCTTCGATAAGATCTGCTGCTAATATTTAAGTACTCTTCACCTTTGAGGAAAGGGACTTTTGTGTTTCTGTAGTGGCTCAAACAAGAACAAATGTGCGGTACCCTTTTGAAGTTTGTATATCTTAATGCGGTAAAGTGAAGAGGGTTGTTATATAAGAAGACAGAGGACTAAGCCAGCTTATTTTAAGAAAGTGTGCCGAACAAACGTATCTGGCGATTAATTAGTGTACCGGATAATTGTTTTGTTATGAGAAACATTTATTCATCATGAAATTAATCGGATGGAATTGAAAACAAACATCAGTGTGGTAATTATTTATTAGTTCATACAATTTCACATTCAGTTTACCAATCACACATAGCAAATAAGAAAACCTTTTGTCATATAGGTCCTTTTTTGTCATTTCAGGTGTCCAAAAGCGTCCGTTAGCCAGGTCAGTTTTGGCTGCAATGGAATCTGTCCAAAAATTTCGAACAGTAAAATTTTTTGCAAATCATAATTCTTAAAATTTCGAACATTAAGAATTGAAATTAATTTTGTTCGAAATTTTAGGACATTTTCCGTAACCATATTCCTCAGGGTGACATTTTTTACCATCACCCTCTCAGGAATGTAATGTTAATATAATTACTCAACCATGGGCTAGAAGCCATCAGCAGTATTGCATGATACATTACTGTTCAAGAACAGATTCAGTACATTCTGAGTCTTGATGAGTATGCTATTTTCTTTTATCTTTTCAGAATGTACTTATCACAGAACAGTTGTATTGCATCATTCTGAACGGGTACATGTATGAGGGGTTTTCAAAAGTTATTTGTGCTTATGTTGTTGTTTTTTTTAACCAAGCCAAAGACTCCTAATGTGAGCTTATAGGAGAGGCTCCATCCGTTGTCCATCATCTTTCACACTTTGAAACAAAAACATCTCTAAGACAAGTTGGTCAGCCTGAATCAAAGTTGATATGTAGCATTGTTAGGATAAGGAATTGATTGTTTATTGGTTTAAGGCAGGTCCTTCCAAAACTCTGGTTGCAATGGCAACAGAAAGGCCCTACTGACTTAATGGGGAAATGTTATCATAAAATGAAGTTTTAATAGTAAAACATATTTTAACATGTAATGCACTGCAATGCCGTTATAACGCGGTCAGTGGGGTCCAAGGTAGCTAACCGCATTATAAGTGATCACATGTTATATTGGTCAGACATAAACTCGGTCCTCACACCCCTCCCACTTTTATACTATTGAAGTTGTGTGTGCAATCCGAGGAAAAATAATTGATACACATGAATTGTTACACATAAATAAACTTTATTTAATGAAGAAAGCTAGTCAGTTCTTCTTATATACCCAAGAAGCCATATTCTTTTGAGAGTAAGTAAATAAATTCATCTTTTCTGTCTGTTGAAATGGAAAGACCCGCACTGAAAAGCCGGGAATCAGTATATTAGCATAAGTGTATTAGCCTTTATAATTATTGCTGATGCAATTACCTGTACTGAAGGCATGCGCTAGATTGGATATTAACCCTTAAAGCGCCAAGCAAAATTTGTAGCAGACAACATTTTGAATTTTTTTATTATTATTATTTATTTTTCAGAGAAAATAAGTCTTGACATTTCATGTTAATCATCAGCTTGGCTGATGATTCACATGAAATGTCAAGACTATTCTCTGAAAAAATAAAAGTAAAATTGTTTTCTACTGCAGTTGTGATTGGCGCTTTAAGGGTTAAATGAAGTTGTACATTTTACACTCTCGGGCATTGTTTTTTTTCAGCAGCTCATCTATATATCAGTTAACCCTTAAACCCTCAATCACAACTGCAGCAGACAACAATTTTGACAATTTTTTTATTTGCCAGAGAAAACAAGTCCTGACTTTTCATGTCAGGACTTGAAAAAGGGCCATAACTCCCAAAATAATTGGTGGATTTTACCTTAAATCAAACTTGACCTACATTTTATGATTATATACCTGTGTATAAAATTTGAATACAATACACTAATCTTTTCAAAAGTTATCGAACAGAAACTATTTTTCAAAGTTGAAAAAGGGCCATAACTCCCAAAATAATTGGTGGATTTTACCCTAAATTGAACCTGACCTACATTTTATGATTATATACCTGTGTATAAAATTTGAATCCAATACAATAATCTTTTCAAAAGATATCGAACGGAAACCAAACCATTTTTCAAAGTTAAAAAAGGGCCAGAACTCCCAAAATAGTTGGTGGATTTTACCCTAAATTGAATTTGACCTACATTTTACGATTATATACCTGTCTATAAAATTTCAATCCAGTACACTAATCTTTTCAAAAGATATCAAATGGAAACCATTTGTTACGTACGGGAGGGACGTATGTACGGACAGCGGTGATACTATATGCACCCCCATTGAAAATGGTGGGGGCATAATGATCATTTTTGTAAAACTTTGTCAGTGAGATAGAAAAAAAAAAGACCATTCACTTTTCCCATTATAAGCCTATTGAAACTTCAAGTTGCCATAGCGAAGAAAGTACACAACCAATGATAATAAAAACATAATTTCTGTAGAGGCTAATATTATAAACATTTTTTGAAAGTTTCAGCTTCATTCTCCTTAATACGGCTTCTAAGGAGAAGATTTTTTAATATTCTTTTGCAAATTTAATGTCTGGGTTGGCATGGCAACTAATCAAATTTAGTAGTTTGGACAAAATTTCTATGTAACGTAGAGGACAACTCAAGAAACTTGGCTGTAAAATTTTTGTTTAAATATCTGCAGTAAGACAGCAGTCAAAGCCTTAGCAACCAAAGTTCTTTGCTGACTGAAACAAAAAACACAATTATTTGTCCCCCCGCCCTCAGGCTAACAAGTAAAAAGTAACAAGAGGCCCACGGGCCACCGTTCGCTCACCTGAGTGACATAGCCACTGCAGACATGCAGATGTTATGCAACATTTTTCCAATCCTATCATCGCAACTAATGAAAATATCATCATTTGAGCAGTTCTTAGTTTTGAAGAAGAATATATGGGCCTGACAGTCAATGGAGCATGATCATTTGAATAAACTATCAATCACGTTTCAACAGAAGGATCAATGTGAAATTTGGTGGAAATTGGCTAAGTGGTTTCTGAAGAATCATGATTTTATACATGTAAACAGCACAGTGGCAGGGAAATATTATAAATATAAACCAGATGATGCCCATCTTAGATTTCCAATCAGAACAATTTTAACTACTGTTGATCTACAAGTCACTTCGATACTTTCAATATAAATGTATATGGCCCATACAAATGGGGAAGCAAATTTGACCTTGGAGGTAAAAAGGTCAAATGTCAACATAGAACCATCATTTAAGCAATTTTGGTAGATCTCCTGTCCCCCATAATTTGTGCAAAGATTAGGACCCAGGGCTTATTTGGTTATGGAGAAGAAGATTTTTAAAGGTTTTTACCATATATGGGCATGGCAGCCATTTTGATCAATGGACCATACCTATTTTAGCACTCTTTCATTCTCCTGCCCACGGAGGCTCCGCATGAAATTTGTGCAACACTGGCCCGGAGGCTTCAGAGGAAAAGCCTTTTGAAATTATCAACATTTTTTCCATACAAATGTATGGTGCTCATACAAATGCATACAGAAGCAAACTTGACCTTGAAAGGTTAAATGTCAATGTATGACAATTATTTTAGCAACTTTCGTAGACCGCCCGTTCCAGATGATATATGCAAAGATTCAGCCACAAGCCATCCTCGGTTTTGGAGAATAAGATTTTTAAATGCTTTTTCCCATACAAATGCATAAGGAAGCAAACTTGTCCTTGCCGTAAAAAGGTCAAATGTCAATGTATGACCATTATTTTAGCAACTTTGGTAGACCCCCTGTCCCTGATGATTTATGCAAACATTCAGCCCAAAAGCATCCTCGGTTCTAGAGAAGAAGAGTTTTAAAGGTTTTTACCATATATGGGCATGGCGGCCATCTTGGTCAACGAACCATGACCATTTTAGCAATCTTTTGTTCCCCCTACCTAAGGAGGCTCCATATGAAATTTGAGCAAAATTGGCCCAGAGGCTCCAGAGGAGAAGTTGTTTGAAATTCTGAACATTTTTCCCATACAAATGCATAAGGAAGCAAAATTGACCTTATCGTAAAAAGGTCAAATGTCAATGTACGACCATTATTTTAGCAATTTTGGTAGCCCTCCTGTTCCCGAAGATATATGCACAGATTCAGCCATAAGGCATGCTCGGTTTTGGAGAAGAAGATTTTTAAAGGTTTTTCCCATATAAATGCATAGGGAAGCAAAACTTGACCTTGCCGTAAAAAGGTCAAACGTCAACGTACGACAATTCTTTTAGCAATTTTGGTAGATCTCCCGTCCCTGATGATTCCTGCAAAGATTCAACCCCGAGGCATTCTCGGTTCTAGAGGAGAAGATTTTTAAAGGTTTTTTACCATATATGGGCGTGGCGGCCATCTTGGTCAACGGACCGCGACCATTTTAGCAATTTTTCGTTCCCCCACCCTAAGGAGGCTCCATATGAAATTTGAGCAAAATTGGCTCAGCGGCTTCAGAGGAGAAGTCGTTTGAAAATGTTAACGGACGGATGCACGGACGGACGGACTGACGGACGGACGGAAGGACGACGAACGAAAAGTGATCACAATAGCTCATCCTGAGCAGAGCTCAGGTGAGCTAAAAATACTACATTACATATGTGAACAGTAATGAGGGAGACAAGCTGCAAATTTTGAATTGGGTGTTTACTACAGACTGCAATATTTGCAGACGGATCTAGGTCCATAGTATTTACATATGTAATAAGGTAAGGTTCTCCATGATACACATTAAAACAAGGATTTCTATAGAACACATTTCATATGAGCTTATCAAACTTGATAGAGTAAGCCAGCAGATGATATGTTATCTCCACCACCACCTGTCTGTAAAACTTCTGTACAGACAAGAACTGGAGCCAGACAAATATCATACTCTTCTTCCTGCCAGCAGGAAACAGGCCTCTGTTCTTCCAATGGAATTCTTGATGCATCCCCTGATGCAGTGGTCGAAAAAGAGTCATCCATTATTAACTTTGCTTTCATCACATCTATATAGTTAGACCCACAAACATGTCTGTTTGCTGTTAATGAAGCTTTTGCTGCAGCAGACATTGTATTTTTCCAGCTGGAACCTTTTGTTGTGAGAATAGCTTGATATGCCAAAGTATGGACATGAAGCCGAGTCAGTTTCCTTTTCCCACCAGTTTCCTCTGTATTTTTCAGTAAACTGTAAACTGTTCTCATCTGGTCCAGAACTGTAGCGATACGTGGATATGAGTCGGAGACCAAGGAAACTGTTCCCTTAGTAATGATGCTGACAAGGTTTGGTAACTCTTGTTCATTCATTCCCAGAGAATCTGAATAGAGTACAACAGACTCTACAATCTCCTTCATAAGGGATTCATCACTGAATGAAGCCAACTCAAAATGTATCTTCGTTGCTCTATCAACATTTGAGAGGAAGTTTTCAAGTTTTCCCAATCTTTCCTGCCGCACTCCTTAAAAAAAGAAATTTTACTGATTAATTGTTTAATTATTTACAAGCTCTAATTTTACGTGCTCATGTAAAATAAAAAGTTAGTAGGAGGCCAAGGGAAGCAACCCTTCATCAATTTGGCAGCTAGCAAATGATGAAAATGCTGGAGTTAAGGAACTATTGATGAAAGTGATAAGAGGGATCCCTTGAAAATTAAGAACATATACAAGAAAACAAATAAGAATCTCTTCATGAACAGCATTTTAATCAGAATAGCCAGAGTGAAAAATGAAGTTTTTTAAAAGTAAAACATATTTTAACGAGTAATACTTAACCTATAGATAATGTGCTATTCTCTTCTGTTTTCACACCTTCCACAGAAAAAACGACCTTTCAGTCGTTAATTAAAGTCTTAAACCAGAAGGTCCCTTAGGCAGTTACCTGTGTGACGTAACTCTTCCCGCTCAATTGACCACGTGTCAGTTTCTTTTATGTGTAAAACAATAGACACAATTAGGAGAGATAAGCGAGGGTGGGCAGAGGGAGATAATTGATTATCTATAGGTTAAGTATTACTCGTTAAAATATGTTTTACTTTTAAAAAACTTCATTTTAACTTCATAATACATTAACCTATAGATAATGTGCTAGAATTTGCAGAATAGGAGGGAGGTGCTCTCCTAATTCTAACACCAATAATATCTCACCACTTCTGGTTAAGACTCAGGAAACTCAAAGGAATCAGATACATTCTAATTCTATATTTAATAGAAAGAATGATCTAGATTCACAAAATAGCATATCTTTAAGGTGTTATGATCTAACAACCTTATATATAATAGTAGACTCTAGAGGAAGCCAGTTCTTAAGTCTCAGAGACCTAACATTGGCCCCCCCTCTTTTTTTTTTTTTTTTGGGGGGGGGGGGGGGGGGGGGGAAACAATTGGCTTCAAAAAGAAAAGGGAGTCATTGAGACATAACATAAATATTCCATCGCAAAGTAAGCTAGGAATATAGAAATATTTTCAAAACAAAATTTGTAAAACAAAAAGCCAAGACCATACACTGTAAGTAGTCTATGTAGGGTCTTGAATAAATAAGGAAAAGTCTACTCGGTGGAGTTTCCTATAGATAACTGACATATGTAGATATTTTGGATAAAATTCTAGATATGTGAAGCTATGTAATTGTAATAGTCTAAGCTATTAGAATTATAAACTAATTTGATTCTGTTAATTGGAGCGACAGGACAGTTTCCGATGAACAGACACAGACTTAAAATAACCATAATGTGTAATTATTTCCCTTTGATCAAATTAAAGAAGGGGAGATAATAAAAGTAGATGGAGTTAACTTAACTATAACTAAGTTATCCATCACAAGAAAAAGGTATAGACAAACATAATGGTTAAAACTATTGCTAGACTAATTGTATTACGAATTTTTAGTCAAGCAATAAAATAATACAGAGTTTGCATATAACTGCTGGGAAGAAAAAACAACCTAAACCATTGATAATTAGTTTTGTCATAGACATATAAAAGCGTTTGATGTCCTGACAAAATAATAAAGAATAAACTGTCAACATCATAACTTAAGAGTTTGACAGAGAATAAGAGAGATAAGAATAAGGTTGATCGCAGCAAACTAAGACGGTCATAGTTTGGCTAAATCTTACCGTATTGATAAGATTAAGCAATAATAAATAAGCTGGATAGAATCTTTCTATACCAGAAGATTGCCATGAAAAGTACTCCCGAGTAAATAATCATGGAAATCAAGAAATGTTAAAAAATCCACTTTGATACGAATCAAAATGTTCATAAAAAGAGAAGGACTCAGAGAAAAAGTAATAGTGTGATAATCTCTGAAGAAAGATTATACAATAATACTGATTAATAATCTCAAAAAACACTTAATTTATAAGTTAAGAGATAGTATTACTATTCTATATGCATATTTAGGAATAGTAAGAAATATATGAATACTAAATTAAAATTATACTACAGAACTAAATTCCTGCTATAAATAATAGGTTAAGCGTAACTATTTATTAAGCAAGGAATTATTAAACATATAACTCTCTATAAAATTACTGCCCAGAAATTTTATAGATAAACATTCAATCAAATTTTTAGAATTGAATATTAATAGAATAAAATCTATGTCTGCATAATTGGTAATTCCTGAAATATCAAATTACGTACTCGCAAATGAATTCAGGAAGAAAATACATATATATACTCTCGAGATCTATGCGTAAACCATAGAGAGTAATAATATTATTACCACGATCCCTGACGGAAGGGTAAAAACATGTATATGAAAGAGATAATAATTAATTTAACGTCATATAGGTTTAAGATAAAATTTGTTTAATCTTTAACCAATATGCAGCAACAGTGACTCGATATTCTGTATTCGTACGTAGAAAAAGAGTACTTAGTCATTAGAATTTTGTATGATTGAAATAGAGATAATGGGATCTAAAAGGATGTATCTCCATGACTGAATCGAAGGATAATATCCATTCTAAAAAACTAGGGCTTGTTTTAGGCTTAGTTTAACAAGCGTAGAATTGAATTATTTCCAAGTATTCATGAAGTCGTTATGCTCTGAATACTGAGAAAAATGTTAAAATATTGTTTAGGAAATAAAAAAGTGACTGGTCCACAATGTTAGCTAGATTTAAACCTGGAACGTAGCGAGAAGGTCAATCTAATTTAAAAGTAAGATGAGAAAGATAAATAATGAAGATAGATATATAAATATCGGTATAATATATTATCTCCAACAATTATCAAATAATCTGAATGTTTAAAAGCATAGATACTACTCGAAAGTTTATTTACCGAATGTATAATTGAGAAAAAACTTTCAGTGTGTTCAAAAACGTATCACAAAAATAAGATCTGACCAGGAACGTAGGTGCAGCACTTACTAAGTTGTGAAGTTAATATAAACATATTTTATATTATAAATTGAATCAGTGCATTTCAAAATCATCGACATCTTGAAATGACTTATTGTGTGGAAAAATAAATAAATATCCCGTTTCGGAAAAGATATTTATCTATATATATAGACCATTTTTGATGCAGACTGGAAATCAAGATATTAATCTTTGCATTATTCGCAAACTGAACTTGAACTCTTAGCGAGAATTACTATGATCCCTTTAACGAATGTAAACATAAAGAAGGGGTAAAGAGATAATTAAGTATGTCTTAATTCTTTACCGGCTCGTAATTAAGGATGTTTTCCCTTTTGTCTAAGCCTAGACTATAGATTGATTAATATAAATATAATAATATCTGCTATTATGAGGTAAACTCTCGTTAATTAACCTCTAAGCATATATCAAAAATATATATCAACATAATCTAGAGCTTCGGTAAGTTTAGAGGAAGGAAATGATTGACTTTGGCAGTTTCTGAATAGTTACAAAGTCAATAAAACAAAATATCAAAAGGAAAGTATTGTATATAATATCTAATTTAGGCAATAATAATCTGTCACGTACTGAATAATTAATGCCTTTACTAAATATGTATCCATTGTCAATACCAAAGTGCAAGAAAATTTTGATTGACATGGACTCTAGTTATAAATAAAATATTAGAGGTACAGAGCTAGTCGAAGCAAAACTATTCCTCAATAAGATAAAGTAGACCTATAATATACGAGGATTAATTGGGTCTAGAAATTATAATCATAATAAAATTATTATTCCAATATGAAGAATCTTCAGCATAATAGATTCTTACTGAGGCAAAAATATCTGGTATATTGCTATCGTAGTCTTAAATGATCCAGAAGACAAAAATTAAAACAGGCAAAGTAAAGAACTTATCGAATTATATCTATGCCTAAATATAAGATTTTTTTCTTATTTATTATTTTATAGCAGAGTTTAGACAGAGCACGACTGACCTAGACTCTTATATAATCAATCAAAAGATAGTATAAAATAGAATAATAGCTTATCGGATCAACTATTTTCCATGTAGAAAAGGCAAAAGGAAAATATGTACCTCAACTAGGATTTTAAATCGTAGTAATCTAGAGAGGTAGCGAATAAATAAATAAACTGTTAATTTATTTATCTGGTTGGTGTAAATTTCCGATACCTTAAGAATGAAAAATTAATAGAAAGTAGAAAAGATCGATTGCTACTTTCTTGTCAATTTACTCCTTAGATTACATGCTGATTACATATCGGAGCATGTAGAAGAAAGGGGAGGAAAGAAGAAAATTTTTAGATTTCATGTATATTTTTCTTCTTATAAATAACGATAGTTTTATAGTTCACCTTTGCCCTAGAGCCGAATAAGGTGAATATGTAAGAAGTTAATCTTTTTGTAGCGAATAAAAGAGATATAATTATAGCTGGAAGTATCTTCTACACCTAGTGAATGAATTGCGAATTTGATCATAACCGATAATTCTTAATTCATTTTCAATAATAAATATATATATAGAATTTAAGTCAAGTTCAAAAGTGACTGGACAGAATTCAACAATATAAATGGCTACTAGGTATTAGAACCCATTGCTGTCATTCAATAACCTATAATCCAAGACTATACATGTCTATAGTGGTTAATAAATAAATATATGTTGAGCGAGTACTAGTGACTACTACTCGGACACTAGTAATCCGACACAAAGTCTACGAAACTACTGCCCGGTGGAATTTGGTTAGAATGACCTGGCACTACTCTACGAAGTGCCTCCCGATGAAATTTTCGTTAGAGCCGGAATTTAACCGCTTTCTAGCGAATTAAAGAGATAAAACATAATTTGAATGACCTGGCACTAGTCTATGAACTGCTACCTGGTAAGAATTTTGTTATAGTCGGAAGTTTAACTCTTTCTAGCGGATAAAAGAGATAAAACATAAGTTAATTTAAAATATTAATGGAATTACACACCTATAATAAGTCAATGGAATATTAAAGATTCTAGTCTGATTCGGGAAAGACTGTACAGAATTTTTTTGTATAAAAAGTTATTATGTATTTCACTTAATAACCTATATCCATTGACTTAAACGTGAATGGAGCTCTATGAACGATAATAGATTGTTCGGGAATTAGTGATCATTATTTTGACACTAGTTACCCGACATAATGACCGGACACTAGTATTCGTAACTGTTGCCCGGTAAAGTTACAAGTAATTTGACAAATTGATCAGATAGTAGTATTCGTAACTGTAGTCCGATGAAAAAGGGAGATTATATATGAAAACTGAGCGGGCACAAGTATTCGAAACTTTTTCCCGAAGATAATTAATTATTAGGCAAAAATTGACCAGACACTTTCTGTAAAAGTTTGCCTGGTGAAAAATCAGAAATAATATAATAATATGACCGGGTATAAGTATCAGAAAAATTACTGACACTTTGCCCAGTGAAAATTTTTTTTAATAATTAGACATAATGACCGGAAGTTAGTATACGTGACTATTTTGTCCGGTGAAATATGTCAAAAACCAAGTCTTTCCAGAAAATAATTAAATTATTGACTGGAGACTAGTTGACTGGTGCCTGGTTGACAGGTGACTGGTGACTGGTTGACTGGTGCCTGGTTGACTGGCACCTGGATGACTGGTGACTGGTGCCTGGTTGACTGGCACCTGATTGACTGGTGACTGGTGAAGCTGATTGACTGGTGCCTGGTTGACTGGTGACTGGATGACTGGAGACTGGTGACTGGTGACTGATGGACTTAGACTTTATCAGATACTAAGTACCCAAAGATGCCACCTTGATGGGTCTTACCCCGGCAGTATAGCCATATGGGGTGGGGCTCCCATCAGTAAAGAATTGTCTTATAACCCATCAAGGGTTGACAAGTTCTTTACAATCAGCTTCTCCACCATGAGAATCTTTAGCCATCTGAAGATCTCTGCAAATAAAAGTCCAGGAAAAACATATCGTAATTGCTGAATAACCTGGAACGAAAAGGACAAAAATATTCTGCATATATAAACACGACTATCGAACCGATCGCGCACGAGCGTTGTGCCGAATAGCGAGAGTCGCGAAAAGGCATGTGGATAAAGACCAGTCAAAAAATACATGAAATCGAAAATTGAAAATTTTAAATAATAACACAGAAAGTGAAAGGAGTGATAAATAAACAAAAGAAACACAAGGATACATAAATTTATCCGTGAGGAAAGAAATAATCCAAATTTCTATCACAGGTAAATAATCCTTGTTGAATTTCTTTGTCCACAGAAAAGAAACTGACACGTGGTCAATTGAGCGGGAAGAGTTACGTCACACAGGTAACTGCCTAAGGGACCTTCTGGTGTAAGACTTTAATTAACGACTGAAAGGTCGTTTTTTCTGTGGAAGGTGTGAAAACAGAAGAGAATAGCACATTATCTATAGGTTAATGTATTATGAAGTTAAAATCCCAAAGGAACAGAAAACCATACATAAACACTACAGTGAAATATGGAAAACTTTTTCTTGTTGGCACATGGCACTTAATACCAGCTGCAGTCAGACCAGGGATTGATTACTGTGAATGTAATTGATTAAGTTAGAATTCTTTTACACTTAAACTGTAATAAGTTACATGTACACAGTACATTACAATTGTGTGTCTCTATTTTGACAATGTAATTGATCAAATCATATTTTACTTTTGCAATGTAATCAAATTACTTCTGATTATTGTTGTTGAAGTTCATCTGATGGCATGTAAGAGAAGTTTTACATGCAACACTAAAACCTATATTTAGACATCCATTGATGAGAATTCAACTTTTGATGAGCATAACATTCATACTGCAAAATTTCAGGTTAGTATTAAGGCGAAGTAAGACGAGCTTCCTACTTTTGACCAGTTATCAAAGGTTCATAAAAGACCATATGAAGCATATTTTAACACCAATTCTAGTTAAAGCACTATGACTGAGCTTTCATATTACATGTATTAAATTCTTGCCTTACTGCCCTCAAACCATTATTAAATACTGTAACAAAATAATGAAAGATTTGGTAGATATTTCTGAGCATGCAGCTTGTCAACATATAATTTTTCTGGCCTTTGTACTACATGTACGAGGGCGTGTAAATAAATAACCAGCCTATCCCATTTCCGATGGACAGAGACGGTCAGGATTTTCATGCTTTGTTTCAATATATGATTTAGACATGGGTACAAAATTACACGCGTATTGAGTCATTCTTTAATAAGATATTGAATGTTAAACATGGCTAGTGATGCAAAGGCATGCTTTTCATCTAAAGTTGAGTACCGTGCTGTAATTCGGTACTTGTATTTAAAAAGTAAAATAGGCAAGGAAATACACGGCGAGTTAGTCGATGTTTATGGTTCTTCTGCACCATCTTATGCTCAGGTTAAATTCTGGGTAGGGGAATTCAAACGCGGTAGAACGTCTTTAGAAGATGAAGCCAGGTCTGGACGCCCACTGGATGCCACCGACGAAGAAATGTGTAAGAAAGTTCGGGATCTGGTATACTCTGATAGGTGATTTCAGGTGGAAGAAATAGCGCAGGCATTAGGCATTTCACATGGTAGCATTTCAACAATCTTACATGATCGTTTAGGTATGCGCAAGCTAACAGCCTGTTGGGTCCCCAAATCCCATAGCGATGAGCAAATGGCAACCAGAGCATCAGTATGCAGCGCCTTGTTGAAGCGTTTTAGATCAAAAGATGATTTTCTTTTGCGTCTGGTGACTGTAGATGAGACTTGGGTTCATTATTATGAGCCAGAGAATAAAGCTCAGTCGTCAGTGGTAGGGCCTGGGTCCCCGAGGCCAAAGAAGTTCAAGATGCAACCATCTACTGGCAAGGTGATGGCCACAGTATTTTTGGACGCAAAAGGCGTTACTATGTTGGACTTTTTACCCAAGAGAAGTACAATAACTGGAGTGTACTATGCAAACTTCTTAGACCAGCTGAGAACCGCCATCCTTGAAAAACGCCGAGGTAAACTCTCTAAAGGTGTTTTCCTGCAACAGGACAATGCGAGAGTCCACACTTGCAAAGTTGCAATGGATGCTGTAGCGCGAAACAGGTATGAATTAATACCACATCCTGCCTATTCACCTGACCTAGCTCCTAGCGACTTCTTCCTATTCCCAAACTTGAAAAAGCATATCCGTGGACCATTTCCAGTCTGATGAAGAAGTCGTGACGGCAGTTGAGGAGTGGGTCAATGGAAAGGACCCTGACTTTTTCAGTTCTGGGCTGATGGCACTTGAACACCGTTGGTCTAAGTGCATCACACTAGAGGGCAATTACATCGAAAAAGAAGAGGTGGATCTCAATCTGAAATAAGTTAGGCTGGTTACTTATTGACTCACCCTCATACCTTGCCACATAAACTCACTAACCTATTTTAATCAGGACCCCACCGCCTCCCCCCCCCCACCCCCACCCCCACATGGGTAATTGGCAAACAGTGCAGACCCAAATCAGACACAACAGAATGTAGTGTATTTATTCTGTGGCATCTGATCAGGGTCTACACTGTTGCATTAAATAAAGAAAATTCTAAAAATGTAGTAGTAATAACGGCTCACTCACTTGAGTGAAATAGCCACTGCCAATATGCAGATATTATGCAACATTTTTTCCAATCCCATCATTGCAACTAATGAAAGGATCATCATTTCAGCAGTTCTTGGTTTTAAGAAGAAGGTGTTGTTATCTTTTACCTTATGGGTATGACAGTCAATGAAGCATGACCATCTGAACAAACTATCAATCCTGTTTCAACAGTAAGATCAACATGAAATTTGGTGAAAATTGGCCAAGTGGTTTCAAAAGAGGAGTTGTTTAAAAATATCATGATTTTATACATGTATACAGCACAGACGAAGGGGGTCAGCATGGGCAGGGGAATGGAGGGCGGGGGGAGCGTGGATAACCCTCACAGAAGAAAATTTTGATTGTAACAAAGCTTTTGCTACTTCAACCATATTGTAAGTTTTAGACACTTCAGCTATTTTTGACTTTGTGTGTGTGTTTATTGTTCTCAGGGTCATTCTTCTATTTATCTTCGCCAGAATGCAGAGACTTGCCAAGCTCTCATCTTCATTGAATAAGTAAAGAAATAATGGGAGAACAGGTATTTCAATTGCATGTTGCTACTCCCACCTATGATATACATCCTACGTCTCTTTACAGGGCCAGACAAGAGACAAACTCAACAGGGACTTCTTTCCCTACTGATACACAACAAGGTCTTCTTTCCTTGCTGGTGCCCAAGAGGATCTATTTTCCCTGCTGGTGTGCAATAGAGTCTTCTTTACCTGCTGTTGCGAGTTGTCATTTATAAATTTCCTACGGTAACCAAACAAAATAGTCACTGGTCATAAAACACATAAACTGGGTAGACAATCATCAAATGATCATAATAGCCAAATATGGTTCACATCACTTCATGTGTTATGGAGAAAATGCAATTTTATTAGTCTATGGGCACTTTCAGTTGTCATAGCAATCAGAAAAAAAGGCACATCACCATAATTTTAGCTATTTTTAAATCCTCCTACCCAGCAACATCCCTAATTAGGGACAAATTGCTTCACTGGCTTTGGAGGAGTAGACATAAACAGATCACTACAGCTCATCCTGAACTAAAAACTAACCAGACACCTTGCTTTTGGAAATAGACTGGTAAAAGAGTTGTGATAGAAGAGTCCACTCAACATCAATGGTTTAAAGAGAGTGCAGTGTTTACTTTGATTTTCCTTGTGATCATTGAACCCATTTTGCTAACTTGAAACATCAAGTTTGACTTGAGCTGGGGCTGGTGAGGCATATGCAGCCATGCAAGCTATATTGCTGTCATATGAAGAGGCTCAATAAAACTAAGACTGATTTTGTTTTCTTTGGGGCAACCTTACACATTTTACAGTCAAACTTCAATGGTTCGAACATCTTTGTGACCACAGAAAATAGTTCGAGACATGGGGAGTGCGAGTCACTGAGGGTTAATCATGGTGCCAGGTAAGGAATCAAACAGCGATAATTTAGCGATTTCTTCCGATTTTCTATACAATAATTGTTAAGTGAGGCAATTCCAATGAGTAGACACAACGTACAATTTCATGACTAAATAAGAAAATTCACTAAATATTTATTTTCCCGAGCTATCAGAAGAATTTTGTAGGGACTCAAAAACGAGTTCGAATTAAACATGGTAAATGAGCCATCGGTGTTCGAGCTATTGAGGTATATGTCTTCACAGTAGCTGCTGAAAAATGCTATTTGGCAGCTGTAAAAAGGTCTCTTCATACTTCATCAATGCAGTTTTCATTTTTATTTTCTTTGAGATTATATAGCCCATTCTGCTAACTTGGAAAATTGAGTTCTGCTTAAGCCACTCCAGCAGTTAAGCCGGGTAAGCAAGCGTATGCAGCTTTACAAACCCTTCTGCCATATGAAGAGTCAATAAAACTGAGACTCTGATTTTCATTCTTTTATGCACTCTTTGTTATCTTTATAGAGCTAGTTGACCAAGTGCTGGAAAGTCTATACTAAGGTTGCTCAAGACAGAAAGTATGGCTGATACATTTTAGGAAATGCTTTTCATAGTCTGAGATAGTGACAACCATGTTTGGAAAGCTTTATCATCAAAAGTTTATACACCATTGAAATTACTGATGTTTGGCGACTAATATGTGTGAAGAAATTGTGTGTGTGTGTGTGTGTGTACTGAGAAATGCCCATTTTGGTTCTGAAGCCTGGAATACATGTCATAAAATGGGTTATAGGTGTTGGCTTTAATTCCACAGCTGGAGACAAATGTGTTCTGTCAAAGATGGCTATGAAGCTAAAAATACATGTATATCCTGATCAGTCTGCAATGCCTACATATGCTCATGCTCTTGTTAACATAGTAAGACCAATATACCTTCTGCAAAAGGAAAATTATCCATCATCTGAAGTCCACCAACAACCAGTACGGAAGGATCAAAGCTATCCATCTCTCTTTCCAAATCTTCCAATGTTTCTAAGTAGGGGTTACTTTTGTCACTGTGCACAATGAACCTTTAATATAATAAAATAGTGAGCCTGTAAAGAACAGTAAGAGCTACATAAGGCAAAAAGCCCAGATCAGCTGACCCATCCATGCTATCTGATCTAGGTGTATGTACTTTACTGGGTCAGGGATTCTTCAAAACAAAAAACTATTTTCATCCTCACGCTTTTTTAAAAAAGCGATGGGGATATTGTTAATGCATCCGTCTGTCCGCCTGCCAGCCCATCAGTCCGCAGGGACGAATGTATACTTGTGTGTTTTAAAATTATGGACACTTCTGCCTCCTCCTTAACCACTGGGCGGAATTCTACCAAACTTGTTACAGCACTTCCCCTCATGGTATGGGTGTGCAAGAGCAGCATTTTTTTTCTGCGTGTCCATCCATCCGTCCATTTGTCTGTCACACTATCTCCTCTTAAACCACTGGTCGGATTTCAACCAAACTTGCTACATTACTTCCCCTTATGGTAAGGGTGTGGGAGAGCAACATTATTTTTCAGTGCGTCCGTCATCCGTCCATCTGTCCGTCACCATATCTCCGTCTAAACCACTGGGCGGAATTCAACCAAACTTGCTACATCACTTCCCCTCATGGTTGGGGTGTGCGAGAGCAACATTATTTTTCCATGTGTCTATCCCTCTGTGCGTCCATCGACCGTCCATCTCTCTGTCATGCTATCTCCTCCTAAACCACTGGGCGGAATTCAAACAAACTTGCTACATCACTTCCCAACATGGTAAGGGTGTGAGAGAGCATCATCCATCGTCCGTCCATCTATCCGTCATGCTATCTCCTCCTAAACCATTGGGCGGAATTCAACCAAACTTGCTACATCACTTCCCCTCGTGGTAAGGGTGTGCGAAAGCAACATTATTTTTTCCGTGCATCTGTCGGCCATCCATCTGTCCATCACACTATCTCCATAGCTCTAGTTAAGGCGCTTATTTCAATCCAAATGTATTGATATTTTTCTTATTTCTCCACGAAAACATATGTTGTGGGTACTCATTCAGGGTGGCCACACATTTTTAGCAATCAAATTCCCTGATTTTTCCCTTATTTGATTTGATTTTCCCTGATTAAAAACCTTAATATTATCGCAATGGCCCCTACTTTTAGAAGTCATATACTGATTCAAATGCTGTCAAGTGACATGTTTATACACAATGCTGTCACAATATTCTTAAACGAAAATTTATCTAAAATATGATGTACATGTGCTGATTTACTTTCATGGTAGTCAAAATCAAAACTGGTAAAATATATGGCCTCCAACCTCCCCATGTAGCCACATCTGAACAGCTATAAAATTTGAATATTTTGACCTTACAAAGATAAGATTTTTGGAAATTCCCTGATTTTTCCCTGATTTTCAGCAAAATTTCAAATTCCCTGATTTTTCCCTGCAGGGATTTTTTTTTCACCATTTTCCCTGTTTTCCAGAGTGCGTGGCCACCCTGTCATTAGAAGCGCCTCGCCGAGGCGCTTCTAATGAGTACCACAACATATGTTTTTGTGTCTTATTTTCTCCACGAAAACATATGTTGTGGGTACTCATTAGAAGCGCCCCACTCTTATCTAGGCCTATGCTATCTCCTCCTAAACCACTGGGCGGAATTCAACCAAACTTGCTACATCAGATCCCCTCATGGCAAGGGTGTGTGAGAGCAACAATATTTTTCCATTCGTCCATCTGGCATCTGTCCATCACGCTATCTCCTAAACCACTGGGTGGAATTTTACCAAATTTGCTATATGACCTCCCATTATGGTAAGAGTGTGGGATAGCAAGTCCATCCATCTGTCATGCTATTAGCAACGAGAGTGGGGATTTGCAATTGTGCACCATCAACTGCGCATTCTAGTTTTTACCTTTGTCTGTAATTTTGTTTTTACTGTAATTTTGTGATAACCTTTGGACACCACTTTATAAAAGCTATCAAGAATAATAGTTGTAGAGGATATCAATCACCACTATCTCAATACTGTTCCACTGACATATTATAACAAAGTAGTTGGTGATTTTTAAGTAAACAAATTCAGCAGATTTTTAAATTTTGTGACTGACATGTACACGCTCTTTTCAGCTAATGTATGCTTTTGATAGCCAGTCATCACTAAATGTATACCTTTTCATTGCTATTTATAACCATTTATCCAATCTTGGTTCTGATTTTATAAACCTTTAGTTAACAGAGCCATTAGCTATGTCTTTCCTTTTATTCTTCAATAGTTTTGAGTTTGAGTTGGTCTATTCAACTCTGTTCTGGTCATGTCAAGTGGATCAGTTAACCTACTCACACCTTTCGTGGGCAAGCAGTAAACCAGTAAATGTGCACATTCCGGTATTTTCACCAGTAACTGACAACTGCCCTTTCCTGGGAAGGCTTAGTCCTCATTTTCTAAGTGGTTAACCAGTACTTTGTGCGCATGCAAATTTGTCAGTAAGTGGCAACTGCCCTTTCTTGAATCAGCAGAAGGGTAGAATGACCATAGAAATTATTTTATGATCTATCTCCATGAATGTTATGTGACCAAGCTAAGATTCGAACTTGTGATCCCTAAGTCTGCAGTCATATATGCTTCTAACGGCTATATGGAGCCCAGCTATTCAGTTTGGTACTAAATTATACAAATAGTGAGTAAAACACCAATGGGTACTAACCCCTTGTTGCAGATTTGTTTAAGTTTTGTTACGAAAGAGACTTCATGTTGCCCTTTCGCGAAAATCAAGCCGATGTTATTGAAGCAATCAATTCAACTTCTCAATATTTAGATGACTTACTTAATACCGGTTTTGATTATTTTGACTAAATCAATAGCTGGTGATATAATCTCTATAACAAGAGGCCCACGGGCCGCTCACCTGAGTGACATAGCCACTGCAGATATGCAGATGTTATGCAACATTTTTCCGATCCTGTCATCGCAACTAATGAAAAGATCATCATTTAAGCAGTTCTTTATTTTGAAGAAAATATATGGCATGCCAGTCAACTGAGCGTGATCATTTGAACAAACTCTAAATGGCAGCCAGCTTGGATTTACGATCGGCACGATTTTAGCTATTTTTGATCTACGAGTCACCCTAATGCTTCCTACCAAGTTTTGAGTCAACTGGCCTTTCAGTTCAGGAGAAGAGGCAAAAAAATAGATTTTCAAGATGGCTGCCATGGCGGCCATCTTGGATATCCGATTGGCGCGATTTTAGCTATTTTTGATCTACAAGTCACCCCAATGTCTCCTATGAAGTTTGGAGTCAAATGGCCTTTCGGTGCAGGAGAAGAAGCTAAATATAGATTTTCAAGATGGTGGCCATGGTGGCCATCTGGGATTTCTGATCAGAACGATTTTAGCTATATTTGATCTACAAGTCACCCTGATGCTTCCTACTAAGTTTCGTGTCAAGTGACTTTTGGGTTTAGGAGAAGAAGCGAAAAATAGATTTTCAAGATAGCCGCCATGGAGGCCATCTTGGATTTATGATCGGCATGATTTTAGCTATTTTTGATCTACAAGTCACCCAAATGCTTCCTACCAAGTTTCGAGTCAACTGGCCTTTTGGTTCAGGAGAAGAAGCGAAAAATAGATTTTCAAGATGGCTGCCATGGCGCCCATCCTGGTTTTACGATCGGCATGATTTTAGCTATTTTTTATCTAAAAGTCACCCTGATGCTTCCTACCAAGTTTGGAGTCAACTGGCCTTTCGGTTCAGGAGAAGAAGCGAAAAATAGATTTTCAAGATGGCTGCCATGGCGGCCATCTTGGATTTCCGATAGGCTCGATTTTAGCTATTTTTTATCTATAAGTCACCCCAATGCCTCCTACCAAGTTTGGAGTCAATTGGCTTTTGGGTTTAGGAGTAGAAGCGAAAAATAGATTTTCAAGATGGCGGCCATCTTGAATTTCCGATCGGCACGATTTTAGCTAATTTTGATCTCCAAGTCATCCTGATGCTTCCTAGCAAGTTTGGAGTCAATTGGCCTTTCGGTTCAGGAGAAGAAGCAAAAAATAGATTTTCAAGATGGCCGCCATGGTGGCCATCTTGGATTTCCGATCAGCACGATTTTAGCTACTTTTGATCTACAAGTCACCCTGATGCTTCCTAGCAAGTTTGGAGTCAACTGGCCTTTCGGTTCAGGAGAAGAAGCGAAAAATAGATTTTCAAGATGGCGGCCACCTTGGATTTCCGATCAGCAAGATTTTAGCTATTTTTGATCTACAAGTCATCCTGATGCTTCCTAGCAAATTTGGAGTCAACTGGCCTTTCGGTTCAGGAGAAGAAGCGAAAAATAGATTTTCAAGATGGCTGCCATGGCGGCCATCTTGGATTTCCGATCGGCACGATTTTAGCTATTTTTGATCTACAAGTCACCCTGATGGTTCCTAGCAAGTTTGGAGTCAACTGGCCTTTTGGTTCAGGAGAAGAAGTGAAAATTAGATTTTCAAGATGGTGGCCATGGCGGCCATCTTGGATTTCCGATCGGAACGATTTTAGCTATTTTTGATCTACAAGTCACCCCGATGCTTCCTACCAAGTATCAAGTCAATTGGCCCAGGGGTGTAGGAGGAGTAGGCTTTTAAAGCAATTGTTGACGCCGCACGACGGACGACGGACATTGACTGACCACAATAGCTCACCATGAGCACTTCGTGCTCAGGTGAGCTTAAAAGGACTTTGACCTTGATTTTACATTTTTAATAATAAATTTTCTGTTTTTGGATGATGACCTCCCTCATGCTACATTCTATGGTATATATATTTCTCAATTTATTTATTTTGCTAGAGCATCTAATCAAGTCAGTGAGTTTAAAAATCAAAATTAACTTTAAACTGCTAAACTTCTAAAACTAGGATTCAGTACCAAAACATTTTCTAATTACCTAAGTGCTGTGTGGCAGCTCTTACTTTCATCATAGTTCAGTTTTTGGGTCGACTGTTTATAATCCAGCCAAATTATACATACACAAAAATTTCCTTAAGGGTGTTGTCCATGTGATTATGATTGACCAATTAAATCAAACCACATATTTGTATCAAATACAGGTAACCGTTATTAACAGCGGCACAATTCTTATTCCTGTCGCTGTGATGGCAGAGTGCCATGTTACATTGTTTACAACTAAGCCAAAGTATACATACACCAAAATTTCCTTAAGGTTGTTGTCCACATGATTATCATTGACCAAATCAAACCGCACGCTTGTACAAAATCCAGGTAACAGTTATTTATAGCCGTGCTATTCTTATTCCTGTGACGTCAGAGTGCTGTGAAATGAGGATCATCTGTAAAACCTAGACTGGGACATTGGCAAAAAATGCAGACCCAGATCAGATGCCACTCTGATCAGGGTCTGCACTGTTTGCTTAAATTTATGAAGTTTAGAGTTAAATGAAACAGGCTTAAGTCCCTGTTCAGGACCATTGTCCCTGCCTACACTCAGAGACAATTGACCCTACATTACTGTCAGTGCTTTGATTTATTTTTATTTTCCCTTCGGCTTAAACTGAGTTCCACTTAAGCCAGTGCTAGGGGACATACGCAGCTCTGCAAACTACAACGTTGTCATATAAAGAGTGCCAATGAAACTGAGATTTTCCCTGTTTTTTTTTGTTTTTTGCTTTTGTTCTTTTTTTTTTTTTGTTTGTTTCCTAAGGCAACCTTTACAGATTTTGACCACTGCAGCTTGTGTTAAGCATAATGTGGGTCATAAAAAGTCTCCCTAAACTTCATCAAAATTTTTATTTTTGGGGGGATTTTTAAACCCATTCTGGTATCTTGAAGCTGGCCTCTGTGGCTCAGTTGGATGCATGTCTGACTGGTGATCAGGAGGTTACGGGTTAACCCCTGCCAGGTCGGCAACATTCTTTCGAGGAGATTGGTCATCAAATATTTTCTACAGTCATTCTCTCCCTTCTACTGATTTAAGAAGGATAGTTGTCAGTTTCTGGTGAAAGAATATGTGCACAATACTGGTTAATTGCTTAGAGGACAAAGCCTGCCCAATAAAAGTGTGGTTAGGTAAACTGAGCTCAACATGACTGCAATCATTTGACTGGGCTGTAAAACCTCAAGACAAACAAACAAAAAATATCTTTAAAAAACAATAGAGTTCCATTTAAGCCAATGCTAGGGAGGTATATGCAACCCTGCAAACTATAATACAGTCATATGGACATATGGACAGTCTCAATGATACCAAGGCTCTTTTTTTTCTTTCTTTTATCTGTTCTTTGCTTTCAATGTCAACCTTTATAGATTTTTATTCATTGGCAATTGTCATTCTGGTTTAATTTCCAAATATAACATTGGCTTGAAAACACTTCTGCACAGAGGTCTATTAAAAAATAAAGGCTCTATCTTAAACAGTTTGAAAGTTATGACCGATGTTAAAGTTGCAAAAAAAATTCTTTAAAGTAGGTCACAGGTCAAGGTCACAGGTCAAAATTTTTTTATGTGAGTGGGAAGCCCTTGTCACAAGGAACCTACATTCCAAATATAAAGGCTCTATCTCAAATGGTCCAAAAGTTATGACCAATGTTAAAGTTGTCCAACCAACAAACCAGCAAACCAATAAACCAGCAAACAGACAGGGCAAAAACAATATGTCCCCGCTTTGCTACCGGGGACATAAAAATGTCATTCATTACAATAAGCGGTCCATTGCTCACCTGAGTGAAATAGCCACTGCAAATATGCAGATGTTATGCAACATTTTTCCAATCCTGTCATTGCAACCAATGAAAGGATCATCATTTGAGCAGTTCTTGGTTTTGAAGAAGAAAAATGTGTTGTTGTTTTTTTATTATCATTATTTTTCCATATACACGACAGTCAATGGAGCATGACCATTTGAACAAATTCTCAATCCCATTTCAACAGTAGGATCAACATCAAACTTTTTGGAAATTGGCCAACTGATTTCTGAAGAGAAAGTGTTTAATATCATGATTTTATACATGTATACAGCATAGGGGCAAGAGAAGATAACTCTCACAGATTAAAACTTTTATTGTTACTTAAACCTTTTGCTACTTCAATCATATATTGTAAGTTTTAGACACTTCAGCTATTTTTGTCTTTGTGTGTGTGTTCATGTCTCTCAAGGGTCATTCTTTTTATAATCTATTTATCTTGGCCAGAAAGCAGGGACTTGCCAAGCTCTCATCTTCATTGAATAAGTAAGGAAATGATGGGAGAAGAGGTATTTGAATTGCATGTTGCCACTCCCACCTATGCTACACATCATATGTAAAGCTCAACACAATCTTCTTTCCCTGCTGTTGGGCAACAGGGTCTTGTTTCCCTGCTGATAAGTAACATGATCTTCTTTTCCTGCTGGTATCCAAGTGGATCTTCTTTCCCTGCTGGTGATTCACAGGGTCTTCTTTCACTGCTGGAGCTTCACACATTTCCTATTTTGAAATTTAATCATGGCAACCAAACAAAACAAGCCATTTCAGAGATGAAGACATTTGAAAACAAGACGGCGGCTGTGGTGGCCACCTTAGATTTCTGATCAGCACAGTCTGAGCTATTTTCCATCTAGCGGTGATCCTGTTGCTACAGTATGTTTTAACTCAAATAGCCCAGCAATTTGGAAGGAGAAGTCTAAAATTGGTTTTGAAAATGGAGTCTATGGCGGCCATTTTGGATTTCCAATCTGCATGACTTTTAGCTATTTTGCATCTACACATCAACCTGTTGCTACATTGTAAGTTTCAACTTAATTCGCCTTGTGGTTTGCGAGAAGATGTCCACAGCGGCCATCTTGGATTTCTGATCGACACTGTTTTAGCTCATTTCAATCCAGAAATTGTCCTGTTGCTACAGAGCAAGTTTTGGCTCCAATCAGCCAAAGGTTTGGAAAGAGATGTCGAAAACTGATTTTCAATATTGGCTGCTGTGACGGCTATCTTGGATTTTTGATCAGCTCCGTTTTAGCTATTTAGTGTCTACTAAATGCCCCAATGCTCATCATCAAGATTCAACTCAATTGGATCATACCGGTAGTCTTTGGAGAAGATGTCCAAAATATGAATTCTCAACATTTTTCACATATCAATGTATGGAGCCCATACAAATGCATGGGGAAGCAAATTTGACCTTGCCATCAAAAGGTCAAATGTCAACGTAGGAACATCATTTTAGCAATTTTGGTAGACCTCCTGTCCCCAATGATTTGTGCAAAGATAAGGCCTCAGGGCTTATTTGGTTCTGGAGGAGAAGATTTTTAAAGGTTTTTACCATATATGGGCATGGCGGCCATCTTGGTCAATGAACTGTGACTATTTTAGCAATCTTTCATTCATCTGCCCCAAAGAGGCTCCACTTGAAATTTGAGCAACATTGGCCCAGAGGCTTCATCAGAGAAGTCGTTTGAAATTCTCAACATTTTTCCCATACAAATGTATTGGGCCCATAAAAATGCACAGGGAAGCAAACTTGACCTCGCTGTAAAAGAGTCAAATGTCAATGTACAACCTTTGTTTTAGCAACTTTGGTAGATCTCACGTCCCCGACGATTTGTGCAAAGACTCAGCCCAAAGACATCTTCAGTTCTGGAGAAGAAGAGTTTTAAAGGTTTTACCATACATGGGCATGACGGCCATCTTAGTCAATGGAACGCGACCATTTTAGCAATCTTTAGTTCCCCCAACCTAAGGTGACTTCATATGAAATTTGAGCAAAACTGGCTCAGCGACTTCAGAGGAGAAGTCCTTTGAAAATGTTAACAGATGGACGGATGATGGACAAAAGTGATCACTATAGCTCATCCTGAGCATAGCTCAGGTGAGCTAAAAAGATAGGTTATAGATGAATGTTACACAACCAAAACCCCATGCTGGCTTTTAACCCATTTATGGTTGATTTTGCTTCGTGATTGTGCAGTGGTAAATCTTTTTATATTTTAAGAAAGAAAGAGTGAGCAAATAAGGTTCTAGGACTTGGCATGAACAGTCGAATGACCAAATATGAGCCTATATAGCGTTTTAAGTGCAAAGGTGCACTGCACAGAGTCCAACTTATTATCCAACATGTGGGTTGCTACCCATGGTAAAAATAAATCAAACTTCGGTGAAGTTGATGTCGCACCTGCCTCCTCCCTCCCACCCCCCACCTCCTTCCCCTCCTACCCCCACAAAAAAGTAATGTTTATTTTAGGAAGAGGAAATTGATATAGGAGTTTCATAGAAAGCATGTGCATTTTCTCATATGGTGCATGAGAAGTTGAGCTCAAGAAGTACCCACAGTCTGTACACTTTCATAAAATCTGAGGTTAAGAAAATGACAAAGTCACGTGCACTTCTGCAGACCTGGGAGAAAACGTGCAAAGTTTCAAAAAGACTGGTTTAAAATTATATGAGAAGTTGCAATCACAAGGTACCGACTGTCTATACATCTGAGGTCAGTATTAAAATGACAAAGTTCAAAAAGTACAAAAAAGGGACATAAAATAATGCAAGGATTATATGAAAAGCACATGCACATCTTCAGACTATGGAGAAAACATGTGCAAAGTTCCAAAAAATTAGTATAAAACTGTATGAGGAGTTGTGCTCACAAGGTACCCACTGTCTATATATTGAGGGTGAAAAATGACTTTTCACAATGTGGAAAAAAGTGAAAAGAAATAATCTAACAATTACATCCAAACCACATGTACATCCCCATACCATGAAAAAAACGCATGCAAAGTTTCATAATAATAGGTACAAAACTGTAAGAGGAGTTGCGCTCACAAGAGGTACCACTTATTTATATATAAAGGGTGAAAAATGACTAAGTTCACAATGTGGAAAAAGTGACAAAAAATGATCTAACAATTATGCCCAAACCACATGCAAACATCCTCATACCATGAAGAAAATATATGCAAAGTTTCAAAACAACCAGTACAAAACTGTAAAAGGACTTGCACTCACAAGAAATACCCATTGTCTATATATTGAGGGTGAAAAATGACTAAGTTCACAATGTGGAAAAAAGTGACAAAAAATGCTCTAACATTTATATCCAAACCACATGCACATCCTCATACCATGAAAAAAAACATATGCAAAGTTTCAAAACAATCGGTATAAAACTGTAAGAGCAGTTACGCTCACAAGATGTACCCACTGTCTATATAATGAGGTGAAAAATGACTAAGTTCACAAGGTGGAAAAAGTGACAAAAAATGATCTAACAATTATATCCAAACCACATGCACATCTTCATACCATGAAGAAAACGCATGCAAAGTTTCAAAATGATTGGTACGAAACTGTAAGAGGAGTTGCCCTCAAAAGACACCCAGGGTAAATGTTGGCAGAAAGACTAACGGATGGACGGACGGATGGAAACTTGCACGCCTAAGTCGCCCTGCTAAGGCAGGTGCGACAAAAATGTGGTCCAACCACTTAGCTATTCCTAGATGAAACAAGAGGCCCACAGGCCACGGCTCGCTCACCTGAGTGAAATAGCCACTGCAGTTACGCATTTGTTATGCAATATTTTTTCAATTCTGCCATTGGAACTAATGAAAGGATTTGGTTTAGGGGCTAGCTAATGCATTGTGCATTATGTCCAAAATAGCCCCTTAAGCTTGGATGTTCACCCGGACAGACACTCAAAAATTCGGACAGTATAACATAATACACTTGCCATTTTTTGTGGCAAGGGCATAAAAATGCAATTTAACCATTTTCCCATTATAAGTCAATACTAGCTTTCTACCAAGAGGCAGACCACCATAATTATAGCTACTTTGAATTGCCCTTACCAAAGCAACTTTTGTCCTTTTTCAAAATTGAATGTTGCCTTGGCAACCAAACAATGGCCACTGGTCATAAAACATATAAACTGGGTAGACAATCATCAGATGATCATAATCGCCAAATATGGTTCATATCACTTCACTGGTTATGGAAAAAGTGCAATTTAACCATTTTCCCATTATAAGTCTACGGGAGCTTTCTGTTGCCATAGCAACCAAACCAAGAGGCAGACCGCCAAATGTTTGGCTATTTTAAATTGTCCTATGCCAAGCAACATTTGTACCAAATTAGAGTCCTACTGCTTCAAAGGTTTTTGGAGGAGTTGTCATTTAAAAAATTCCTTTCTTTTTTAAATTTAATGTTGCCATGGCAACCAAACAAAATGGCCACTGGTCATCAAACACACAAACTGGGTAGACATTCATCTTATGATCATAACTGCCAAATATGGTTCACATTATTTCAGTGGTTATGGAGAAAATGCAATTAAATCATTTTCCCATTATAAGTCTATGGGAGCTTTCTGTTGCCATGGCAACCAAACCAAGAGGCAGATCACCACAAGTTTAGCTACTTTGAATTGCCCTTACCCAAGCAACATTTGTACCAAATTAGAGTCATATACTGCTTCAGCTTCACTGGTTATGGAAAAAGTACAATTGAACCATTTTCCCATTATAAGTCTACGGGAGCTTTCTGTTGCCATAGCAACCAAACCAAGAGGCAGACCGCCAAACTTTTGGCTATTTTGAATTGTCCTATGCCAAGCAACATTTGTACCAAATTAGAGTCCTACTGCTTCAGCAGTTTTGAAGGAGTTGTCATTTAAAAAATTCCTTTTTCAAAATTGAATGTTGACATGGTAGCCAAACAAAATGGCCGCTGGTCATAAGGAACACGTAAACTGGGTAGACAAGCATCAGATGATCATAACTGCCAAATATGGTTCACATCACTTCAGTGGTTACAGAGAAAATGCAATTTAACCATTTTCCCATTATGTCTATGGAAGCTTTCTGTTGCCATGGCAACCAAACCAAGAGCCAGATCATAATTTTAGTATTTTTAAATCCCCCTACCAAAGCAACACTCTTACCAAATTAGGGACAAATTGCATCAGTGGCTTTGGAGGAGTTGTCATTTGAAAGTGTTAACGGACGGACCGACAACAGACAAAAAGTGATCACTATAGCTCATCCTGAGCATACATGTAGACAAGTAGGGTGTCCAGATTTTCTTATTTCTCAATGAAAACATGTCATGGGTACTCATTGGAAGTATCTTGCAAGGCATTACTAAGGAATACCACAATGTATGTTTTTATGGAGAAACAAGAAAAATATCATCACTTTTACTTCTCTGATAAAAAATCTACTTATTTGGAATGAAACGATAATACCTTGCCACTATCCTGTGGTGGACAGATCTCTGTCAAAAATTGACAAAATTTGCCCATTAGCAAACCCAAACCACAGCTCCATAATATCAATGCACAAATCAAGTTTCGTGAAATCCATTGATATTTACTCAAGTTATCGTCCAGAAATTAACAGTCGGACAGACATATGACAGACATATGAACAGACACAACGTGTAGCCATAATACCATGCCACTATTGTGTGCTGGGGTATAAAAAGCTATTTTCATGTGACAAGTACCAAGTTTACCTGTTAGCTCTGTTGGCAGTGTAGTTGCCCCACTGACTTCCAGCACTGTACTCCATAATAAGATGAATGTCATTTTCAGTCAAGGGTTTTCCTAAAACTAAAATAGAAAGTAACTTACACAAAATGCTGACATCTGGTAATTTCATTGCTGATAATGGAATTCAAATATGAACAAAGTTCATGGAATGGATTAATCTGAACATTTTTTTTTATGGCTAGCTTTTAATTTTTGATACAATACCTCCTCTCATTACTATTGGCAAGATTTGTCAATATTCTGTCACAGCACCACACACAGCCTCAACACAGTCTCTGACCAGCCTGTGCATCCACTTGCTCTACCAAGGCTTTTAATGTTTGCTGACATAATACATGGATACAGAAATATACCATGACAAAAGCCCTGCAAGGCTTTTTCTACAACAAACAATGGTAAGTGAACAGAAAGAACAAAGGCATGCAGCATATGATCAGTCAAAGAATAAAAGATACTGTACAGAGAGATTAGTTTTTCATAGTGGAAGGACTAATTTATCAAAGTGGGTTTTTTAAACACACACACACACAAACACACACGCATAACCATTGTCTGAATATGATTTCACCTTTGAGTGCACCAAGATAAAACCATAATATATATCCCATAATGGCTAATTTAAAACCACACAACCAGCCCCATATTTTGAAATAAAAGCATTCAAGGGTAGCTCTCAATCCAAGTAAGGCAGCCATGAAATCAAAAAGTGAAACTTGAGGAAGATTTAGCGCAGCAGGCAGAATTAACAAGAAGCATCTTCAAAAAAGAAGATAAGCAACGAAGAATAGCAGATAATGCTTGGCATTTTTTGTTTTTTTCAGTATAGTAATAGAAGTTCTTAAACGAAGCCCACTTTACACCTGAAACTGTGACAGTTTCCTTGTCAAAGTCATACTCAACTGTATGTAACGCTGGGTACAAAGTTGATATCTACAAATTTTACCACCTCACGTGCTTTTCTTTTCACGATAGCTTATCATTGTAATTCAGACATACCGCAATATAAATCTATGGAATGACTGTCAATCCTTAAATTCCTAGGACACTTTCATTTGGGCTCCATGTCTGTTCATCTGAACATTCTGACTTGCCACTGGTTCAACATTTTATGAATGCATAAAAATCCCTGAATTAATGTTGCCAACATTAATTCAGAGATAAGACAAAAAATCATTTCATTTTTTATCCAGTTCAAAATTGATAGACTGAAATTTTACAGGTTGCCAAATGCCATATTTTATGATCATATTAGTACCATATATTAATTTATTAAACCTTTCTTGGACAACAAAATGTATATTTCTGAGGAATATGGAGCCTTTAAACTTAAAAGTCCATTTGATTTCCCACTAGGTTCTGGTAAATAGGCATATGCTTTATCCTTTTTTACGAAAGCACCTTTGTGCCAAGTACAGCATTAATTCTATCAAATTGTTATTCTAAATAGAGGAGGTTTTCTTGGACTTTCAAAACTTGACTTTGGCATGAACTTGAAGATCATATTGTAAAGATGATTTAAAATGTGCACAATGAAAGTTGAATCAAACTATCTGACAAAATAACCATTTCATGAGATTTATCATTGCCTCCTTTACATTCTTCCATACAGAGGCTGACAGGCTTAGGTCACATATGAGCTTATAAGACTTCATCTTAAAACGTTGTGATAAAAGCATGCAGTTTACAACATGAACTAAAAAATGCCAAAATAAACACAGAGCAAACAAAGAAAGCGGAACAGAATCATGCTGGACAGGATGTGGGTACTTAACAGCCTCTTTAGTTGTAGGTAATCTTCCACCAGTTGAATCTCATTTAGGGAATCTGTTCCATACCTGGTACTCATACTGGAAGGCCTTCAGGCCATACCTTGTAGACCACCTGAGGGGTATTGACTCTGTTTCCTTATAAAATGTATAATGTACTGTTTGCCAGTAAGTATGTGAATTTATAGCAACAATCTGAATCAAGTAATCTGATTGGCTAAAAATTAGCAGTGGGCATGGCATTTTAATTATTCAGCAGGACAAGGGTTAAACTCTTACTATTCCTTCTTGGTTCAAGTTATAGATAAACCATGATTATTGTCCAGGTTTTGGGTATACTGTAAATTATACCATAGTTTGGTGCCATTCCATTGTCTGACCCCAAACGAGGTGGAGCCGAGTTTGGGTCAGACAGTGGAAGGTCACCAAATTATGATATAATTTACAGTATTCCCAAAACCTCAACAATAACATGGCTTATCTGTTTTAACCAATGTATGGGACTGTTTTGTTGTTGTTGTTTTTTTTCTTACAAAAATTATACTTTTATTTATTCAGTATATCTTTTCCTACTTTTTTATTTCTACTTTTTTTTTATATTTTTATGGTAAAGTGGTAACACCTGGTCTGACGCAATGCTGGATCTATTGACCATGTGTACTTAAAATGATGTAACACCCCGCCTTTTTTTTTTAATTAAACTGACTGAGGCACTACTGCTAAAATCTGATTGGTTGCAATCATGTCAATCAAAAGAAATTACATAAGCATCTTAATTTGATCAAATTTTGGTGCAGTCTGGTTGGTCAGCTGTAGCTTTGGTCATTATAATATACCTCAGGCAGACTGTCTGGTTTTATTCAACAAAAATTGAATGTGTCATTTTTAAATAGAAAGTTGCTCAGTGCAGAAGTAATTTTGAAGTTCTTCTAACCTTTACCACTCTCTGGACATTTTCAGCAGACCAATATATTTGATGATACTTTTCTTATTTTTTTCCAGCCAACAGAATTTGACATTTCATGCAAACTGTCTCTAATGGAGACAATTTTCATGAAATCTCAAATCCAGTTTCCTGGGAAAAATAAGAAAACTATTTCAAAATGTTATCTGCTGAAAATTGATGTTTAGCACTCTCTTGGCAGTTTCAGCAGATAGCATATTGATGATACGTTTATTTTTACCAGAAAACAATTTGACATTTAGAGACAATTTGCATGAAATGTCAAATCCTGTTTCCTTGGAAAATAAGAAAATATTTCAAAATGTCTGCTGAAAATTGATGCTTAGCACTCTGGGTACAAAATTCAACATACAACATTTTGAAATATTTTTCTTATTTTTCCCAGAAAACAACAAACTGTATTTTGAGAAAAATTCATCAATTTGTCATCATCTGCGGAATTAGCCCAGAGTGTGATAAAGGTTAAGGCACACTGATGGGTTGACAGTCATTCTAAAATACACCTGTGAGATCTATAAATAAACCATGGGATAACTTTCAAAACTGAAAATTATCCCATGGTCCAGCTATGGTATAATTTTCGGTTATTGAAAATTAATTTTAGTTTTATTTACATAGAGACAATGGACAAAAATATTCCAAATCATTTATGAATAAATGAGTAGCCATTTTCAACCATCAATGAAAACAAATGATTAAGTAAGTATTTATAAATTTTAGAAGTCGTCTTTAAACTTATTACACTGCCCACATATTTTTCACATCAAACCAAACAGATTATGGTTTACTCTCTGTTTCATCAGAGCTACCGAACTGATTTTTGCCTTCAGTTGTTGACTTAGTTCTACATATATTTTGTTTAACGTGGAATTTCTTTTTTTCTTTGTTTTTTTTTTTCATACTACCGGTAATACTTTAAAATGCATCCAATATGAAAATAAAATAAAAATGGCTCAGAGACTTACTTTTACGTGTGATGATGATGATGATGACTATTTGGGTTTAACTCATAAGGGTCACTTACATCAACATGGTTGTATGCTGCCCTGCTAACTATTAAATTAAATGCCATCATATGAAACTGAAACTGAGAATTCCTTTTTCTCTCTTTTCTGTGTTCTTAATTCCAGAGACAACCATTATAAATTTTGTTAACACCTCATACTAAATGTAAGCTAATATTCCTGTCAAGAATAACAATGTGACATTATGTCATTAAGTTTAAACAAAACTGTGACAGAAACAAGAAAAATTTACAGAAATATTCAAAGGGACATAACTCTGCTAATATTTGGTGCACTGTAACCTCCAAACAATATGCGCTGCTCCACATCATGGTCTAACTATAAACCAAGTTTCAGCATATCAAAATTGTAAACTGTAGGAGTTAGCCGGAAACGAAAAATTGACAGAAATTTTCAAAGGGGCATAACTCTGCTAATATTTGGTGGACTGTAACCTCGAAACAATATGCACTGCTCCACATCATGGTCTAACTATAAATCAAGTTTCAGCTTGATTGGATGTGAACTGTAGGAGTTAACCCGAAACGAAAAGTTGACAGAAATTTTCAAAGGGGCATAACTCTGCTAATATTTGGTGACTGTAACCCTGAAACAATATAGGCTGCTCCACATCATGGTCTAACTATATACCAAGTTTCAGCTTGATTGAATGTAAACTGTAGGAGGAGTTAGTTGGAAATGAAAAAGTTTACGGACAGAGGGACAGACGCAAGACCCCTCAACATAATGTCCTGTTTTTCAAACAGGCGTATAAACACCGGTAAACAGAAATTAAAACTGTTCATGCAGAAAGATTCAGGACTGGAATGAGACTTACCAATGACTGAAAAACACTCTCTGTGCACCCACCATTCAACAGATGAGGGGAAAGCTTATGGCTAAAAGCAAAGAATGGTGAGGATTGGGCCCTATCTTTTATATATTCTGCTCAAGACAATGTGGACTACTTCAAACAACCCTACGCAACATGGCTAGAGGACAATTTCACCATTAAAGAAAGAATAGAAATGCAATATTTTAATGAAGCAAAATTTTCTGGTCGTACATTGGACAAAGTACAGAGAAGATCAGATTATCTCATTTTATCTACAGGCAATTACATCGTGGACAAGAATGTTTTAAACTGATTTCAAAACATGCTTGATCCTTATCAGTGCTAAGAGGGTCCTGCAAAAAGTTCCGTCATTAATAGGCTTCCTTGGTTTTATCCCAGGTATATTTTAAAATGCTTCACTGCACTTGAATGGTGTGTTGAATAGCTAACGATACCCGTTTATTTCTTTCAAATTGCTTTCCAACTGACCAAGTTATTTCAAATTGAAATAGATGCAGTCATATACACTGACCAATTTACTTGTTACAATAAGAGACAACCAAGCAAAGGATGGTCAGGAGTCCACCTTTTACATGACAACGCCTCCTCTCATAAGTGTGAGGTTGTTAAGTCTTTTTTGGCTTCTGAAAAGGTGAAAGTTTTAAACCATCCACCTTATTCACCTGACCTGAGTTCCTGTGACTTCTTTTTATTTCCAAGGCTTAAGAAAATGCTTTCTGGAAATGTCTAGAAGTTCTCTTGGCAGCGCTATTTATCAATGTCTCCAACAGATACCAAAAGGACTATTTATCTGCTTTTCACGACTGGGTAAAAAGGTTACAAAAATGTGTTTCAGTAAAGGGGAGAATACTTTGAAGGTTTGTAATAAAAATATTTGATAAAACATAGCACTGAAGTAATCCGAACCCAGTGACAAAACTTTTTGCAGGACCCTCGTACACTGATGGAAGAGAATGCCATGTTACTGATAAAAAGTTAATCAGAACCAATATGAAAATATAATCACAAGGTGCATGATTCTTATGTGTGTTCAGTTTATAGGCTAGATATTAAAAGATGGTATTCACTGCTTCTAAACATGCTAAGTAAATTTGTTTTCTTTTTAAAACTTATTTTTTGCATTATTTTTATTTACATGTACTGGATTTATGAAATGTATGTCCCTGAAGAAGGTTACTGAGGAGAATGAGTGCAGACTTCACCTAATATAGAAATGAATTGAGAGACCATGCCCAGGAAATGCCACAAAGCACTTCTCAATGCGCCAAAAGAAGAGATGAGGAACAAACAATGACAAAATAAACCCCTACAAATGAACCCACCAACCCACAAAGAAAGAAGAACTGCAACAGAGGTATCACCTTGGAATGGTCAGTAGAAAAACTACTGGGAGGCTTAAACCAGCTTTACTTGCATGTAATACCACCTTCTGATGCACCTCCAAATTACAAACACAAGTTTAGTCCACACAGGGGTCCTCTACTTCATCAGTGAAACATCACAGTGAAACGTATACTTTTTGCTCTAATACCATAGATCAAGGTTTCCTAGAACATTCTTTCGATCAAGCTACTGAAATATATATATATATATATAGATATATATAATGTACCTCTGATGGAACTAGGAAGTGTCTTTCTAGTCTCTTCTGTAAATCGAGCAGCCAAAAGAATGTCGGCACCTTCCATAGAAAGTCTACGAGCCATGGCTGGGGCATTACCTCCTATCGCTTTACGTGCCCCGGGTATCTGGTCAGCTACTTTTGTCATAGTTGAAAACAGGGTGAAATTCTTTATATACCTCCTGCAAATATCCAGTTGGATGTTTTATAACTTTATTGAGTTGGAAGATGTTAATGATTCATCCTTTTTGGCCAACTTAAAACATAGTTGGTTTGCCATTTACCTACATTTATTCATTTAACACATTTTGGGCTTTTTTAACCCTGGTCCTGCTGGACCCAGATATGCTCTGCCTTTGTAAACAGTGTAGATCAAGATCAGTTGGCTGAAGAATCTAACTGATCAGGATTGGCACTGTTTGTCACTAAGTTCATGTATGTGAATTTATCTCAACAACCTGGATCAAATAATCTGATTGGCTGAAAATTACAAGGGGGTGTGGCATCATTATTTAATCAGCATGGCAATGGTTAAAATAGAGAATAATTTATGTTTGAAAAATATGATTATTATATCCCAATGGAGGATGGTAATCAAGTAAAAACAAAAAAAAAGTGTTTGCTATTGACAGCCAGCTGTCACCAGTGATAGTTTACTTCTGACAGCCAGCTGTCACCAGCAAGTCTGCTACTGACAGCCTGCTGTCACCAGTGAGTCTGCTATTTACAGCAGCCTGTCACCAGCAATAGTTTGTGATTGACAGCTGTCTGGCACCAGTGATAGTTTGCTATTGACAGCCAGATTAATCAGGTTATTAAATATAGAATTATACCTCTGTATTTACACTGTAAGCAAAGCAAATCTATATTAAATTTTGCCTGTATACTTGTGTTGTCTTGCCATTGGTTTGGTAGGCTTTGATGGTTTCCATACTACAGCTACCTGTAAGTTATTTTTAAACTGAAAACTAGTGTTGTAGCATATCCCGGATATCACTCTTGCTTGCTCTGATTCAAGCACAAGTTATTAGTGTGGTTTGAATAATATGTCTGTAAAACCTGAGTATGGAGTGAAGGTCAATATTTTTAGACTTTAAAATTGGAAAGGCATACCAATTCTGCCATACAAAAGAGTGTTCTCATCCAAACAATATTTACCTAAGATTTGAATAAACAACACAAGCTCCTAGGAGCTTTTTCTACCAACATTTTAACAGCAAAATAAAACAAAACAGCATTTAAAATGTAATAGCAAATAGAATGCATGCAAAGCAAGCTCAAATAAGCAGTCTTATCAATATGTGTAAATGGTTCACACTTATAACACTAAAACTCAATTTTAAAAATAATATCACATTTCATACTTTGCTCATCAGCAATTTTTTTGCATTTCAGTGCTTTAAATTTTACTTTTCCACCTGAAGAGGGATTCGAACACCATGGTCGGCAGTTAGGATCGCTAACCACTCATTAACCTGGATGCTTCTTCTTAATGTCCTATTCTATTTGGACAATATCATGATCAGCTTTACTGACTGGAAATATGAAGATTTAAAAAAAAAAATTATTTCCAGCTCCATGTTTTCATCCATACATGTACTTGACATACTGTTGCTTTTATCTTCTTTACCACAAAACCAAATAAAAAATACCGCTCTGATGCAAATGACCATTATTGATTAACATGTCATTACAGCTTAATTCTCTATCATTACCACCATCATTTGCTGATCAGGAGTACAGCTACCCTGTTTATGTGAAATCTATAGCACATGGCCCAGCAAAAATTCTAAGATTTTTCAAGTACATTTTAATCATTTGTCTGACAAGTGTCAGATTTTGAAAAGTTTTTGCCTGCTCCCTAAACTCTAAGCAATTTGTAAACATGTATTTGTGTACTGTATAACACTTATATTTGGCATTTACTTTATTTTGGCACTGCTGGCCTGCCCAAATAAAATTCTGCCATAAAGGTCAATGGTTCTATCCTGTCTTGTGGGTATATTTACAGTCTGACTGAGGCAATGCTCACTAAACTCTACCTTTTTATATATATTTTTTTCCATGTAATTTTATGCTAAACTTTTTGTTTTTGTTTTGTTGCAAAATAAGTTCAGTGGCAAATTTGTAGCATAAAACCTTCCGTCAACTTCTCCTAAAGACCCCAGCTTCTACATCTCACAGGTATTGCTCCAATAACATAAGCATATTCCCTTTTTAAAGATCAAGTGCTGATTTGGGATTGCTAATAGGGAAATTTTGTCAATTTTTGACAGAGTTATCTCATGACACATCCGTATTTTGATTACGGATGCTAACTTGTGTTTATATTTCACTAAACTTTGTACATGTATGTGCATTGATATTGTAGAGATCTGCTTTGGGAATGCTAATGGCCAAATTTCATCAAATTTTGACAGAGTTATCTGCCCTGGATATGATAGTGGCGGGGTATTATCGTTTCATGTTTTTATTAAATTTTTTATTAAAACTTTAAAACATAAAATATGTAAATTTCTGGAATTTACACTTTTATGATATTTAACAATGTAACTTTTGACTGATAATGCAATAAACAATGTTTTATAATTTTAAACCATATTGTGCAGTTAAAATTTAAAAAAAAAAAATATTGTTTTATAATTTTAAACCATATTGTGCAGTTGAAATTTGATTTTTTTTTTAAAAATAAATAAAGTTTCCTAAAATCCACATTATAGCTAGATACAGTATAGCATTTACACCCAATATATATGTGTTAATATATACATTTCAGTGAAATTGTAAGCCACTTTTCATTCATAATTTTCTCCATGTTGCACATGCTTAATATTGCATTGACAGGTTCTTAAGGCGTGGCCTGGTTTTGTCACAGCGAAGCGGGTTTTATTGACTGGTTGTCACTGGGTCATTGAATTCAGGCGACACAATTTGATAGTGTTTACAGGTATTGTGCCCTACATGTTTGTTGTTAGTCATCAGTTTCAAGGTTTAAGTGCTCACTATCTATCTATCTATCTATCTATCTATCTATCTATCTATCTATCTATCTATCTATCTATCTATCTATCTATGTTTAATAGAATAGTTATCAGTTTAATAAAATGCTATCTATCTATCCATCCATCCATCCAACTATCCATCTATCTGAATAGTTATCAGTTTAATAAATGTTTTCTATCTATCTCTCCATCTATCTTTTTAGAATGTGTCTTAGGTCTTACCCCATAGTTATTATATATATGAAATTACAGTAACCGTCCTAACTGCAACTTTGTATTTCCATTTCCTCTGATGTCATGTTATGCTTGACTTTGAGAGAATAAAGTGACTTGACTTTAAGAAATTTTGTCAAATTAAATCTCAAAACCAAATTTAAACTTTTTTTAAAATAAAATTTAAATGGCAAAAATTATGGTTCTTATTACAATTTTTCTCAAAGAATAAAAGGAGATACAGATCTTTTACTTAAATATGATGATAAACTGTCCCAACTGACATTTTAAGGCCATAAATCCAAGTTTTAATGTTTCAAATTATTTTTTAAATAGACATGTGGGCATGGCCAGTCCCCACACCGATGGATACTTTTCACATGAACCTGGAACAAAAGTGCAATTAAGATGGAATGTACAAAGGCAAATCCCAGTTGAGGACAAATCTGCAAAATAAATGTGTTGTGATACTGTACGTATGCAAGACAGTGTTACTGCAGTTCTTGTAAACTGGTTTGCATCTTGGTGGCAAGGGTAAGAAGATCCAAACATTATAAAAATAATAAAGAGACATTCTTTGGCTGGGGTGGGGTGCAGGTCTGAAGGGGTGGGCAGTACGGGGAGAAAAGGACTGAAGGATGCACTTTAGAATTAATATGATCTCTGAATGTCAGATTTTGGTCAATGATAACACCTATAGGTCTTTTTCTTTCTCCACTTTTTTCCAACTGAATTTCCTGATTTCCTTTCAACATTGTGTATTTTGTTCCAGTATCTTGTTTTCCAATGTGTAGATGGTGGCATTTAATGATATTAAATACCATCCTCCAAACATTAGCCTAATAGACTGCTCTGTTAAGAAAGTTACTGAACCCCGTTTCAGTGTGATGTGATACTACAGCATACAGCTTAGCATCATCAGCAAACAATTTCATAAGCACCTCCATAGCATCTTGTAAATCGTTTATAAATACCAGGAAAAGCACTGGACCCAGGACGCTACCCTGGGGAATACCACTAGCTATAATTTGCTGTTCTCTTACTAACAAGAATTCTTTGACCTACATGTGAATTTTGCTGTGGATTTATATGCATGTAATTTCTGTAGTGGGTGTTTGTGTGGCACTTTATTAAATGCCTTAGACATCACGAAAGCACGCCTATATAATTTTGACCTCTTATACCCCACTTTTATATAGTAAAACTGGGGTTTACAGGGGTATACATTAGTTTTCTTAATTCTACTCAAAAACATACATGTAGATTGTGGGTATTCATTAGAACTGCCTTGTTGAGGCAGTTCTAACGAGTATCAACAATCTACATGTATGTTTTGAGCAGAAATATGAAAATATTAGAGTTTTTTTATCCGAAAATTTTCAGTTTTTGGAGGTAAAATTTTCTATATATTTGAATAGGCGTGTTTTCGTAACGAGAAATCCAAATAAATTACAGACATATCATCATTGTTGTTGATTGCTTGTGTAACATCTAGGAATTCCAGAAGTTGAGTGATGCAAGATTTACCATTAATAAAACCATGCATATTGTGCATTTGTAAATAATTCATTTCTGTCATACGTATGCTTTACAATTGAATCATTAATTTATTTTTCAATAAGTTTGCATGATACAGATGTCAGGCTTATTAGGTGGTAGTTTTCAGATTTTTTTCTTTTCACATTTTTTTGAAAAGTGCACCGACATTTGCTTTTTTCCAAATAGGTGGCAATTAACTTTCATCTTAAGATTTTGAAAAATAATTTTCTGAGGTTGCTCTCTTTTGTCCTCTCTTTCATACTAAAAATAATTTTAAAAATAAGAAACGACTAATTGGGGGAAATGGTTTGTGGGGCCAAACAACTGAAACGTCTTGTTACCAGTCCCAGAAGAAGTGGCCAGAGGATTTGCCTCTCATTTTGAGTCTTTGACTCCAGTTGTCACACACAGGTTATATTGGACAAACTACTAATACAGGACATTTGTGCAAGGCAGGAACCGGCATACCACCCAACTACTCCTGCAGAGATTGCAAGAATTGTGCAAACATTCAAAAATAATAAAGCTCAGGATATACAGGGTCTTTCAGGGGAGCGCCTGAAGTTTGCTCCTGATGTCACATTTGTCCTACTGTCAAACCTTATGAATTACATCATGCAGACTGGTTACATTCCACAGGATATGAAACAAGGAGTTATAACCCCAGTTCCTATAAAGGACAAAGACGCTCTACTACCTACAAATTATAGAGGTATAACAGTCCTCTCAGTCATTGGAAAAGTTCTTGAGAAGGTCTTACTGAAACGTACAGAGGCTACATTTAGTCGTGAGCAGTCTAAATTTCAGCGTGGTTTTACAAAGAACTCCTCTTCCATTAATGCTGCACTGATTGCGACTGAAGCCCAGAATGAGGCTAAGATGAACAGACAGAATCTACACCTGGTGACCCTTGATGCCTGCAAAGCCTTTGATGTAGTCTGGCAGGATTCTCTGTTGCGGAAGATCTACATGGCAGGTATTGATGGCTCCATGTGGCTGACGTTATCCAGTTTATATAATGGAGCAAGTTCGTCAGTCAAATGGCTTAGCTACATATCTGACCCTTTCATTGTACGTCTGGGTGTACAATAGGGCAGAATTTTGTCCACGCTCCACTACAAGCTTTTCAACAATGATTTATTGCATATGTTGGAAAGCCTGCAGCTGGGCGCTTTCATTGGACACATCAATTGCTGTGCGCCAACTTGTGCAGAAAACGTTGCCCTTCTGGGACTTTGTAAGAGGCATCTCCGGGAGCTCCTTTATATTGTGTGGTACTATAAGGGCAGAGAACGGTATCTCATTAATGCACAGAAGTCAGTGGCGATCTTGCTGAGTATTATCTGGATGTTGCTGGAGAAAGAAGAGCTCACCCTAGACAGTATTCCTATACCGCAGGAGACAGAGACTGTGCATTTGGGAATTGACAGGAATCTTAAGGCCACAGGAGATGTTGAAAAGAAAGCTCAGTTAAAAAGAAGGACCATGTATTCCCTTATGGACACAGGAGCGTATGATAATTCTGGATTGAATCCATCAATTTCCTGTAAAATGTGGAGAACCTTCGCCTTACCACATATGCTATACTGACTGGAAGTGTGTAGTTTGCGTCAGGCTGATGTAGGTACACTGGAATGTGTGCAAAAGGGGATTCTGAGAAAAATCCAGTGTTTGCCGGACTGGACAGCTAATGTGGCTGTATATGGTCTCCTGGGTATGCGTCCTATTGAGCAGGAGCTTGATGCTAGGAAATTATCACTCCTTGCTTCGATCCAGCACAATCTGAGGAATCTCTAGAACATGAAATTGCTTTAAGACAGCTAGCTGTGAAGGACACAGATGAAAGCAGTTGGTTTATGCAATGTAATACCCTACTTCATAAGTATCATCTCCCCAATGTCTTCCATATTAGGGATAATTATACCTCAAAAGGGACCTTAAAGGAAGCAATTAAAAAGGGGGTGGACAATTATGTGATTACTCAGTGGCAGCCTGAAGCAAAAGATAAATCATCATTAAGGTATCTTACCGTTGAAGCGTGTGACGTTGGTAGAGTACATAACTCTTGGTCTTCGACCAGCAACAGTGTCAGAGACGTGCGCAGGGCTCACATTAAGGTTAGGATGCTTACCGGCTCATATGTGTTGCAGACAAACCGTTCGAAGTTCAACAAATCTGAGGTTTCCCCGATTTGTCCTCTTTGTAAACTTGCTCCTGAGGACCTGCGACATTTCCTCCTCGAGTGCCCTGATCTACAGCATGTAAGGGGTGGGTATCTTGGGGAACTTGAATAGGTATTAATATGGGCTTTCCCTGACTGTGCTGCCCAGTTTCTTGCAGATTCTGAGACACTGTGCCGCACTGTCATGGACTGTACAGTGTTGGGCGGGCTTGCCGGTGTGGAGCCTCAGGTTGGATTGTACAGTGAGTTGGAGAGGCTTAGTAGAAACTTTTGTTTTGCTATGCACTTGAAGAGAACCTCATTACTGACTGAAGTAAAGTAATAACTATCACTTAATTAAATCTAATGTCATAAATATTCAGAGTTTGTACTTTTATTATTGTAAAAAGTTGGTTTGTTTATAGGGTTGTTTCCGATTCTAAACAGTGATGCACTGGTTATGTTTGTTTGTTTGTGTTGAGGTTTTACGGCCCAGTCAACCCAATGGGGTCATATCCAGCGTGGTCAGTTTACCTAACCACACGTTTACTGGGCAGGCTTAGTCCTCTAAGCGGTTAACCAGTATTGTGCACATTCTTTCGCCAGAAACTGATAACTGCCCTTCTTGAATCAGCGGAAGGGAGAGAATGACCGTAGAAAATATTTCATGATCAATCTCCACGAAAGAATGTTGCCGACCTTGGTGGGGGTTAAACCCGCGACCTCCTGGTCTCCAGTCGGACGGCGCATCCAATTGAGCCACCGAGGCCGGCGTTAGGGCTTATGTTATTTTGTAAATATGTTTAAGGGTGCGGGGTAACCCCGTGATGACTGGTGGGTTGTGTTTGGAGAGGTGCTACTGGGACAAAGTGTGTGCTCTACTATTGAACGATGTATTCATAATCAATGGCATTCCCAGCAGATACTGTAGATGGGGGATGAATAATAAGTGGGAATTGTGAACGTAACCTGTATATTTATGATATTGTGCTCGCGAGATGTTCTGAATCTGTGTGGCCGCCCTAAGAGATTAGAGTTAACACTTAAACTTTCTTCTATATGCACTTCGTGTAGGACTGACGGTACTAAGCCGGTGATATTATGTGGATAACCACTGCTGCCATGAGGACTTGAATTTGCCCAGATTGCCCCATATGAACGACGAACTTTAATGCCTATACACACTGTGCGTCTTGGGTGAATGTTGCCTCACTATCTATGTAATAGTTTCAAGTTGGTTTACCCACGAAGATCACGCAGTTACTACAGTGACCCTATCATGGGTGGATGTCCACAGTTATAATTATAGAACCCCAGGTTAAAAAAAAAAATGCAGCAAATGTAAAAAGGACATACTCTGCAGCAGCACCATGCCTAAAGAAGTAAGCAAATATCTTGGTGACGTCTTCTTCTGAATCAAGATCATCAATATGTTCCGGCTTGCCTGGCACATTATACTTCAGTCGTTCTAATAACGGCAGGGCATCTACAAAAATATCTTCACAGCCCCCAAATCCAAGAGCAATTTTTGCTGTTGCATCTACTCCAACTTTTCTTTCAGCTCTTAGAAGCCCCGACAGGACCTGATCTAGCTTTTCTTTCAATGCGTTGTCTGTTTTTCTTTTGTATATTATGGCGACTAAAATTACTGTGACTGAGAAAAATAGCCACGCTTTTATTTTACTTGAATCCATCTCTTTTCAACGCACAAGTGTCGATTATGGTCCAATTTGTTTACGTTGTAAAACAGGATTGTCAACCGAGGTTAATTATCGGAACGAAGTACAGAAAAAGGTATAGCAAAATAGCGAAAGGAACGTTTCTTTCACGGAAGGAAGGTATGTCTACGAAAATAACATTTTACCATATACTTTATTATTGTTATCTTGACTTAATTATCCTTTAACCTATTGCAATAATATATTTTCATTTATTTATCATGATTTCAATATAAAAAGTATAAAATAGTTCCCTGGTGTGGGTGGGTTTGTGTGTGTGTGTGTGTGTGTGTGTGGAGGGGTGTGTGTGTGGGGGGGGGGGGGGGGAGGCGGGGGGGGGGGGGGGAGGGGGGGTGGTATATACTCTGAATTTTGCCCGCTACATAGGCTAGTACTATTTTTTGGGGTTTAGAATTTAGAATTTTACTTTTTTGGGGGGGTGTGTGTGTGTGTGTGTGGGGGGGGGGAGTGGCTATTTTTTATTTTTATTTATTTATTTATTTTATTTATTTATTTATTTTTTTTTTTTTTGGGGGGGGGGGGGGCGGTGGGGTGGAGTGTATTGGCATGTACAGGTTGTTGTTTTTTTTTCGGGGGGAGGGGGTCACTGACTATTTTGGGCGGAGGGGTCGGGGTCTATCAATATTCTCATTTTTTTTTTTTTTATTTATTTTTATTTATTTATTTATTTATTTATTTATTTATTTATTTATCTATTTATTTATTTTTTGGGGGTGGGGGGGGGGGGGAGGTTGTGGGTGGTAGGGGGGGGGGGTGTGCATGGGGAGAGGGAAGTGGGTATCGAAAGAATCAGGGTTAGAATCTTCTGTTGAACTGATATTTGTTTTACTCGTATTTAGTTTAAACAGCTGTGAATCAGTTCAATGTCATTAAAGTAAAAACGGAGCTACTGTTGGAAACTGCATGTTTAAAGCACTTATATTACTAATACAATCATTATACTTGAAAAATGAATGAAAACCATACTTTTATAAAAAAGAAAGCAATTGGAATATTTTTTGGGTATGCTAGTATCTGCAGATATTTTGGGGGGTATTGCTGATACCGGTTACTTATTTGTTTATTTATTTATTTATTTATTTTGGTATGGCTGATACACTGTATATTTTTTGGGGGTAAATACTAGATGCTGGGGCCAAACCTATGTAGCAGACACAATACAGAGTACCCCACCCCCACCCCTCCTCCCTCCCGGGGGAACGTTCCTTTCACGAAAGTATGTCTAGGAAAGGAACATCTTACCATATAAAAAGAATAAAATAACTGTTATCTTCCTTTCCCGCTCCGAACGTTCCTTTCAAGAAAGGAAGGTATGTCTACGAAAGGAACATCTTACCATATATTTCATTGTTTCTATCTCGATTTAATTATTTTTAACATATTGCAATAATATATTTTCATTTATTTATCATGATTTAAATATAAAAGGTATACTCTTTTGAAGTGAATATCAGAAATATTTCATCGAGTGTAATGTGCGAGGCACGACGGAACCTGGGGGTGAGGGTGGGGAGTGGGGTGGGGGGGGGGGGTACTCTGAATTTTGCCTGCTATATAGGTTAGGACTATTTTGTGGGGCTTAGAAATTTACATTTTTTTTTTTTTTTTTTTTTTTTGGTTTGGGGAAAAGTGGTTATTTTTGGGGGTATTGGCCATTTGCAGGTATTTTTTGGGTGACTTTCAAAACTGACTATTTTTTGGGTCTACTCTATCAAAATTCACGGTATTTTTTTTTTTTTTTTTTTTTTTTTTTTTTGGTGGTGGTGGAGGTGTGGTGATATTGTAAGGGGAATATTTTCACTAATATCTGAAAATATTTTTTTGGGTATGGCTGATATACCGGATATTTTGGGGGTAATGGCTGGTATACCGTAATTTTTTTTTTTTCGGGGTAAATACTAGATGCTTTTGTTTTCTTCTTGACAATCTCAGTAATCTCATGTTCTGTTGATTATAGTTTCGATATCTCAGTACTAAACGAACGGTATAGCTTTTCAGTCCAAATGCAGACGCACTCTTCTTTTGTCAGTTTAACAGTATCTGACATTACTCTACATTTTTTTCACATGAATGGGTATGTGAAAATATACCAGATACAAGATAAAGAAACTTTATTTTACGTCAGATACATACGAGGGATGTTCGAAATGAATTGCTTATTGTCCTCTAGCTCGATATCCACGTGGGGCACGATAAAAACCAATACATACCTGTATAGGGTTATTCAATATCTACACAATGGTGTATAAATGTACATGTTAGACTAAGTATAAGACATAAAATTTGCCATTTGAATACACGCAGTCATTGACCACTGCAGTAAAAATGGTTGGTAGAAGCGTCGACAAAAAAAGATGAAATACGGGCTTACATCAAAGCTCGCTCAAAACTTGGTTGTTCTTTGAAGAAGCTGGATGACTGAAATTTCTACTGCTTTTGGACCTTCTTGTGTGTCTTATGACACAGTTCGGCGGTGGAAAAAGAAATTTAGTCTGGTGTAGAGTCCACCAAAATGCACCGAAATCAGGTAGGCCAAAATCTGCATCTCGTAAAGAAATCGTTTCCAAAATAAAGGAAATCATTGAAGGAGATGCCAGATTTACAGTTCGTGATATTGCACGAAAGGTAGGCATATCACTTTCAACGGTTCACCTTATTTTGAAGAAGCATTTGAAAGTCAGAAAGATTTCTGCTAGATGGGTGCCACATCTGTTGACTGACGAGCAAAAGAGGCAACGGGTTAAAGTGGCCAAAAAGCTGCTTCAAATGTTTCCAAAATATGACAAAAAGCAGTTTGCCAATGTCGTCACAGGTGATGAAACCTGGGTCCATTATTTTGAGCCCGTCAGAAAAGTTAGCAATAAGATCTGGGCCACTAAACACAACAAACGCCCAATAATTGCCAAACGTTCTTTGAATACAAAGAAGGTTTTGTATGCAATCTTCTTCTCTGGTGAAGGAGTCCCAATAAAAGTGCCAGTGAAAAAGGGTAAAAGCATCACCGGAAAGTACTACAAAGACGTAGTACTGAAGAAACTGAAAAAGTATTACCAGAAACGACGCCCTGCCACTGGTTTTAAACATGTCCGTCTTCTACATGACAATGCCCCAGCTCATACCTCCGCAATAGTTACGGCGTTTTTGAAGAAAGAAAAAGTAACTGTTTTGCCTCACCCCCGTATTCCCCAGACCTTGCCCCATGTGATTTCTTTTTGTTTCCGAAATTGAAAGCATTCCTTGCTGGGCGGAAATACCAGTCCCGACAGGCACTTGGATCTGCAATTCATCAGTACCTTATTACTGTGCCCAAATCAGCGTACCGTGACGCCTTCAAGAAGTGGATACATCGGCTGAAACTTTGCATTTCTAGCCACGGGGAGTACTTCGAGGGCATGAAATGAGTACTTTTGGGCTAACTTGAAATTTGAAGTCTCCAGATAGAAATAAGCACTTCATTTCGAACATCCCTCGTACAACCAATAACACCAGCTGTAAAAGAAAAGTTAATATTATTTTTTTATGTATATATGTAAGGCAATGTGTATTCATTTATATGTAATAACGTCTGCGTACACTAGCGTCTCTCTATATATCGAGTGACCCGATATTGACGACGTGACCCGGAATTGGGGTCTGATAGTAGTCCGTAGTGTGTTCTTTGTTTCCAAAGGCAATCTTTTTGACGTTTATTTTACTACACTGCAGCTGGTTTTAGTACTGTGTGGCGGCGGTAGAACGTCTCCCCGTACATCACCATAGCGCAAATTATATTTCAATTCCTTTGGGATCATTGGGCCCATTGTGGTATATTTGAAAATGGAGTTCTGCTCATGTATATGCTAGAGGGTGTAAGCAATGTTGCAAACTTAATTACTGCTTAAGAGTCTCAATAAAACCGAGACTCCCATTTTCTAATCCGTAGTGTGTTCTTTGTTTCCAAAGGCAATATTTTTGACGTTTATTATATTAAGGAATCCCGAGACATAACTAAGGTGCACGACCCGAATCATTCTTGCCTGTGCCTCTACTTAGCCTCGGGCTTTTGGCGATTTCTTTGGTAGATATTGTCAATCTTAATGTGTATACAACATTTTGTCAACATATTGTTGAAGATCTATGGCTATTTCCATATTTTGGCCTCGGCGTTGCATCGGTGAGTGAAAATTGGCATTTGGCAAACCCATTGGCTAGATCCTATCTGTGTGCGAAAAATTATCAAAGTATTCCTAGGATTTCAAGAGTTATGGATATTTTTACTAACTGTCACATTTTAGCTTCAGCATTGCCTCGGTCAAGGAAAAATGGCATTTGACAATTATTTTATCTGGATCTTGTCAATATCAATGTGTATACACAAAATTTTTTATCAAATTCTCCGATATGGTTGAAGACCTATGGCGATTTCCATATTTTTGCTTCGGCATTGCCTTGATCAAAGAAAAAGGGCAAGCGTATTGGCTACATCTTGTCGGTATCTATCAGTATGCAAAAACTATATTCCCAACGGTGTAAGGGCTATGGCCATTTTTGCTAAATGACCATGGACGGCCAGACGGGTGGACGAACAGATGGACTCACAAGGTAAATATATGACACTCTTCGAAAGTCAACCTTTCAATTGGTCAACATTTTTACGGGTCCTGCAACTTGTCTATCTAATGGTATCATCTACACCCTGGTTTTATCAAGTCTCTTCATATGCAGCAATGTAGTTCGCTATGCTGCACATGCCTCTAGCACCAATTTAAGCGGTATTCGATTTTCAAAGTAATCAGAGTGGGCTCAATAATCCCAAAGTAAATAAAAATATAATCTGCACTATGATGAAGTATGGGGTAACGTTTTACGGCCAACAAACGGCACTTAACACCAGCTGCAGTGAAATAAAAATTTAAAAGGTATCCAACACACAAAAGAACGAAACTCAGAGACTCGTTTTTATTAAGTCTCTTCTTATGCAGCAATGTAGTTCGCGAGGCTGCACACGGCCCCTAGCACCAGCTTAAGTGGCATTCGATTTTCAAAATAATCAGAGTGGGATCAATAATCCCAAAGGAAATAAAAACACAAACTGCTCTACGGTGAAGTACGGGGAGACATTTTACGGCCGCCACACGGCATTTACCACCAGCTGCAGTGAAGTAAAGTCTAAAAGTAAAGTCTAAAAGGTGGCCTTTGGAAACAAAGAAACACAAAAGAATGAAAATCGGAAACTCGGTTTTACAAAGTCTCCCCAGTACCGGCTTAAGCGGTATTCGATTTTCAAAGTAACCAGAGTGGGCCCAACTAATTCTAAACAGCGACAGAAGGCAGTTACGATTGTAGTAGTAGTAGTAGTAGTAGTTGTTGTTGTTGTTACTTAATTTAAACATACAGAACTGCAACGAAATATACATCGAAATACACATTATTACTACTGAAATATACTTGTATTATGATTCTATGTGATATTATAACGATTGCTTCTAATCTTTCCAAATATGTGTCATGGATGTGGGTAGTATATAGTGGGCGCGCGGAGGTGAGTGTGCGTTGCGTGGGGGCATAGGAGGGGAATGGAGGAGAGAAAAACGATGACTCGTATTATGTTTTAGAGGGATGTAAATTGTAAATTTTCGATTGTTACTACTTGTGTTTTGGGGTCCAAATTTCAGCTGTTATTACAATTATTATTATTATTATTATTATTATTATTATTACTGCTACTACTGTCTTTTACCTTTTTTGTGGTCTAAATTTTTCGAGGCTTTTTAGAGGGGAGGGGGAGGAGAAAGCTTTAAAAGTGGGGTGGGTTTCTTTCTCTCTCTCTTTGCTCTTGTTTTTTTTGTTTTTATGTGGGATAATCTAACCATTGTTTCACGCACACATGTACAACTGTACTAATTGTTGATGCAATTAACGTATCTCTGTAGATCTGTTCGCCTCCTGCGGTTCCATATCATGATGTCAGTTCTTGCATTGCTGATCAATTTATTGGTCATTGTATGTTGATCAGCAAGATTTTACTGCGTTCTTATCATTATCAAAAGTATAAATGAAATAACCCAGAAAAGGCCATAATTATGAAACACAGCATTCCCCACACACCGAAAGAAGAAGCGATAAAGATCAAAACTGACAATACACCACAACGACACAGTTGCAATATATCGGCAAAGAAGAATTACAAAATAATTTCTCCCCAAAATAGCATAAACATGGGAATATCCAGGAAATGCCTCAATCGCGGGACATTGCATTCCCAATGTACCAAATAAGGTTATGATATGAAACGACATCACAGAACAAAATACCAACGAAAATAGAATGAACAAAAACGAAAAACGAAGAGGAATTGTAACAGAAATACCACCTCGGAATGTCCCACCGTTGGGTCGTTGGGTGTGTGTGTTGTGTGTGTGTATGTGTGTGTTTGTGGCGGGGTTGGGGGGAGCTTAGAACTATGTTTTGGTTCCAGCTGCAAACAATGTGGTCATTATGTGAGGTTTCAACTACGTCAATACTTTAAAAAAAAAGGGGGGGGGGGGAACTATGCGGTACTAAAACATATACGCAGACTTCCGAAGATGAGCCGTGTTTTTGACAACCATAGTATTCAGTCTGTTGGGTTTGCATTAATATATATTAAGGAGAACCAGGACAAGCTGCCTACCTTGTTTTTGTTACTGAAGCTCCATAAAAGGCCATATGAGGCATGCTTTATCGCAAACTCTAGTTCATGCACTACGACTGTTCAATTCTGCGACAGAACAGTCAGTGACTTTAATAATAGACATAAATTTTTAAATGCTAAACTTCTCAAGCAAGGGTACCGTTATCGTAAACTGCGTAAACGTTTTCTAAGTTTTATCATCGCCATTCTGAATTAATGTCCAATTATAGCGTTGGTTTGAAAACACTTCTGCAATAAGGTCTGTTCGAACCTGAAATTTATCGCAATTTTGTCTATAAATTCAGAAAGATTGTTAGCAAAGCTGACTTTTCTGAACAATATAAAAAGATTGTTACTTGCTACAAAAAGATATGTAACAACATAGATATTATGTGGCAAACTGCATGCATGGTTGTTATGGTTGATAACTTTGCTCCACTCTTTAATTAAATGACGGTGGATTATGGCAAGCCGTTTTACTATTTATTAAGCAAAATAGATATCTTATATATTATATCAGATATCTTATATAGGATATAAGATATCTAATATAGGATATAAGATATCTGATATACTAATTCAGATATCTTATATCCTATATTAGATATCTTATATCCTATATAAGATATCTGATATAATATATGAGATATCTTATTTAATTCCGCATATAAGATATCTAATTTACCATATAAGATATCTTATTTGTTAAATAAGATATCTTATTTATTAATATAGATATCTAATATACTAAATAAGATATCTGATATACTAAATCAGATATCTTATTTGATTTAATAAATGAGATATCTTCTTTAGTAAATAAGATATCTTATATCCTATATGAGATATCTTATATAGCATATCAGATATCTTATATAGCATATTAGATATCTTATATGTCAATTCAGATATCTTATATAGCATATTAGATATCTTAATTGACATATAAGATATCTATTTTATATAAGATATCTAATATAATATTACAGATATCTGATATATTATATAGGATATCTGATATATTAAATCAGATATCTGATTTATAGAATAAATAGTAAAACCGCTTTCTGGCAAGCCATTTTACTTTTTATTATACAGTATATCAGATATCTTATATAGGATATAAGATATCTAATATAGGATATAAGATATCTGAATTAGTATATCAGATATCTTATATCCTATATAAGATATCTTATATCCGATATAAGATATCTGATATACCATATTAGATATCTTATTTAATTCCACATATAAGATATCTTATTTACCATATAAGATATCTTATTTGTTAAATAAGATATCTAATATATTAATATAGATATCTGATATACTAAATAAGATATCTGATATACTAAATAAGATATCTTATTTAATTGAGCAAATGAGATATCTTCTTTAGTAAATAAGATATCTTATATCCTATATAAGATATCTTATATAGCATTTCAGATATCTTATATAGCATATAAGATATCTTATATGCCAATTAAGATATCTTATATAGCATATCAGATATCTTATATAGCATATAAGATATCTAAATTGACATATAAGATATCTTATTTATATTAGATATCTAATATAATATATCAGATATCTTATATATTATATAAGATATCTGATATATTTAATCAGATATCTGATTTATAGAATAAATAGTAAAACGGCTTGCCATAGTGGATCGGTCCTCTGACTAAAATTGAGTAAATGACGGAACCCTTCTGTGTCTATTTCCGATGGTTGGTCTCTGCCTATATATCAATGTCTACAGTGGGGTCCTTCGAGGTCCTGTTTGTGGCTTTCTTTTGTTCTGGCTTCAGATCGCCACTGAGCCCTCGAGGTTAACTTTGTTTCATCGCAGTGTTTGTGACTATAGTGTTTCACTGTGATGAGGTAGATGATCCCTATCACGCCTACCAAACGAATGGATGTGTAAACATTGGTTAAGAACGTGAAACGATGCTGCATTGACAACTAAAATATCCATAACACAAATAATCATATGTGTCTATCGTGTGTGTGTGATGATATGCTGAACTTCTAGCAAAGCGCAAAATTAAGTAAAGGACAATGAACACCATAAATTTTCACGTGTTTTCTATGGCTTTCGGTACACCTTCAGCCAATATGCGTGAAGTATGTAGTAGATTTACTCCACAGATGCCGCTATCAATGGGCTGTTGAATGTAATTCCCCGTTTTTTTTTCAAATAATTTCCTCAAAACATTTATATCACTCATGAAACACAGCAAATGCAAAGTTTGTTTACCTTTTTTGAGTTATCGAATGCCTAACCGATGTCGCTCTAATTGCTTCACGTTCTTAACCGACGGTTACGCATTCATTCGTTTGGTAGGTCTGCCTATGCAGACTAAATACGTTTGTAATTTGGAGCTGCATCGGAATTAAGGGTGAGGTTTCGCGCGAATAAAACCCCTACTCCAAACCACACAAGTAGTTTTTGTATTGGCCGTCCTAAGGCAGTTCCTCTGCTACAGTTCTTTGTTGGTACGTCGGTAATTTGATAAGGAGCGTATGTTTAGCCCTTGTTTGTTCCTCATTTCCCCTTCTTTTGGTGCCTCGGGAAAACTGTGCTTCATGATAAGTGAAGCTACACATATAAAAAAAAAAAAAAAGGTAAGAGAAAAGTCCAGGGAGTGCCACAATCACAAACCGCAGCCATTCCCAGACCCCAAGAGGAAGAGGAAACCGACAAATCTAAACAAGCACAAACCGAACAAACGTACGAAAAGCACTAAGATTAGCTCTGTCTTCCCCAAGCGAGGTAATCTCAATACTAAAAGGACTGAAAAACACAAGAACAAAATGACACATGGAAAGACATACAACAAATCGCCTAGTAGTATAAACCACAAAGCAACAAAGAGTAAGACTAACACCGGGACCACCGCCTTAGAACGGTCGGTAGAGCAAACCACCGGGGGGTGGTGGGGGGGGGGGGGGTTAAAGCACTTTTACAGCTAGCTAACTTCACCCTGGGTCTCGATGCTACTCTTAATACAGAAATACATAAAAATTCGGTTCGCTTAAAGGCTCCCAACTCAGTCAAAGCATCAAAGCGAAAACATAAAAATCAAATTAATCACTATGATAAACAAAGACGAGTACTCATGGCTAATTCTACTGTATGCCAGAGTAAATGAAAACCAATAGTCGAACCACGGCGGGCCAAGCCAAAGACATATCCTCAAGCCCCAACACACTGGTTAAAGTTTTACGAAGAGGCCGTCATTGAGTCTGAGGCCCGAACCGCCGTCGTGCAATTAAAGAGTGAAGCATAGCCATCAACAAAGATTGGGTTGACAACTAGGCATGCAGTCTGCCGCGTAATATCCAGGCTATAGCCAATTCTTTTATAACGGTTAATAAGTTTTCTGAATTGCTCCGAAAAGTTAGATTTACCTACAATTTTTCTAAATCTGTACACTAAGTCACCGTAAAATTCGGGTTCCGATATACCTTGTTGCAGAAGTGTTTTCAGACTGACGCTATATTTTTCTAACAAGGCACTGTGTCTGCGATAAAATTTTGAAAACGCCTTACGAAGTTTAAAATAACGATAGCCCTGCCTAAGAAGTTTGGCAGTAAGGGCTTTATTACGGTAGTTAAAGTCATTAAGATTTGAAGAAGCTCTGGCGAATCTTATAAGTTGAGATATGTATACCCCATATGAGATACGCCGGGGGACATCGCCATCCAGAAAAGGGAAATTGACTATATCAAAATCAAAATCGTCCTGTTTATCATAAAGTTTGGTGGAAACTGTACCATTAGATATACATAGATTCAAATCCAAAAAAGGTGTCTCGGTATTGGAAGAATTTGCTCTATTTAATTGGAGTTCTGTAGGGTATATCCAGTCCACCATTTGGTCAAAGTAAATATTGTCAATATTTAATAAATCGTCAAGGTATCTTGAAGTTGAATTGAAAGCCTCAATAATGTCAGCCTGATTTTCACGGGAGAGAGACTTCATGAAATCTCTCTCATAACAAAAAAAGAAACAAATCTGCAACAACAGGAGCACAATTAGTTCCCATCGGAATACCAATAGTTTGTCTATAAAGTTTACTTCCAAATCTAATAAAAATATTATCCAAAAGATAAACAAGGGCATCACAGATTTTTTGACACGACCATAAATTGTGATTATTATATACATCAGAAGTGAAAAAAGCACATTCTTCGTTGCAAGCCAAATATTGGGTATTCTCCTGTATAAACGTTCGATTAATTAAATCAATAAGTTTATCTTTTAAAAGATGATGAGGTAACGTAGTATACAGTGTAGAAAAATCATATGTAGACAATTTAGAAGCCTGAAAGTTTTTAGATTTAAATTTATTGAGAACATCATTAGAATTTTTAATTGACCAAAAATAGTTAATTCCGTCCCTTTCGTAAACAGTATCATAGTATCTAATCCAATGTTAGTCATATGAAAATATTGGGTACCAGCATCTGAGATGGTTGCCATGTCCATCTATTGTAAAACTTTTTAATTACTTCTTTAGAATGGAAAAATTCTTATATTAACTCTTATAAAATATTGCCATTTGCTGTCTGTTGTTATAAGCCTTCTTATCCATATTGTTTTAAGTGCATCAATGAAAGCTTTTACATTAAAATTTATTCTCAAAACTTAAAATTGCTTTATTCCCCATGATAGTTTCCATTTTGTTTTAATTGAGCTTGTTCTGTATTTTTCAGAGCTAATCCATATCAGTTGTGTTTTATCAAAATTAATTTTTAGGCCTGATATATTTGCAAATCTGTCTAGTTCTTCGAGTGTGCAATTCAGAGCTTCACTAGATCCATCTAAAAACAAAGAAGTGTCATCTGCATATTGTGAAATTTTAAACTCGGTGTTTTCTATTTTAATGCCTTTGATTCTTTTATTTATTTTTATTTTTTTTTGTTGCCAGAAATTCTGCACATAGTATAAAAATGTAAGGAAATAATGGGTCTCCCTGAAGGCATCCACACCCTATATTAAAGGATGGTGACATATGTCCACACTGAATTACAGATGCAGTTTATGTTTGTAAAATGTAGAGCTTTTTGTACGAATTTCCATGATAAAGAATCAAAAGCTTTCTCAAAATCAATATTGTTTTGTTCAGTATAATTCATTAAATAATTTATTAAACATGTATTTTCACCAATGTAGCGTCCTTTTAAAAATCCTGTTTGGTCTTTGTTAATTATTTTATCTATTACCTGCTTAAGTCTGTTTGCTATAGCTCAAGAGGCTATTTTGTAAACAGTGTCTAACAATGTTAATGGTCTCCAAATCTTGAGATGTTGTTTAGGTTTATTTTCTTTTGGGATACACGTTATAAGACCTAATCTTTGTGTAATTGAGAGTTCTCCGTTTTCAAACCCTTCATTAGCAGATCAAAGGACAAAATAGCCTGTTTCCAAAAACTTTAAAGAATTTCTTTGTAAGTTAAAAGTCCTTCTGTACTATTAGATTCCTCCTCAGTAATTTTCATCATATTAGTGTCTCTCATATAATTTTCTAAATCAATATCCTCCAAAGTATTATCCTTTGATTTATATAAGTTTTCATAAAAGTTTTTAGTTTCTAATAAAATTTCTTCTTGATCACATATTATTGTTCCATCCTCTTTTTCAACTTTACATATTATTTTTGAAATATAATTGTGTTTTTCTAATCCACAAAAATATTTAGTTGGTTTCTCACCTTCTACAATATACTGAGCTTTTGATCTTAACATATGCCCTTTCAATTTTTCCTGATGTATATTAATTAACTCGGTTTTAAAAATTTCAATTTTTTCATTTTTTTTATTATTATTATTTTTTTTTTCAGTTACCTAGTTATTCTCCCCGTCCTATGGTAAACAGAGGGTCGGGGAGTACCATCCCCCTGGACACCTTACAATATACATGTATATAGGCGATTACATTAAGATCCTAATTTTTGCGTTTTGTCTAACTTATTTTTCTACCTCAAGTATTGGGACAAATTAGTCTGTGCAAACACTGCCAAACAAGAGCAGTCATTATACCATCTGATAATGCTTATAGCTCAGACTTTAGGAAGTATATGATTAAGAGCTAAAATGTCCCACTATTTAGGGTGAATATAGTGTGATATTTAATTATATACATTTGCTCTGTCTCACTTCCGCACACTTTTATTCAACATACAGGAGACTAAATGTCCACCACTAGATGACAGAACAGATAAAAAAAAAAAAAAAAAAAAAAAACAGACAAGAGACCAACAGACATATACAATAAGAAAAAATGAAAGAAAAAAAGGTGCTCTGGATATATTCTCTCAGTGAGGATGGCAGTAAACAAAAATATCAGACATAATACATTTGTACTTGTCAGATCTTAATTAAGATGTCAGAAGCATCATATAAACTCAGTGTATTGCTTGTAATAATTCTTCATATTTATACCATTTTATTCAAATTTCTCCATTATTTTTTGTTGCTGCATACTTTTCTAGTTCATAAAAATTTTTTTAGTTTGTTTTTCAGAGCAATTAATGACAATTGTTGATTAAAGTGTTTTGTTATATATATGTAATATTTAACGAACATGATTATCTGTATGTCAGCTAGAAGGTATGTATTTCCTATATTAAAAATGAAAAGCTCTACAACCAATGTCAGTTCATTAAAGTGTTTTGTTATATATATGTAATATTTAACGAACATGATTATCTGTAAGTCAGCTAGAAGGTATGTATTTCCTATATTAAAAATGAAAAGCTCTTCAACCAATGTCAGACTGCATGCCTAGTTGTCAACCCAATCGTTGTTGATGGCTCTGCTTCGCTCTTTGGTTGCACGACGGCGGTTCGGGCCTCAGACTCAATGACGGCCTCTTCGTAAAACTTTAACCAGTGGGTTGGGGCTTGACGATATGCCTTTGGCTTGGCCCGCCGTGGTTCAACTATTGGTTTTCATTTACTCTGGCATACAGTAGAATTGGCAATGAGTGCTCGTCTTTGTTAATTATAGTGATTGATTTGATTTTTATGTTTTCGCTTTGGTGCGTTGGCTGGGTTGGGGGCCTTTGTGCGGGCCGGGGTTTTATGTGTTTCTGTATTAAGAGTAGCATCGGGACCCAGGGTGAAGTTAGCTAGCTGTAAAAGTGCTTTAAACCCCCCGGTGGTTTACTTTATTGACCGTTCTAAGGCGGTGGTCCCGGTGTTAGTCTTATTCTTTGTTGCTTTGTGGTTTATTCTACGAGGCGATTTGTTGTATGTCTTTCGTGTGTTTGTTTGTGTTGAGGTTTTACGGCCCAGTCAACCCAATGGGGTCATGTCGAGCGTGGTCAGTTTACCTAACAACACGTTTACTGGGCAGGCTTAGTCCTCTAAGCGGTTAACCAGTATTGTGCACATTCTTTCGCCAGAAACTGACAACTGCCCTTCTTGAATCAGCGGGAGGGAGAAAATGACCGTAGAAAATATTTCATGATCAATCTCCACGAAAGAATGTTGCCGACCTCGGCGGGGGTTGAACCCGCGACCTCCTGGTCTCCAGTCGGACGGCGTATCCAACTGAGCCACCGAGGCCGGTCATTTTGTTCTTGTGTTTTTCAGTCCTTTTAGTATTCCGACTACCTCGCTTGGGCAAGAGCGAGCTAATCTTAGTGCTTTTCGTACATTTGTTCGATTTGTGCCTGTTTGGATTTGTCGGTTTTCTCTTCCTCTTGGGGTCTGGGAAGGGCTGCAGTTTGTGATTGTGGCACTCCCTGGACTTTTCTCTTACTTTTTTTTTTTTTATATATATTTTTATTATTTAACCATCGGATGAACTGACCAATTAGGGACTGACTTTCCTGACAAGACCAAAGCATATGACTTATAGATTCCTTTTCCTGACAGAAATTACATAGGGGGCTTGGTATTTGCTTTATATTATACAGATATTTTTTGTTGGTAAAATCCTATGGTTAATTCTTATCTGGAACCATTGTAATTTTGTACTTACAAATAATTGAAAGGGGGCATCATATATATTCTTCCAAGTTTCTTTTTCTATATCATATATAGTTTCCCATTTTTGTTGTGATGTAGGTTTATCTTCATTTTTGTTTAAAATCATGTAAAATTCTTTGCCTCCTTTTCTTGACTTCATAAAAGGTACCAAATTTGATGGAATTATTGGGTAGTGGAGTTTTTTGGTGAACCGTGTAATATTGAAGCTTTTTATGTATGCTTTTATAGCTTGTTTAATGCCTTGAAATTGTAGAAAGTTTGTTTTTAGGTTAAAGATTCTTTCAAATTCTTCTTGTGAATAGAATTCTCCATTTTCGTTAATCATATCATTTATATAGATAACTCCATTTTTATACCATTTCTTTATGAATGCTGATTTACCACCAATATTAATTGAGTGATTATAAAAAATGGATTTGAAAGAAGAAGGTCCTCAGAATCTAGTTTATGTAGTTTTAAAACTTCTGCATATGCCTTCAGAACATCTACCCAAAATTGATTTTTAATATATTTAAGCAAATGGTCTGTATAGCTTTTTCCAAAAGAAAATAGATCATTAAAGTTGATGGTGTTTTGTATGATAGAAAAAAAAGGTAAGAGAAAAGTCCAGGGAGTGCCACAATCACAAACCGCAGCCCTTCCCAGACTCCAAGAGGAAGAGGAAACCGACAAATCCAAACAAGCACAAACCGAACAAACGTACAAAAAGCACTAAGCTTAGCTCTGTCTTCCCCAAGCGAGGTAATCGCAATACTAAAAGGACTGAAAAACACAAGAACAAAATGACACATGGAAAGACATACAACAAATCGCCTCGTAGAATAAACCACAAAGCAACAAAGAGTAAGACTAACACCGGGACCACGGGTCACCGGAATAACCGAAATCACCGAAATCCCCACCGAAATCACCGAAATCACCATCGAAATCACTGAAATCACCATGGAAATCACCGAAATCACCATCAAGGGGTGGGGTGGGGGAAAGTATGATAGGTTAGGGTGGATCAGGATAGGGCAGGGATGGGTTAGGTGTCGTTTGTTAGGTAGGGGCGAGATAAGTTAACCCTTAATGCGCCAAGTAAAACTGCGTCTGAAAATGTCGTCTGTTTATGTCGTCTGCTGAATATTCTTGCAAACTTTTCAAACCTATTTTTGCACACAGGCGAATAGTGTGGACCCAGATCCTAAAGGAGCAGTCTGATCTGGGTCCACACTGTTCGCAAAAATGACTTTTAAAATCACAAGCAGATGACAAAGCAGACGACAATTGTACTGTAAAGAATCCGACATAATATGTGCTATATTAATATGATTTTTATACAATTATTTATATATTTTATATAAACAAATGTTTTGATATAATTGATTATACTATCCCGAGTGTCCCTATTGTCTTAACAATTTCTTAATTACAACAGTAATTTCTGACACAAATGATAAACGATATTTCATGGACATATATTAAAAAATGGAGATAAATACACCCCACCTCCGTAGGCGCGTTTGAGGTTACGGGCCTGCATAAACACGTCTTGTTTTTCTGACGTCTAATTGATTTATTAATTTCTTTTTCATTCATTCATTCATTCGTTCGTTCTTTCGTTCGGTCGCTCGTTCCTTCCTTCCTTCATTCCTTCCTTCATTCCTTCATTCATTCATTCATCCATTCTTGTCGGTGATTTCTTTTGATATTTTTCAATTTACAGTGATGATCTAATTACGGTGATTTCGGTGATTTCCACTGGGAGTTCGTTACACTACTGGTCCGGGCCCTTCGATAACCATACTCAGCTTGCATAACACAGCATACCCTGTCGTAGTCCTACCACCTTACCCCTCCCCCATCATACATGTATGACAGTATGATTTGTGCCCAGAACTTTATAAAACAACGGTGATTTCAATTATTTCGACCGAGATTTAGGTATAAAACTCGCCACATTCGGGGCCACATTCGATAGCCCTTACTCATCTTACGTAACCAAATCCCACCATAACTTAACTTCTACACACATACCAACGCCATCACACCCAACATCACTCCACCCCACCCCTTGATGGTGATTTTGGTGATTTCCATGGTGATTTCGGTGATTTCGGTGATTTCGGTGGTGATTTCGGTGATTTTGGTGATTTCGGTTATTCCGGTGACCGCCGGGACCACCGCCTTAGAACGGTCAGTAGCGCAAACCACCGTTTCAATGAGGTATAAATTAGAATCATGAGGAAGAGGAATACGAAAGGTGATTGTAAAGTGCAAACTCTGGCACTTGAAATAATAACACCATTAAATGAATGTACGGGGATACTTTCTAGAGTCTCCACACGGCACAAACACAACAGGCGTGGTATGCAAAAAAGGTAAGAGAAAAGTCCAGGGAGTGCCACAAGATTGCCAAGAGCAGTGTGAATTAATGACTCTTCTCAGCCATGTTATTTTCATGCTATTTATAAATGCCTTTAGATTAATCATATTTAAACCGCCTTCACAATATTGTTTGACCACAGCATTGTATTTTATTTTTGCTGGTCCTTCCCATAGGATTTCAAAAAAGACATCATTCAGCTCTTTCATTAATTTTTAATTAGGATTTGGTATAGATATGAACAAATGATTTAATAATGGTAGAAGTATTGATCTGATTACTGTTATTTTACCTAAAGGTGTTAAATATCTTCTTTTCCATAATTTAATTAATGATTTAATTTTCTGATTTTTTCCTGCATAGTTAATTTCTAGAATTTGGTCAAGATTTACATGAAAAATTATTCCCAAGAGTTTGAAGTCAGTTTTACCCCATGATAATTTCCATCTGGTTTTAATTGTTGAAGTGCTGAATTTTTTCAGTCCTTTCCATACAGCATGAGTTTTGTCAAAGTTTACCTTAAGTCCGGAAAAATGTGAAAATTTAGATAATACATCGAGTGTTTCATTTAATGATTTACTAGTTCCATCTAAGATAAATAGAGTGTCATCAGCATACTGGGATAATTTCTGTTCTTTATTGTTTATCACTATACCCTTAATATCCTTGTTATTTCTTATCATAATTCCTAAAATCTCCGTACAAAGAACAAATAGAAAATTGTGATACTGGATCGCCCTGACGGCAGCCACGGCCTATATGGAAAAAAGGTGACAGATTTCCGCCTTGATTTACAGTCAGCATTGCATTTTGGTTAAGTACCTTTATCCATGAAATTAAAGAGTTACCAAAGCCATAGAATTTTAAGACCTTATAAATAAATGCCCATGATACAGAGTCAAAAGCGTTTTCAAAGTCAACTAATAAAAGTAACCCTGAAATGCTTTTAATTTCTGTATGGTGCATGATGTCATAAACCAGCCTTGTGTTTTCTCCTATGTACCTGTCTGCAATAAAACCAGTCTGATCAGTATGTATAAGTTTCTGTAATGTACTCTTTATCCTATTAGCAATAATTCCTGAAGCAATTTTATATATACAGTTAAGCAATGAAATAGATCTGTAGTTGGTAATGTAATGTCTAGGTTTATTTTCTTTGGGTATACATGTAATTATACCTTCCCGTTGTGTAATGGATAGTTCTCCTTTTAAGATACCGAAATTTAAAGACCGAACAATAAAGTGGCCTAAATTATTCCAAAACATTTTAAGAAAATCCGCCCCAAAACCATCAGACCCAGGACTACGATTGTTTGCCTTTGTTTTAAGTATTAAGGATGCTTCCTTGTAGGTTAGAAGTCATTCTAACTTGTTAGATTCTTCTGTATTTAATTTTCTGATATTTGTATTTATGAATAGGCTATCTAAATCAATATCAGTCAGATTATTATCTTTGTTGTCTTCACTAATTATGTTTTCTAAATCCTTGATAGTTTTTAATAAATATTTTTCCCTAGCATCTTTCTCTTTCTTCTAATACATGCACAGGAGATTGATTTTCCTCGAATTTCCATTAATAAAACATCTAAAAACAGCTGGTCAGTTATTGTAAGTTGTAATTTGTCAATTGGAATGTTGTCAATATTATCTAAATTATAAACAGGTGCTGCATATTGTCTTTTAAGCTCTGTAATCTTTTCATTTATCTGTTTCAAATATTCTATGTCACTTAATAAGGAGTCATTATGTTTCCAGTATGATTTTCCATGTTGAAAGTTTGTAAAGTTAAGTTCAAAGGTAATCATAGAATGGTCGGATCTATAATTGGTTCTACAATGGATTTTTAAAGAAATTGCATTAAATTTTCAGAAATTAGAAAGTAATCTAATCTTGCTTGTTTACATGGATTCCTTTTTCTCCATGTATTTTTTTTTATGTTGGAAAGTTTTCCCTGAATGGATCTACCAAGTATTTTGTACCATATATAATATCTGTATCACATATTTCATCAATATAATTCGTAATTATTTTAAAGAAACCAGGATTGTCCTTGTTTGGTCCATATAGATTGATCAAGGATAATCTTTGGTTATGTACATTTAAATCCAAGATTATAAAATTTCCATTTTCATCAATTATTTTTCTATGTATTTTATAATCAAGATCTTTGTTAAAAATATTGCTACACCACGGGCATGAGACTATTACTAAATATGCAGTTACTGTTCTATTACGTTTATTTCATTTTCTTTTATAAAATGAGTGTCTTTGTAAACAGTAAATATCTTGTCTCATGTTTTTCAAATATTCACAGATGTCAGTTCTCTTTTTAATACCTTGTAGGCCTTGTGTATCATAGAGAAGTACATGCAAATCAGCTATTCTTAATGAAAACTAGAACATGTATTTGTGCAAAATGTGCAGAAAGGAAAAAGGTAGCTACCAGGTCCCAAAGTACGAAACATATATGGCAAGCCGTTTTACTATTTATTCTATAAATCAGATATCTGATTAAATATATCAGATATCTTATATAATATATAAGATATCTGATATATTATATTAGATATCTAATATAAATAAGATATCTTATATGTCAATTTAGATATCTTATATGCTATATAAGATATCTGATATGCTATATAAGATATCTTAATTGGCATATAAGATATCTTATATGCTATATAAGATATCTGAAATGCTATATAAGATATCTTATATAGGATATAAGATATCTTATTTACTAAAGAAGATATCTCATTTGCTCAATTAAATAAGATATCTTATTTAGTATATCAGATATCTTATTTAGTATATCAGATATCTATATTAATATATTAGATATCTTATTTAACAAATAAGATATCTTATATGGTAAATAAGATATCTTATATGTGGAATTAAATAAGATATCTAATATGGTATATCAGATATCTTATATCGGATATAAGATATCTTATATAGGATATAAGATATCTGATATACTAATTCAGATATCTTATATCCTATATTAGATATCTTATATCCTATATAAGATATCTGATATACTGTATAATAAAAAGTAAAATGGCTTGCCAGAAAGCGGTTTTACTATTTATTCTATAAATCAGATATCTGATTTAATATATCAGATATCTTATATAATATATCAGATATCTGTAATATTATATTAGATATCTTATATAAAATAGATATCTTATATGTCAATTAAGATATCTAATATGCTATATAAGATATCTGAATTGACATATAAGATATCTAATATGCTATATAAGATATCTGATATGCTATATAAGATATCTCATATAGGATATAAGATATCTTATTTACTAAAGAAGATATCTCATTTATTAAATCAAATAAGATATCTGATTTAGTATATCAGATATCTTATTTAGTATATTAGATATCTATATTAATAAATAAGATATCTTATTTAACAAATAAGATATCTTATATGGTAAATTAGATATCTTATATGCGGAATTAAATAAGATATCTCATATATTATATCAGATATCTTATATAGGATATAAGATATCTAATATAGGATATAAGATATCTGAATTAGTATATCAGATATCTTATATCCTATATTAGATATCTTATATCCTATATAAGATATCTGATATAATATATAAGATATCTATTTTGCTTAATAAATAGTAAAACGGCTTGCCATAAACATAGAACAAAAACAACAAAGTATATTAAAAAAATCCATATAGAAAAATGTAAAATATATAGTCTAACAAGAATTTATACTCTAATTCTGTGTCATATTTTGAAAAAAAAAATGTGTGAGAAATAAACAAAACAGAGCAAATAGACACTCTGCTGGATTATTAGCGCGGGCATACTTCTTTGGGAACGGCCATTTGATATTTTGTGGCTGGTGACGTGGGGTTTCAACTTTCAAAACCTTCAGCATTTACAGCAAGCTAACAGCGTCTCTACAAAAGTCACATGCACTTACCGCTAAATGTTTAAAATCTGCTGGAAATTCAAAAGCGGTTTTATACCCCACCACATGATAGTGTCAGGGCATCATGTTTTCCCGTTTGAGTGTCCGTGCACCGGCGCTTGGGGTCCGCTAATTGGAATAGGTTTTAATGGATTTTATTCAGTTTGCATACACGTTTATGTCAGGGGTGAAAGATTTGTGATTTTTGGATTGTTATTGGGTGAAATCCATTGACTTTTGACAGAGCTACTGTCCTTATTTGCCGACAAAAATGATTTCCACTCAATATCATGAGAACGAATCAATGGTCGTAGCTTCATATATCAAATGATATTGACAATATCTTGCTTCTAATTATCACTCAACATTTTACATCAAGTTTCCGCAAAGTTACTGCCCTTGATTACTGGCAGAAAAAAACAACAAAAAACAAACAAACAAAAAAAAAAAAAAAAAAAAAAAAAACACAACAAAGTTTCTGCTTAATATTTTGAGAAAAAAATATTGATAGATTTGGATGGAATATCAAATGACACTGACAATATCTTGCTCGAGATTTTTCGACAATTTTCACTAAGCGCCATTAGAGACAAAAATGGTTTTCACTCAATTTCATGAGAACAAATTCATGAATTTGGACGAAACTTTATATATCAAATGATATTGCCAATATTTTTGCTTGGGATTATTACTTGACTTTTTCGCCAATTTTCAGCAGAGTTTTCTTAATATACGCAGTGTTTTCTTAAATATACACATTTTCAAGTTAGCTAAATGTTTCTTCAAAATTATAATTCATTTCTCACAAAATTACATATTCCATGAATTTATCATTTATTGACTGAACACCAAAAAAACTTTTAAAGAAACTGGTCATAACACAATTGTAATACGCGGATTGTCATCACATCAATAGATGGAATGTTTTAAGATTACTGATAAAGATGCTTGTGGTAATAAAGTACTCCAGAGTTTCGGCATCTGACACTTAATGGCCTTCGAGAAGTATTTGAAAGTAATATACTACTCAAAGTTTGATAGGGATCACATTTTTAATGCAAAATAATTTTTGGATAAATGAATTAGCTGAATCCAAAATTGATACAAAATGATAGAAAACATGTCTTTCATTAATTCCATTGATTCATTTCATCAAATGCCAGTGTATTCAAGCGTGGCAACAGCAAACGCCTGGGCGACACCCCCCCCCCCCCCCCCCCGCTCCCCCGAAATGTGGGTTTTTGGCGACTGAATTTTCACAAATTTCTAAATTTGTTGAGACAAACTTCCCTAATAACGTGTATGACATCCACGGGCATCAATTACAGCACTACATCGCCTGCGCATGCTTGTAATCAGAGTCCGTATCAGGTTTTGTGGAATGAATCTCCATTCAGCAACCAATGCATCCTTGAGCTCCTGTAAAGTCCTTGGCTGCACAGGTTGGGCTGAAACAACATGCTGAAGCATGTCCCACGCATGCTCAATCGGATTCAAGTCCGGTGATCGAGCAGGCCAGTCCATACACACGATTGTCTCGCGTTCCAGATAGGCATCGGTGACGGCACGGTGGGGACGGGCATTAACGTCCGTCAGAATAAAGTCCAGACCGATGGCACCGGCATATGGTCTCACATACTGATCAAGAAGGGTCAGTGTATTCCTTGGACTAAATCACTTGGACCATTGGACTTGGACTGGTCCAAGTGATTATCAGTTGGACCAAATGGGGTGTATTCCTTGGACCAATTCCAGTTGGACCAAGTCATAAATACCTGTTGGACCAATTATTAAACCACATGTTTGCAACTAAATAATATGTATCTACATAAATTGTATTCATTTTCTTTCTTCTTTTTTTTCTTTACTTTTTTTTTTTTTATTTTACCATTGATATAACAATTTTAGTGAGATAATTTTGTATTTTTGAAAGAATTATTATATTTTCTGAAGCCTAATATTTTCACACTACAGTCAACTTGTTTTGACAATTAAATATACTCTGTAGAAAAAATTTAGCAGATGACATTTTGCTGAAATGTCAAAACCTGTTTTATGGGGAAAAAAATAAGAAAACTGTCATCAAATTGTCATCCGATCTGCTGAATTAGCCCAGAGAGTGGTAAAGGTTTCTTTATTTTTATTTTATTTATTTATTTTTTTTTTACATAATTTTAGATGTATATAATGGCTTGAATTTACCATTTCAATTGGTAGGCTATTCTCACTCATTTTGTTTTTAACTCCTGTTAAAAATTACTTTTTGCAGTGACCTGTATTCCTTGGACCAAATCACTTGGAACTTGGACTGCTTGTCTAAGTGATTATGAGTTGGACCAAATGAGGTGTATTCCTTGGACCAATTTCAGTTGGACCAGGTCACAAATACCTGTTGGACAATATTTAATCACATTTAACTACATGTAAATAATATGTATCTATGTAAATTGTATTTATTTCATTTCTTATTATCTTTTTTTTTTAACTTTTTCTAAAAAAATTAAATTGAGATAATTTTGTATTTTCAAAAGAATTATTAAATTTTGTTAAGCCTTATGTTTTTACACAACAGGCAACTTGTTTTTAACATTTAAATAATTTAAGGCATAGTGCACTGTACAAAGTTTAGATTTTTTTTATATAACCTGAAAACAGGTTGCGGCATTTCATACAAATTGTCTCCACAGGATTTGACGTTCCATGCAAATTTTCTTTCCTGGAGACCATTTGTATGAAATGTCAAACCTGTTTTATGGGGAAAAAATAAGAAAAATGTCATCTGCTGAATTAGCCCAGAGAGTGGTAATGGTTCAGTTGGGACTAAGTATTATGTTTACATTAATCTGAACTTTATCAAATTCCCTTTACCAAGAAAATATTTCTATATTGTTATTTATATATTTATTTATTTACATAATTTTACATGTATATAAATGGCTGGGATTTACCATTTCAATTGATAGTTTATTCTCACTGATTTTGTTTTAACCCCCCACCCCCCTGTTAAAAGACGCATTTTGCAGTGATTTGAGAGTTAAAGCCCTGTGAAAACTAAATTGCAGCAGTTTGCGATTTAATATGTCATAAGGTGGTTTCGGTGCGCAGACATTTGCTCACAAGACAATTGCTCACAAGACAGTTGCTCACAAGACAATTGCTCACAAGACAATTGCCCACAACCTTAATGGAAAATAAGACAATTGCTCACAAGATATTTGTTTATTTTATTAATATGTGTTTAAGCAGAAACAAGTAATCACAATAGCATATGAAGTGAAATTCAAACACACAAATAATTTATCACCCATATTATTACACCACAACCTCTGTATAACACTATTAATGGAAGCAGAAACCGTTTTAGTTAAACAACCGCATTATAGCCAAACAAAAACATATAGATTATATAGAAAACTGACCATTTATGGTCAGTTTTCTATATAATCTTTAAATTTTTGGGATCCATCTTGAAACTTTGTTATATTCTATCACAATTAAAGCTTATTACTGTCTTTAATTAATCATTTCACTAATTTAAGATGATTAATGTTAAAAGCCCATACTCAATTGATTAAGGAGATCAAATGTTATGAACTGTTATGAAATTTTGAAAACAAAAACAAAAAAATACATTAATGGTTAATTACAGTTAATAATGATTATATTTATCAAGTTGATTAGTATATTTAACATTAATAAATTAAGCTGACTACTGTTCAAAGTTAAGTGATAAGTTGGCTATCATTTCATCCAACGACTGATGTTTTAATTATAACTAATCAGTTGAAATCAGCTGATCAACTGCTACATAATATTTTGAGGGAAAAATAGTCCCCATAAAATATAATTAATATAAATAAAAGACTTTCAAAATAAAAAAAAATCATGAAAAAAATGTGTTGTGAGCAATTGTCCTGTTTACCATTAAGGTTGTGGGCAGTTGTCCTGTGAGCAATTGTCTTGTGGGCAACTGTCTTGTGAGCAATTGTCTTGTGAGCAACTGTCATGGAATCGGTGGTTTCTCATTTGTATTCATGGGGGCTTATATATGACCATTGTGGAACAAACCAAATTAGCTTGCGCAGCCTAATCAAGATCAAAGAATTTCGTTATAATTGTTATTAACTGTTTTGAGTAATATTTCTTTCCTTTCATGAAAAAAAAATAAAATATACTGGAACAGATGATACACTTGACTGAAATTTATTGCTAGAAATATGTGTTATCGGTGCTAATCCTTTCATTATCCAGTGAAAATGTCCTTTTGTGCATATGTGTTACTCAGATCAGAGTGTGACGCAGCCTGGTGCAGAATGGTGTCCACTCAGTTGGGTGATTAGGTCACTGGTATATAATACTGTAATACATGAATCACAAAGTATCCAGCTAATGCAAAGACTGATCAGATTTGTTAAATATGGTTTTTTTACTTGTTGGGACCGTTACTTATCAAATAAGATGCACTGTGCACAACATGACAATTGTGTGGTCAGTCTGCAATAATTTGCTGGAGGGCTTTAATGAAGGTGTTATAATTCCCACCTTTTTCGCATGATTATTCACAGCTTGTAATCTTTAGCATGTGGTGTTTGTAAATATTAGAAAACGATGTGCTGTAGTAACTGCAGATCCTATCAAATGAAACAAATGTATGGATCAGCAGCAATTACACAGATCAGAATGCGCGGATGCACATTCTAATGTAGAATTTTGCATATTGCAAGCTCTATCCAAATATTAGAAGACTATGTGCTGGAGTATGATTAAAATGATGTACAAACAGCAACCAAAGACCATATTAAATCACTTTTTAACAACTAAATAACGTATATCCATAATTAGTGTTTTTATTTATTTTATATATTTTATATTTGATAAAACAGTTTTAACTGAGATAATTTGAAATTTCTTGAAAGAATTATTATATTTTGTTAAACCCTATATTTTCACACAAAACATAATGCTATAATGAAGTTGAAAGTTCTACTTCATCCATCCAGGCCTGATGTATGTTCATAAATAATTGTACTGTTGTTTATATGTCATAAAAGTTTCATTTATTTTTTTATTTATTTGTTTATTTATTCATTTTTTAGTCTTTGTTTCTACCAATTAATTTATTTATTTATTTATTCTGATTTTTGCTTACTTTTACATGCACATCCTGAACACTTAATTCTTAAACTATTCAACTAACACTTTATGTTTTTAAGAAAGAGACAGAGAGACAGAGAAAGCAGAGAGAAAGTACATCAACTTATTAATTAATTTATTTATTTTGTGTATTATGGTCATTCAGTTCTCTTGTACGTTGAAATTGTTCATAAAAGCATAATTTTTCGTAATTGTTTACATGTCACAAATCTTATCTGATTCTTATTTCTTTCCAGTTTTGTTTCTTCCTGTGACTTTATTAATTATTTATTTGTTTGTTTGTTTATTTGTTGTATTTAACTGAAAGGCAGTTGTTTTGTCTTAATAATGCAATTTTTGTTTTGTACCCTTAATTAATGCATTGTATTTGTATTTATTTTGGTATAGTTGCTATTCACTTGTATGTTCATAAAAATATGTTTTGTGTTGTCTATGTCCCAACTGTTTTAAGATTTTGTTCATTTCTTTCAGTCTTTGTTTCTTCCAGTGACTCACGTAGCGTCAAGGTTATTTTTTTATTTTTACAAAGAACATGAAAGTTTAAATGTGAAAGTTTAAAATTAGACAAAATCATAATAGGAATACTTGATTAGTTTGCTTTGATTTTTCTGTGGAATGCTATGCTTTTCAGCTATGGATTTCACTAGCCAGTAGACTTAGGGTATTCTGACCTGAGATTTAATGACAGGTATTATCAGATGATTGACAGGTCTTATTAGGTGATTGACAGGTCTTCTCCGGTAATTGACATGTCATCAGATACTGTTGCTGTTATTTACAGGATGGAAAAAAAACTGCAATATTAAGAAGTGATTATAAAACCTTTTTCTAACACATATGGAATGTCAGAATGGAATGCAAAATCATCCTTTTCACTCAAAGAATTGGATTTTTTAATGCTTAGCACTCTGAATAAATTTTTCTGCAGATGACATTTTGAAATATTTTTCTTATTTTCCCAGAAAACAGGATTTGACATTTCATGTAAATTGTCTCCAATGGAGACAATTTGCATGAAATGTCAAACCTGTTTCTAAGAAAAATAAGAAAGTTATCTCCAATTTGTTGTCTGCTGAATTAGCCCAGAGAGTGGTAAAGATTAAGAAGTAATAGGTATGTCTCTGAAGAAAGAACAAAGACAGTAAGAATAAATGAGTTTTCCCCATGTTCCAATTGTCTCAATTAAAATTGTTTTATCAAAAGAAATAAAAGAAAAAAAAAATAAATAAAATTTACATAGATACATATTATCCAGTTATAAAAACATTGTTTAATTTGGTCCAACAGGTATATACCTCGTCCAACTGGAACTGGTACAAGGAATACACCTCATCTGGTCCAACTGATTATCACCTGGACCTGCAGTCCAAGGTCCAAATGACTTGGTCCAAGGAATACAGGGCATTAGCTCAAGTCATTGCACAGTGCATTTTTAAAAGGCAAGTTAAAATAAAATAAGTACCAATTGAAATGGTAAATCCCAACCATTTATATACATGTAAGATTATTAATAAATAAATAAATAATAATAATATAAAAAATACTTTCTCGGTAAAGGCAATTTGTTATTGAAAGTCCAACAAAGTTCAGATTAATGTAAACTCAATACATGTACATGGTTCAATTGGACCCGGTTCAATTCGAAGGTCCAATTGAACCTTTAATACTCTCTGGGCAAATTGATGACAAATTGATGACATTTTTTCATTTTTCGCCATAAAACAGGTTTTGACATTTCATGAAAATTGTTTCAACTGAAGACCACTTGCATGGAATGTCAAATCTTGTTGACAATTTGTATGAAATGCAAAAATCTGTTCGCAGAGAAAAATGAAATAAAAACAAAACAAAAAAACTTCAAAATGTTATCTGCTGAAAATTTTACACAGAGTACTTAGCCTTAAAATGTTTAATTGTCAAAACAAGTTGATTATTGTGTGAATATATTAGCCTTCACAAAATATAATAATACTTTCGAAAATACCAAATTATGTCAATTAAAATGTTATCAAAAGTAAAAAAAAAATAAATAAAATAAAACAAAAATAAAATAAATAAAAAATAATGAATACAATTTACGTAGATACACATTACTTAAGTCGTAAAAAGATGGTTTAATATGGTCCAACAGGTATTTATGATTTGGTCCAACTGGAATTGGTCCAAGAAATACACCCCATTTGGTCCAACTGATAATCACTTGGACCAGTCCAAGTCCAATGGTCCAAGTGATTTAGTCCAAGGAATACTCTGACCCGATCAAGAATCTCATTACAGTACCTCACTGCCATTAACGTTCCGTTTTCAACAACATACAGGCCAGTTTTTCCATTGACGCTAATGCCTGCCCAAACCATGACTGAACCCTTGCCGTAGCGATCATGTTCTGCCATTCAAGAATTCGTTCTTTGGACATTCTCCACACCAACTGATGTTTATCAGTGAAGTCTAGACAGAATCTGGATTCATCAGTGAAAAGAACTGGTGTCCAGTCACGAATTGTCCACCTAACATGAGTTCTGACAAAGTCTAGCCGGTCTTGCACATGCTGTCGCGTCAACGGGACACGTACAGCGGGTCTCCTGGCACCAAGTCTGAACTCATGGAGTCTTGTTTCTGTTTGTGTAGAAATGCGTACTCCAGTTCGGTTTCTAAACTCGTTATTCAAGCGTGTAGCGTTCAGGAATCGTTGATGTCGAGATTGAATCAACAAAAACCGGTCCTGACGTTGAGTTGTTGCCCTGTCTCGACCCCCGCCATGTCTGTGTGAAGGATTTCCATGGGTTAGATGACGATTCCACATTCGGGATACCACGCTCTGTGACGCATTCAGAATCCCAGCAACACAACGTTGAGAGACGCCAGATTCTAACATTCCAACCCCACGGTTCATTTCTTCGGGACTTAGACGGGGGTTTCTGAATTGTCCTCGAGGTATTAAGGGTTTCAGGAACCAAGTGAAAACCTTTTCACACTTAGGAAATGAAAACGAACAATTTTGATGTTCTGGCTTGAATGCAGTGTTATGCAAGATTTTGAGGGTGCATGGGTTCATTTGCAAAGTGTGAAAAGTGTACACTTTCGTCAATACTGAAATGCACGAGTTGCACCTAAAGATAATATTCAATATACGGAGTGCAAACTCTGTCATGGATTTGTACATTTGCACTGCAAAATTTGATACATAAAACGTGATCCCTATCAAACTTTGAGTAGTATAGTAGACCTGCTGCCTTCAGACCAATCTAAGTAAAATCTGCGAAAACAGCTGCCTGTATGGAGTTAATACAGGAGTGGGTTGTTTTTCTCTAGTAAGCTCTTGCTTAGGATTCTTAATCGTTTTGTTTTCAGGTTGTAGTCATCCTAATCTTCTTTGTTTCACATATTGCCAGGTTGTCATTTTTATCTATTTTGCAGATGGAATTGTTTTCTCTATTCAACAAACAAATATTTGTGGTTTGGGCATAAAATGTACAGGTGTTACTTTATTACCCAATCAAACATACACCTCTTCACTCCGTGTTTTGTTACTGCCCAGTGGTGGGGTATTATGCAATGCTTGTGATGTCTTTATTGCTATTGTTTCTGAATTCTGTGTTCAGACCAGTTGCCTAGCTAAGATTTTACTTTCAGGTGTCATTGGAAGCACAAGAGCAGCTCCTAACAGGAAATGCTGGGGTCCACATATCTGACCCAGTGCATAACTAGACAGTTGTAAAATTGTTTTGGAAATGCATGGGAATTAAGGAGAATGGAAACACTTGGTAGATTTCCTGCCATAGCTTTTACAAAGGAGACAACTTTGTGACTTCCTGTCTGCTTTTCTGAACACCAGGTCCTTCTGAAAAGGGGTCCACAGAGAAAGGCAAAACATGCTCCTCTTGAGAAGAATTAGTTGCTTTTAGAATTGACCACTTTTCAGAAGGGAGGCAAACAATCTTGACAGAGTTGCCTTCCCTGGCAGTGTATCCATTTCCCTGAAGCTATGCAAAAGAAAATGAAGGCAGAAAACATTTTGGAATTTATTTGTATCAGGGAAACAATGGTAATATACATGCACAAGATTTACTGACATAAGTGAGAAAAAATCAGTACAATATCAATAAATACAGTAATAATATTCACAAGTGAGTTAATATGTCTTATGAACATCAATTAACATATATTTTAGGCATGGCATAGTAAATATTTTATGCAAACAGTAAAACCCAACCACCTAGCTTCAGTATGTTTATTTTTCACTTTCACTTCCTATAGGCTTAGATTGTGATTATGGGGAGAGATACATTTGGCAGATTTTCAGCTATTTTGTACAACGAGACAATTTTTTTGTGACTTCCTGTTTGCATTCCTGCACTCAAATTCCCATCTGAAAAAGAAACTACTCAGAAAGGAAAGAACTGATTCTCAAAAGAAGCCAATTTAAAGCTAGCACACAAATTCCCTTCTGAAAAGGGGTCTGCTCCAAAAGGAAAGAACTAACTTCCAAGCCAATTCTTTCCTTTTGGAGCAGACCCCTTTTCAGAAGGGATGCAAAATTTATTTTGACAAGAGTTCCTCCCATCTTAAAGTGCATCAGTTTCCTTTTAATCTGATAAGGGGGTCATCACTGTTTGCATATGTGAATGTCATGATGTCCACTTTACTATGCTATGACCAAATGTTACAACGGGGAATAACATTAAATTCTTCCTTAAAATAAAGATGATATTTACAAGCAATTTTCGACTAAATGATCAACATACCTTATTTACAATAAGTATTAGGACAGACAGCCCTGAGGAAACTACATTGACCCAGATCAGATGCTGCAGAATGTCTGATCAAGGTCTATACTGTTTGGCACTCATCTGGCTGTTTTTAGACACATCTCCAGGCAAAGGTGTAGCCAGAATAGAATTACTTTCATGCACACTAAGGAAAATCTTGAAAAACTATGCCTAGAATCCCTTCCAAAATAGGGGCTACTCTTAAAGGAAAGAATTTTAAGAGGAGCCGCTATGGTAAAGAAGCAAAGTATTTCATGTTAATGGTGCTTTATTATAAATATTTTCTTGCGCAAGTTTGGCATATATGTAATGTGCGTAATGAGCTCTACACCTATGCCAAGTTTAGGACATGTTAAGTACAACAAATGTAGTTAAGGTATCCCAATATTTAGTGTAAATACGGCAGTAAGCACAGCTATGAATGCATTGATGTTTGAGCCATTTCATGGATACAAGTTGCTTCAAGCAAATTCAAATACTGAGGGCCCAGATCAGTCTGCATAGATACATCAGGTCACATAATCACTAAGACAGTGCTGAATCTAAGGCAAATCATTAACCCTTAACCCTTGTCCTGCTGAATAAATTAAGATGCCATGCCCACTTCTAATTTTCAGCCAACCAGATCACTCGATCTGGATTGTTTATGTAAATTCCCATATTCAATGGCAAACAGTGCAGATCAAGATCAGTTGGCTTCTTCAGAAGCCAACTGATCTGGATCTACACTTGCATTTGCAGGGTATATCCGGATTCAGCAGGTCAAGGGTTAAAATGTTAAGCAGAATTGTAGCAGATGGCATTTTATTTTTTTTTCTTTAGTATTTTTCAGAGAAAATAGGACTTGACATTTCATGTGAATCATCAGCCTAGCAGATGATTCACATGAAATGCCAAGTCCTATTTTCTCTATCTAGAAATGCAGAGCTGCTATGCAGATGATTTGCATGAAATGTCAAGCCTTATTTTCTTTGAAAAATACAAAAAAACCCAAAAAAAACCCAAAAAACTCAAATTGTTGTTTGCTGCAATCATGATTAGCACTTTAAGGGATAATAATTGTCTTCTAAAATTATGCATAAGTAGAAGAAAACAAGAGGCCCAAAAGGGTGTGAATCGCTCTACTGGCAAGTACAGTATCTTTTTTTCTTCGGTTTTTACCACCAGAACAATAACTTTATTTAAAGGTAAAACTGTTTCCACATGAAAAATCCTTAGAATTGCCTCTCATGCAATTTTCATGATTGTTATCAAAACCATCTATAATAATGTGAATATCATTATCTGTCATTATGCTGCATAGAAAACAAATTTCATAAATTTGAAAATTGCTTATTATAAACAATTTCTACAATACTTATGTTTTCCTGAATTGCCTGCTGAATAAGTCTCAATAAATGCATAATCTTTTACCAAACAATACCAAAGTTAAATGTGTCTGCGGCAAAGTTCACTTAAAACATTGCATGAATATGAGAAACTGCTAATAACATAAAATTTCTCCTTATCCCACATTGTTTTCTACCATATCTGTGAACTATTGACTTTTAGTTTTACTAATTTTGTTGTAAGCCTAATCTTTCAGAGTTTTAAATTCGTAGTTTGGTTATATTTTAAAGTTTTTTCTGGATCAGGAATAAATGGTATAATAAGGTACAGAGAACAGGTGCAAAGACGCATGGATGCACGGACAGTTGGAAACCTTGCCATGACATAAGGTCATATGGCCAGTTTACCAAAAATCTTGCGGCCAGTGGGAAGTGAATATTACCATAATTATAAAGACCCTAATCAGTAATTTATCCTATATTCTATATAGGAAAAGCAAGCACTATTTAAAATAAAACACAAAAATCCCTTTCCCAAAGTAATTATCAGATTTTCTCCAATTTTTAGAGGGTTCAAGTATTTAATGATAAACAAGAAGCCCACTGGACACGGCTCGCTCACCTGAGTGAAATAGCCATTGCAGATATGCATTTGTTAGGCAACATTTTTTCAATTCTGTCATTGCAACTAATGAAAGGATCATCATTTAAGCAATTTTTGATTTTGAAGAAGAATGTGTTTTTTACACATTCTTCTTCTTCAAATTATCATTTTTTGGCTTAGGGACTAGCTAATGCATTTTAAATGGAATAAACCTCAAACTACCTCATAATTATGTCCAAAATAGCCCAAAAATAGCCCCTAAACCTTAGATGTTCACTAAGACAGATGGACAGACACTCAAAAATATGAATTGGATGATATAACATAATACACTTGCCATTTTTTGTGGCAAGGCATAAAAATGCAATTTAACCATTTTCCCATTATAGAAAGTCAATGGCAGCTTTCTGTTGCCATGGCAACCAAACCAATAGGCAGACCACCATAATCACAGCTACAGTCAAACCTGTCTTAAGCAGCCACCCATGGGAAGCTTAAAAAGTGGCTGCTGAAGGCAGGTGGCTGCTTAATACAGTTCAAATATAGAAGTCAATGAATTTTGGGACAACTTTCCTCTGGCTGCTTAATACAGGTTGGCTGCTTAATAGAGGTGACCACTAACACAGGTTTGACTGTATTTTGAATTTCCCTTATCCAAGCAATTTTTATACCAAATTAGAGTCATACTGCTTCAGTGGTTTAGAAGTTGTCATTTGAAAAAGCCCTTTTTCAAAACTGAATGTTGCCATACCAAACAAAATGGCCACCGGTCATAAAACATACAAACTGGGTAGACAATCATCAGATGATCATAACTGCAAAATATGGCTCAAATCACTTCACTGGTTATGGAGAAAGTGCAATTTTACCATTTTCTCATTATAAGTCTATGGGAGATTTCTGTTGCCATGGCAACCAAATCAAAAGGCAGACCCCCAAACTTTTAGCTATTTTGAATTGTCCTATGCCAAGCAACATTTGTACCAAATTAGAGTCCTACTGCTTCAATGGCTTTGGAGGAGTTGTCATTTAGAAAATTCTTTTTTTTTTTTTTTAAAAAAAATTAAAGTTGCCATGGCAACCAAACAAAATGGCCACTGGTCATCAAACACATAAATTGGATAGACAATCATCTAATGATCATAACTGCCAAATATGGTTCACATCACTTCACTGGTTATGGAGAAAGTGCAATTTAATAATTTTCCCATTATAAGTCTATGGGTGCTTTCTGTTGCCATGGCAACCAAACCAAGAGGCAGATCACAACAATTTTACCTATTTTGAATTGCCCTTACCCAAGCAACATTTGTACCCAATTAGAGTCATATTGCTTCAGTGGTTTTGAAGGAGTTGTCATTTAAAAAATTCCTTTTTCAAAATTTAATGTTGCCATGGCAACCAAACAAAATGGCCGCTGATCACAAAACACTTAAACTGGGTAGACAATCATCAAATGATCATAAATGCCAAATATGGTTCACATCACTTCACTGGTTATGGAGAAAATACAATTTAACCCTTTTTCCAATATAACTATGGGAGCTTTCTGTTGCCATGGCTACCAAACCAAGAGGCAGATCACTATAATTTTAGCTATTTTGAATACCCATTACCTAAACAACATTTGAAAAAATTAGAGTCCTACTGCTTCAGTAATTTTGAAGGAGTTGTCATTTAAAAAAAAACATTTTTTGAAATTTTATGTTGCCATAGCAACCAAACAAAATGGCCCCTGGTCATCAAACACATAAACTGGGTAGCCAATCATCAGATGATCATAAATGCCTAATATGGTTCACATCACTTCACTGGTTATGGAGAAAATGCAATTTAACCATTTTCCCATTATACGTCTATGGGAGCTTTCTGTTGCCATGGCAACCAAACCAAGAGGCAGATCACCATAAGTTTAGCTCTTTTGGATTGCCCTTACCCAAGCAACATTTATACCAAATTAGTCATATTCCTTCAGTGATTTTGAAGGAGTTGTCATTTAAAACATTCCTTTTTCAAAATTGAATGTTGCCATGGTAACCAAACAAAATGGCCACTCGTCATAAAAACATAAACTGGGGAGACAATTATCAGATGATCATAACTGCCAAATATGGTTCACTAATCCCATCACTTCACTGGTTATGGAGAAAATGCAATTTAACCACTTTCCCATTACATGTCTATGGGAGCTTTCTGTTGCCATGGCAACCAAACCAAGAGGCTGATCACCATAATTTTAGCTACTTTTAAATCCCTCTATCAAAGCAACATTCTTACCAAATTAGGGACAAATTGCTTCAATGGCTTTGGAGGAGTTGTCATTTGAAAGTGTTAACAGACAGACGGACGACGGACAAAAAGTGACCACTATAGCTCATCCTGAGCATAGCTCAGGTGAGCTAAAAATGATAACAGTGATGTAATAAAAAATAAAAATGAAAAAAAAAAAAAAAAAAATTCTTGGATCACCGGGATGTGAACCCACGACCCCCAAGTTGTAAATGACTATGTTGTCTATATATATATATATATATATATATATATATATATATATATATATATATATATATATATATATATATATATACACAACAGGAAATTTCAAATTTCAAATGTCTCTTATTCCAAAACTATTTGACCAATTTTCTTCATTTTCAATAGGGTTGATGTCTATGACGATACAATCTGTGCAAATTTCAAAAAAAAAGTGTGGACTTTATCATGTAAACCAGAAAAAATTAACCAAAATTTGAATGGGTTCTTTTCCCATAATGTTTGATGGATTTTCTTCATTTTCAATAGGGTTGATGTCTATGATGATACAACTAATATATGCAAAGTTTCAAAGTAGAATTGATGAAAAATGTGGACTTAATCGTGTAAATGAGAAAAAATTAACCCAAAATTTGACATGGCTCCTTTTCCTATAGAGACTGATGAAATTTCTTCATTTTCGATAGGGTTAATCGTTACAATGATACAAACGAACTATGCAACTTTCAAAAGAATCGGACCAAAAATGTGGACATTACTGTGTAAATGAAAAAAAGTTAACTGACGCACGAACGGACGGATGGGAACCACGCCATGACATAAGTCCTTCTGGCCTTTGGCCAGCAGTGCTATAATGGCCTTTGGCCAGTAGAGCTAAAAATTATGACTAGAATAAATTCAGTTTTTAAGCATTTTGGCTTAAATGCTTCATCAGTAATAACTCCCTCTCAACTTTGACACTACCTTTAGTGTAATTCTTCATAAACATCCATTTTCTCTTATATTGGATACATTGAAGAAAATGGTTGTCAATGAAAAAAAAAAAACACAAATTGTTGTGAAAAATAATGCAAAATAAGCTGATAAAGGCAATTAAGCCAAATTAAAAAAAACAACAACAAAAAAACAAAACAAAAAAACAAAAAACAAACAAACAAAAAAACAAAAAAAAAAAAAAAAAACTGAGTTATTCTAATGTTAAAAGCATCAAAATATATCCTACTTTGCACAAGCTGATCTGGGTCTATTCTGTTCATGCATGCCTTACGTTGCCATTTTGCTTGAAGAGGCTCATTTGATAGGTGATATAAAAGAGATAGAACAATGACTCTGTACAAAGTACACTGATGACCCTATCTTTAACTCTTTGCATGCTAGGTAATTTTGCACGCTTTTTTGTCATCTGGATTTTCTTTTTCTTAAATTAACTTTTTCAAAAGAATCTTTCAGGAATACCATCCATATCAGAGTGTCAAACAGTTTGGATCCAAAAAAGGCCTGATGTTTTGTCAGGCCTAATCTGGATCCAAACTGTTTGCAAAGGATATCAGCAGACAAAAAAAGTTGCCACTAGCGGGGAAGAGTTAGGCACTGTCCTTCAGTAGTAACTTTGAAGAAACCTTTTACAGGAAAGAGATGATGCTAGTCATTTCTATAAAGCCCTCGCTAGTTTTGTAAATGTATTTAGGTATGCACTTGGATAGTATTGAACAGTGTGCAGACATGTTGTCAGAATAAAAATTTTGTGGAAAACAATTTGTTAAGGTTATTATTAGTTCAATATTAAAGAAAATTTCCATCTTATAGGGAGATAGTGCATAAAAACAGGATTTTTGGAGCAAAAAATTAGTGAATGTCACCTAAGATAGGAAGGCTGAATTTAAACTGAAAACTACAATTGTATGTGTCTTTGTTTTAATATCCTTATCAGTGCAACTACTAAAGTGCTATGACAGAACACATTGATGAAAGCAGTTCGCCATTTGCATTATATAATGTATTACATATAATTGATCAATGGGCATAGCATTTCCTACAAGATTGCATGTGTGCCCGGCGAAGACTCAGATTAGCCAGTGCATCTGTGCAGTCTGATCACTTTGCTGGGCCCTCTGTGGGTAGCCAAGAATCCAAAGCAGCTTCAGGTGGACAGCTAAGACTGATCAGCCTGAGGGGATGAGGCTAATCCGAGTCTTTGCTGGGTGCACAAACCATGTAGAAAATGCTGTGTCCCGATTCATATATATATTTGAGTTGGAGTTTACGACCCAGTCAAGACTGTTATGGACATGTCAAGCTAGTCAGTAAACCTACTCACACTTTTCCTTGGCAGGTTTGGTCCTCTTAGCAGTTAACAAGTACTTGAGCACATAGTTTCGCCAATAACTGACAATTGCTCTTCTTGAATCAGTGGAAGGGGAGAATGATTGTAGAAATGATCAATCTCTACAAAAGTTATGCAGCCAAGCTGGACCCCTGCAGTCAGATACACACTACCAAGTGCACTAGGAACCAGGCATATACATGTATATACGTCATAGAATTAATTAATTCAATCCATGATACAGGTACTAATCTGTATAAAATTTAATAAGACATTCTGAAACATTTAACCTTTGCCATGCTGAATAAATTAAGATGCCACACCCACTTCTAATTTTCAGCCAATCAGATTACTTGATACAGATTGTTGATACAAATTCACATACTTCATGACATATAGTGCATATCCAGATCAGCTGGCTTCTTAGAAGCCAAATGGTCTGAATCTACATTGTTTGCAAAGGCAGTATATATCCAGGTTCGGCAGGACAAGGGTTAAAAATACTTTTAATTTTCTATTACAGAAAAATAAAAATAGAAAATTAAGAATATTATTAAATGTTCCGATGTGTCTTATTAAATGAAAAGGTTTCAACAGGCACCATGGCCTGATCTGGACCTTCACTGTACAGATTCACAGTTAAAATTATACTGACAAACACAGGCTAGATGTGGGCCTTCACTCTTCATACATGCCCTGGAAACCCCTTTTCTCATGATGCAGCTCATATATAAGGATTTGCATATAATTAGACTCTAGGAAAACCTACCACCAGCCTACCTATGTGAACTCATCAGAACTTTTGCTTTTCACTCCATTTCACCAGTTCAGTGTAAAGACAAGAGGCTCAACTGTTTGTCATGCAGGTTTTCTTGTGCTTTCTTTCACATCTTACTCAATGCTCAACTACATATGAGCTGCAACGTGAGAAAACTTACCTTCTGACATGCGACAACCAAGATTATAGCATAAAAAGCAGTGTCACACGTTATTAACAGCTGTGCATTAACCGGCGAAAAGCTGTGTATTAACAAGGCAATTCACGTGCTGTTAATGCACGGCTACGCAACTTTCAATATGTTCTTAACGGGGCCACAGATTTGCTGCCATTACGAGATTTGTACTGCCCAGCCCTAGAATGAGCATAGTTCGTGGAAATTGCGTTCGTGAGACATCGGTGAAACGGCGAAACAAAATAGTGCAAGAAATAACGCAAAATGTAGCAAATGTTTTCAGTTTTTATGCAATAATAGCGATCGAACATGGTTTTTCAATGCATTAACATTCGCCAGGTCCCTAGGGAGGTGTTGAAAAACCATGTTTGATCCCTATATTCAAATCAGCCTATCAGCCACACAGTGTAATCAGAGTTTCTGTTGTCCGCATCAAGACACTTTGCATCCTTTGCTATATAAAATGCACCAAATGAAGATTCTGATCAGACTCTGCAAAGGCGCATGCTGATCTCAATCTTTGCTGGGCACAATTGTCAGAAGGTACATTATCTAATGTTGTGGCTCATATATAAAGTCCTGTTGCTTTGCATCTAGAAAACAAGTAGGAAACAACCTTATGATACCTGCTACCAGCTTTGATTCAGATCAGCTAGCTAATCCACCCAGTTTGATCAGTATAGTCACTCACATAATGTATGGATCTTAAAAATTCTATTAGTGCACAGTGTACCCTGATCAGACTGTAGGTGCATGGTCTGAACAGGGTCTAGTCTGGTTGCATATGTCATAAGGTTGTTTTCTGTTTGAAGGAAATTTTGTTCAATATCAGAATTTGTAAAATTGTATTCTCTCCCTCACACGTTTTAATGACTGGAAACAATAAGTATATATTAGTAAATCAAAATTAGCTGAGATCCAGCCCATATTCTTACCTTATACAACATTTCATACAAAACAATATTTTTCTTGTATTTGGGAAGATTTTTTTCACACCAGGGTTCAGAAACACATAACTTGTGATGCAATCTCTGTTCACAACCAAGGATGTAGCCATCTTTGAAACTATGTAGATATGAAGTTTTGTTTGTGTTGAGGTTTTATGGCCCAGTCAACCCAATGGGGTCCTGTCGAGCGTGGTCAGGTTACCTAACCACACGTTTACTGGGCAGGTTAAGTCCTCTAAGCGGTTAACCAGTATTGTGCACATTCTTTCACCAGAAACTGACAACTGCCCTTCTGGAATCCCCTTTCGGAATGGAGAGAATGACCGTAGAAAATATTTCATGATCAATCTCCAATAAAGAATGTTGCCAACCTCGGCTGGGGTTGAACCCGTGACCTCCTGGTCTTCAGTCGGATGGCACATCCAACTGAGCCACCAAGGCCGGCTAGATATGAAGTAAATTTCTGGCTTTTCATCAGTAAACAATTATTTTAACAGCAATCAAATATTGCACAAGTTAATATCTGGTCTACATAAGGTAAAAATATCAAATAAAGCCCATCATTCTTTGTTAGTGTAGATTTCCTTTTAGTTCGAACACTCTAGTAATTCGAACAGCCCTTACTGTTTTGAAGCCACCTCCCGAAAACTGCTCTATTAGTTCGAACAGTCACTTATTTTTTAAACTGATTTTCAAGTAGTTCGAACACATGAAAAGTCAATGTTAATTGATATGTTTATATATTTAATGAATCGGTTCGCCTACTCTCTTTCTTATGATTCGCTGACTGTACACGTATAGTTCGTTACGTACCTCGAAGTTCCATGTGCAATCCAATGAAAAAAAATGATACACATGAATTGTTACACATAAATAAACTTTATCTAATACAGAAAGCTAGTCAGTTCTTCTATTCTATTTGAATTTTTTATTTATCATTATTTATTTTTCAGAGAAAAGAAGTCTTGACATTTCATTAGAAGCATCTGCTTGGCTGATGATTCACATGAAATGTCAAGATTTTATTCTCTGAAAAAATAAAAGTAAAATTGTTTTCTGCTGCAGTTGTGATTGGCGCTTTAAGGGTTAAATGAAGTAATACCCTTTATACACTCTCTGGCATTTCTTTTTCAGCTGCTCATCTACATGTCAGTTAACCCTTAAACTGCCAATTACAACTGCAGCAGACAACAATTTTGACTTTTTTTTTATTTGTCAGAGAAAATAAGCCCTGACATTTAATGTGAATCATCTACCAAGCAGATGATTCACATGAAATGTCGACTTGTTTTCTCTGAAAACAGAAAGAATAAATTAAGATGGCTGTCTACTACAAATTTTGCTTGGCACTTTAACCTATGATAACATCAAAGGGCTTTTCAGCATTCTTTGTTTTGCTCAGGTTTCATTCATACATGACATGAGGGCATTAACCATTATTGCAGCTAGATCAAAGCTGACTGAAAGCCAATTTAAAATAATCGTTAAAGCGCTCAGCAAAAATTTGTAGCAGACAACATTTTGAATTTTTTTTATTTATTATTATTTATTTTTCAGAGAAATAAGTGATGACATTCATCTGCTTGGCAGACGATTCACCTGAAATGTCAAGACTTTATTCTCTGAAAAAAAAAAAAAAAAAAAAAAAAATAAATAAAAATAAAAAAAAAATAAAAATAAATTAATAAAAGTAAAGGGACTTTGGTTAGTTATTTTTTGATTATGTCTCATTTTTATCGGAGTTATTCTGCAATTTCAAATAGTTCGAACAGTGTTTTTTCTGAAACTAATTTTCTAATAATTCGAACACCCGACTCAATATTTATTTTTTACCTGTTCGAACTAAAAGGAAATCTACCATACTTTTTACCTCTACACAGAATAGAATTCTTCTAAATATATATAGAGTTTATTCATTCTCCTATTTTAAACATGGGATTTATAAACCGAGGGAGGTAAAAAAAATCCGATAAAGAAATGAGTGCGAAGCACGAGTTTCTTTATTGGATTTTTTTTTACCTCCCGAGGTTTATAAATCCATATTTAAAATAGGAGAAATGAATAAACTGTATATTACATGCATTTTGCCGCAATAGAGTACACCATTTAAGAGGCTTTTGTGGCAAGTTTAGTCTGCCAGTTTGTTTACACTGTCATTTCTATTTTGGGTCGGCGTAGTAATAAATAATATATTTAGGATAGCTTTTGTTGTTATCCTAAATGATATTGACAGCAGGGTCAAAATCTAGGCTGTTCATATGTTACAAAAAAAAAAAGTAGTTCCGGTTAGAGATTTATTTCCCCGGCTAAGAGGAAGTATTTCTTCTTAGAAATCAAGGAAAATACCAGTTTTATGTCTGGTAGAAATCATGGTATTTCTTGGTTATGCATGTAATATAGCTGGATAGTATATAGTGGTTGTAAACAAGTGTTTAAAATTACAAGAAGGGCCAATAATACACTGGTTTACCAAACAGTGACATAAAGTACTGCTCATGGACAACAAAAAAAAAATCTTGTCTACCATGTAAATAACTGATGGAGTCGTACCTTTGAAGTAAAAACACATTCAAGATGGCCAATACAGTGACTAAGTGGGATGACATTACAAGCCACATGTTTCGTCTCCCTTCATTTCAAATCATAAAAGGTTTAAAATACACAAAAACAGCACTACAGAATTCAAAGACTTTAAAGACACTTCTATCTGAAAGAAAACGGCGAAACAAAAGAATATGTGCATAAAAAATAACAGAATTTTAAATAAATAAGGTAAACCATATAAAACAGTCCTATAAAATAAACCCACTTTTATGACAAATATGACAAAATATATACAACAAAAGAACTATATTGCAATATATTTAACAGTTACAATAAACAAATTTAGAGATTTTCAACATGAAAACTAACTTGTGCAAATAGACAGCTGTCTTATTAAAGCTAAGTTAAGCTTTGACATTTGAGTAACTTCATTTTATATCTGGTATTACAATAAAGGTTTGCCGCTTCAGAGTAATCTATATCAATCATAAGCTTGAATTTGGGGATACGGTAATAATCCTATTGAGACAGACAGGCTTGAGAAAACAGTGCAGACCCAGATCAGATGCTGGATTCTGCAGTCTGATCAGGGTCTACACTGTTTGCCAATCATCCATCAGTTTTCAGACAAATCAACAAGAAGTCAATATGGGCTTGTTTGAATTTTAGGACAAGTAAAATAAGGAGTTAAGGTGTCCCAATATTTAGGGTAAATAAATCATATGAAGAAATGACTTTTTTATCCAAGTTGAAGTTAAACATCCAATATCACTGCTAATAGTCTTTCAGATGTGTCATGACAGTATATTGTGGTGGTGGGACCAGATGCCCTTTTAAAGTGCCGCCTCACTGCGGTATCATAAATGAACCAGACACACTAACATGATACTATCACTAATCACAGTATACTGACACTGGTGTTCTAATGCTGAGTGCCTAGTGAAAGATTAGCAACAAATTTTAGAAAGCCTTAAAGGTATGACCTGGCTGGGAATCAAACCAACAACCTCTAGACCTGAAGACAGAACACTACCAAATGAGCCATTCTGACAGGTCAATAAACAACATGACCTTGAGAAATATCATTATTATGCATGGGCTACACATATGTAACAAAATACAAATTTAATATTTAATAAATCAAATTCATTTTTCAATTAAGTTTTGTATGCTTGTGCACATTTTTACTACCTGTGTATTGTTATTAAAAAGATACATAGTGCCTTATTGGAATGCGTGCATGGGCAAACTGCCCATTCACAAAAGGGTATCAAACTTTGTCTCCTGCATTTAGGAACTGAAAAAAAAAGGTATATGCAAAAATATTAGAAATTATAATCTTGTGAAACTACCATTAGCAACTGAAATTACCAAAACACAAGATCAGAAACACCCAGAAATCTGTCCAGAAATGTCAATGCATATACAAATGGGGGGAAATGTCCAACCAATTTGCACCTGTTAGTTTCGTGAGCCTCAATTGCCATGGTAACAAACTGAATTGGCTGACTGGAACAAACATTAACCTGCCTAAGATTCATTACAGCCAAGTTTGGCTTATATAGCTTCAATAGTTTCAGAGATGCTGTTTAAATGTTGTCAAACCGCATCATTGGTAACAGAGATGTCATTTAACTATTTCTGATTGTAAGCTTAATGGACCTTTTGGTTGCTGTGGCAATCATTCAAACTGACAGGTACGAAAGATAAACTTGGTAATAACATACTCAAAAGACATTACTGCCAAGTTCTGCTCAAAATGCTTCAGTGCTTTTCGTGATGTGGATCAAAGAGTTCATATTTTAAAAGTAACTGTTACCAAGGCAACCAGTTAACTGCTGTAAAAGCTAACATATTTAACTATTCTGCAAAGTTTCAGCTCTATTCTCCTTATAGCTTCTGAGAAGTTAATGTTTTAATACTTTTTTTTCTGAAAACAAGATTTTGGTTGCCACGGGAATCAAACTCAGATACTTGAACAACAATCTGCGGCTTGATGGATGACCACTCAACAAACATTTCTGTAGAGTTTCAGGTTCATCCACTTTATGGCTTCTGAGGAGATTTTTTATATTTTTTCACAAATTTAATGTTTTAGTTGCCATTGCACACACACACACTGTTACGGAAAAGACGAAAACTATTTACCCTCCCTATATACTTTGTATACTGGGGTTATCAACACTTCAGATCTTTTGAAGGAATTGGGTTTTTTTTAAATACATCCTATATAAATGTTGGCATAATCTTGATAGAAGAATACCCCTCAAAAGACAACATTTGTGCCTGCTCCAAATCCCAGAGACCAACTAGGACAATAAAACTGTTTGTGTATAGGAAATTACAATGAATACTTTTGCATTTAATCATGACAAAGCTTGGCAAATTTACTTTTCCAAAGGAAAGCACCAGTCAAAAACAAGAGGACCATGATGGTCCTATATCGCTCACCTGAGCAAACAGCTTGGCATACTTACTGTTGAAGTTTCAGCCAAGTTCACTGCTCTAAGATTTTTGTATAAATTTTATAGCCCTGCTCCCCAGCGGGCATGTTTGTTTTCATGCATCATGATGGCTTGAACTGAATCTTGAAAGAGGATCACCAAAGGAACAATTCTGCCAAGTTATACTGAAATCTGTCCAGTGGTTTCTGACAAAATGATTTTTAAAATGTTTTATATAGCTATATAGGGAAAATAAGCCACACCCCCTAATGGCCATGTTTTTTGACGAATCATGACAGCTTGAACAAACTTGGTAGAGGGTCACCATAGGAACATTCCTGCCAAGTTATATTGAAATCGGTTCAGTGGTTTCTGACAAGAAGATTTTTAAAGTTTTCTATTTAGATATATAGGGAAAATAAGCCCCACCCCTAGTAGCCATGTTTTTTGACGAATCATGATTGCTTGAACAATCTTGGTAGAGGGTCACCAAAGCAACATTCCTGCCAAGTAATATTGAAATCAGTCAGGTGGTTTCTGACAAGAAGAATTTTAAAGTTTTCTATACAGATATATATGAAAAATAAGCCCCGACCCCAGGCGGCCATGCTTTTTGACGTATCATGAGGGCATGAACAATCTTGGTAGAAGGTCACCAAAGCAACATTCCTGCCAAGTTACACTGAATTCAATCCAACGGTTTCTTAAGAGAAGATTTTTAAAGTTTTCTATATAGATATATAGGGAAAATATGCCCTGCCTGCTAGCGCCCATGTTTTTTGACAAATCATGATTGCTTGAACAATCTTGGTAGAGGGTCACCAAAGAAACATTCCTGCCAAGTGATATTGAAAACGGTCCATTGGTTTCTGACAAGAAGATTTTTAAACTTTTCTATATAGATATATAGGGAAAATAAGCCCCGCCCCCTGGCAGCCATGTTTTTTGACTAATCCAAATGGCTTGAACAATCTTGGTAGAGGGTCAACAAGGAAACATTTCTGCCAAGTTATAATGAAATCAGTCCAGTGGTTTCTGACTAGAAGATTTTTAAAGTTTTCTATATAAATATATAGGGAAATTAAGCCCCGCCCCTTGGCAGCAACGGTTTTTGATGAATCATGACGACTTGAACAATCTTGGTAGAGGGTTACAAAAGAAACATTCCTGCAATGTTATACTGAAATTGTCCAGTGGTTTCTGACAAGAAGATCATTAAAATTTTCTATATACCGGTAGATATATAGGGAAAATAAGCCCCGCCCCCAAGCGGCCATGTTTTTTGACAAATCATGACAGCTTGAACAATCTTGGTAGAGGATCACCAAGGAAATATTTTTGCCAAGTTATATAGAAATCGGTCCAGTGGTTTCTGACATGAAGATTTTTAAAGTTTTCTATATAGATATATCGGGAAAATAAGCCCTGCCCCCTGGCAGCCATGTTTTTTGACGAATCATGACGGCATGAACAATCTTGGGAGAAGGTTACAAAAGAAACATTCCTGCCGTGTTATATTGAAATCGGTCCAGTGGTTTCTGACAAGAAGATTTTTAAAGTTGTCTATATAGATATATAGGGAAAATAAGCCCCGCCCCCTGGCGACCATGTTTTTTGACGAATCCAAATGGCTTGAACAATCTTGGTAGAGGATCACCAAAGGAACATTTCTGCAAAATTATATTGAAATTGGTCCAGTGGTTTCTGACAAGAACACTTTTAAAGTTTTCTATATAGATATATAGGGAAAATAAGCCCCGCCCCCTGGCGGCCATGTTTTTTGACGAATCCAAATGGCCTGAACAATCTTGGTAGAGGATCACCAAAGGAACATACTGCAAAATTATATAGAAATTGGTCCAGTGGTTTCTGACAAGAAGATTTTTAAAGTTTTCTATATAGATATATAGGGAAAATAAGCCCCGCCCCTGGCAGCCATGTTTTTTGACGAATCCAAATGGCTTGAACAATCTTGGGAGAGGATTACCAAAGGAACATTTCTGCAAACTTATACTGAAATCGGTCCAGTGGTTTCTGACAAGAAGATTTTTAAAGTTTTCTATATAGATATATAGGGAAAATAAGCCCCGCCCCCTGGCGGCCACGTTTTTTGACGAATCCAAATGGCTTGAACAATCTTGGTAGAGGATCACCAGAGGAACATTTCTGCAAAATTATATTGAAATCGGTCAACTGGTTTCTGACAAGAAGATTTTTTAAGTTTTTAGTTAAAAAATCTATTTTTAGCTCCTGTGACCTAGATATGCAATGGACTGGAACCATTTGAACAACTTTGAAAGAGGATCAACCAAGGATCATTCCTGTGAAGTTTGGTCAAAATCCAATCAGTGGTGAAGGAGGAGATGTTATTTAAAGATTGTGAACGGACGGATGGACAGACTGACTACGACGACGACGGACGGTGAGGGATCACAACAGTTCACCTTGAGCCTTCGGCTCAGGTGAGCTAAAAACAATTTTCTGAAAGATGTTGAAAGCAAAGCAGTTAAATTCATGCAGGATGAATTCACATATATATTTATCCAGGTTTTAAACTCTTATTAGAGCTGATGCACACACTGTTTAGGCTCTACAGTCAATCTTGAATTCACAAGGCCATGCCAATTTTAAACTAGCTAACAAGACAACAGACACTTCAGCCAGCACACAACAAAACCTACAATAAGACCTTTATGACCAGCAAAGACTCAGACCACCCAGTATGGCAAGCGTTGTCCGTTATCCCTCTTTGGACAGCCTGGAGGCTGTAGAAGGCACATTCAATCAGTGAAGACTGATCAGACTGCACCGATGTGCAGGCTGATCTGAGTCTTCACTGGTTGAGGCTGATCTGAGTCTTCACTGGTCACAAAAGTCTATGTAGGTTTTGTTGTGCCCTGGTTCATTTCTAAATATCAGTAGGCCTCACTCTCTACAGACTGCATTCTCTCATCATGATAGATTATCTGTTACCTTTGGTTACCTTTGGTGTCAACATAGCAAGGATAGGGAAATTTTTCCTACTACTTTTCTGACTGCATACGTATCCCTGACTGCCATGGTTCAGTGTTTGTACAATAATGGCCCAGACTTCTGATTGCAATGTAATTTATATAGTAAACTACATCTAAATTTAGAACTCACAGTATGCTGACATTGAAAACAGCAAGTCATTTTTTCTTCTTTTACCAAGAAAACAAAATGCCTGACATTTCATACAATTGAATGATTCAAACTATCAAGCCTCTTAGAAAAACCGGAAAATGTTTTAAACTGTTCTTTGCCTTAACTCCAGGTCAAGGGTTGGTTTGGATTACATGCATTGTTTTTTTTTTTTAACACTCTGCATGCTGGGAAACAGCTGATAACATTTGAAATACTTTTTCTTATTTTTCCCAAAAAATAGGCTCTGACATTTTATGCAAATTGTCTCCTTAGGAGACAACTGCATGAAATGATAAAGTCTATTTTCCAAGGGGGGGGGGGGGGGGGGGGGGGAGGGGGGGGGGGGGGGGGGGGAAAGAAGAAAAATATCATCAATTTGTCATATGCTGAATTAGCTCCAAGTGCTAAAGTTTAACCAAATAAACCATGGTGCATTATGTATAGCCTATGATGTTGTATACCCTCTATGTATTATGATGTGACTCAAATGTGAAGGAATTATGTCATGGAAGATTAAAAAACAGCATATCTATAATTGAAAGAATGTAAAAATATGAAGAAAAAAAAAATGTTTATAAAATGTGACACTATACATCAACCACCATCTTTTTATGGACATCCATTATTACCAACAACCTGCAAAATAAAGAAAACAGAATGAATTCAATATAACATTAGCCTCCCCGTTTGGGGCATATGTGGATATCATATTTACCCTAGATACTGAGACAATACTATACTTAACTCTTTCCCCGCTAGTGGCAACTTTTGTCGTCTGCTGATAACCTTTGCAAACAGTTTGGACCCAGATCAGGTCTGACAAAACGCTGGGCCTGATCTGGATCCAAACTGCTTGACACACTGATGGTATTCTTGAAAGATTTTTTTGAAAAAGTTAATTTAAAAAAAAAAAAAAAAAAAAAAAAAAAATCCAGACGGCAAAAAAGCATGCAAAATTACCCAGCATGCAAAGAGTTAACATTTGAACAACTTCATTTTACTATCTGCTGATGTGTCTATAAACTATGGGAAGAGTGGCAAACTGTACAGACTGATCAGATGCCCATTCTGTGATGTATGATCTGGGGCTACAATGCTTGCTAAAAGCCTATATGAAGCCAGTTTATAAGAATAAGAAATGAACTAGAGGCCCAAGTGGGCCAGAATCGCTCACCTAGATTAGGCTGATCATCATACATATGTTACATTGTGCTATGGTGGCCATCTTGGCTATCAGAACAGATTGTCTTTAGTAATTCAGAATCTGATGTTGTTTGAAGCTTTTCAAGATTGCCACCATGGTTGCAATCTTGGATATTGGAACTGAAGGATTTAGCAATTTTGAATCTCCATGTCCCCCCGATGCCTCCCATCAAGTTTCAGCCCAATCTGACTTACTGTATTGGAGGAGATGTGGTTTGAAGAATTTCAAGATGGCTGCTATCTTGGACAATAGAACAGAACAATTTTAGCAATTCTGAATTTCCATAACACCCAATGCCTTCCATCAAGTTTAAGCTCAATCAGACTTAAATTTTGGGAGCAGATGTGATCTGAAGATTTTCAAGATGGCTGCCATGGTGGCCATCTTAGATACCAGAACGGAACCATTTAAGTAATTCTAAATCTCCATGCTGCCCCAATGCCTTCCACCAAGTTTCCGCTCCATCCGACTTACTGTTAGGGAGCAGAACAATTTTAGCAATTCTGAATTTCCATAACACCCCAATGCCGTCCATCAAGTTTAAGCTCAATCAGACTTACATTTTGGGAGCAGATGTGATCTGAAGAGTTTCAAGTTGGCCGCCATCATGGATACAATTCTGATGGAGATGGCTAAAATGTGAAAAGTTACTGACAGACCTACGGATGAGGGGTGGACCATGGTTAACTGACCAAGGCTCCAGGTGAGCTTACAATAAAAGATGTTCAAAATGGCTGCTGCGGCAGCCATCTTGGATATCGTAACAAAATGTTTTTAGCAATTCTGAATCACCATGTCACCCAAATGCCTCAAGTTTTGGCTCAATCTGATTTACCATTAGGGAGCAGATGAGGTTTGAAGATTTTCAAGATGGCCACCTTGGGGGCCATCTCAGATATCTCAGATATCGGACCAGAATAATTTCAGCAATTCTGAATCTCTATGTCGCTCTGATGCTGCAAATCAAGTTTGGGCTCAATCCACATTAAGTTTTGGGAGGAGATGTCATTTGAAGAATTTCAAGATCAAATTCAGCAGGTCTGAATCTCCATGTCTCTCCAATGCCTCCCACCAAGTTTCAGCTCAATCCGACATACCGTTTGGGAGCAGATGTCGTTTCAAGATTTTCAAGATGGCCACCATAGCGGCCATTCTGGATATCAGAACAGAATGATTTTAGCCATTCTGAATCTCGATGTTGCTCCGATGCCTCCTATCAAGTTTCAGCTCAATCCGAATTACGGTTTGGGAGATGTCATTTGAAGATTTTCAGGATGGCTGACATGGCGACCATCTTGGATATCCGAATGGAATGATTTTAACAATTCTAAACCTCCATGTGGCCCCAATCTATCCACCAAGTTTGGGCTCAATCTGACTTAGGGTTCAGGAGCAGATGTGGCTTCAAGATTTTCAAGATGGCCACCTTGTCTCAGATATGGACCAGAACAATTTCAGCAATTCTGAATCTCTTATGTCGTTCCAATGCTTCCCATCAAGTTTTGGCTCAATCCAACTTACGGTTTGGAAGATGTTGTTTGAAGAATTTCAAAATGGCCACCATGGCGGCCCTCTTCGATATTGGAATGGAACAATTTGAATCTCTATGTCCCTCCAATGCCTCCCATCAAGTTTCAGCTCAATCTGATGTTCTCTTTGCTGGGATATTCACTTAATGCCTTCTTGAAAACCTGTACTAATCAGTGAATCCACAATAGAATATTAAATTATAGAATATTGTGGCAATATCAGACTTGTTGATTTTTTCTAGACAGATGTATATAGGGAAAATCAGCCCCGCCCTCTGACTGCCATGTTTTTTTTATGAATCATGCTGGCTTGAACAATCTTGGTAGAGGGTCACCAAAGGAACATTTCTGCCAAATTATATTGAAATCGGTCCAGTGGTTTCTCACAAGATTTTTAAAGTTTTATATTTTCCTATATATATATATAGGGAAAATAAGCCCTGCCCCCTTGTGGCCATGTTTTTCCATGATTCATGACGGCTTGAACAATCTTGGTAGAGGGTCACCAAAGGAACATTTCTGCCAAATTATATTGAAATCAATCTAGTGGTTTCTGAAAAGAAGATTTTTGAAGTTTTCTATATAGATTTATTGGGAAAATAAGCCCTGCCCCTTGGTGGCCATGTTCTTTGACGAATCATGACGGCTTGGTAGAGGATCACCAAAGGAACATTTCTGCATAATTATAATGAAATTGGTCATTTGGTTTCTGATAAGATTTTTAAATTTTTCTATATAAATATATGGGAAAAATAAGCCCCATCCTCTGGTGGCCATGTTTTTTGATGAATCATGTTGGCTTGAACAATCTTGGTAGAGGGTCACCCAAAAGAACATTTCTGCCAAATTATATTGAAATCAGCCCAGTATTTTTTGACAAGAAGATTTTTAAAGTTCTTTCTTTTGATTGCAAGAATCTTGTATGGATTCAAAATCTTTGAAAAATCTTCAGTCGGTATCACCCAAGGATCATTCCAGTGAAACTGGGTTAAAAGTGGCTCAGTGGTTTAGTAGCTGTCATTTAAAGAAATTGTGGACTGACAGACGGATGGAAGGACAGACGGATGATGATGACGGATAGTGACTGATCACAATAGCTCCCCTTGAGCATTTGGCGGACAGTGACAGATCACAATAGCTCCCCTCGAGCCTTTGGCAGACAGTGACCAATCACAATAGCTCCCCTTGAGCCTTTGGCTGACAGTGACCGATCACAATAGCTCTCCTTGAGCCTTTGATGGACAGTAACCAATCACAATAGCTCCCCTTGAGCCTTTGGCGGACAGTAACCAATCACAATAGCTCCCCTTGAGCCTTTGGCGGACAGTGACCAATCACAATAGCTCCCCTTGAGCATTCAGCGGACAGTGACCGATCACAATAGCTCCCCTTGAGCCTTTGGCAGATAGAGACCCATCACAACAGCTCCCCTTGAGCCTTTGGCTCAGGTGAGCTATAAATAATTTTAGGATGGTACTCAAATCACATGCACATTTTCAGACTATGACAAAAACTCTTGTAAAGTGTCAAAAAGATCTGCTTATGGCTGTAAGAGATGTTGCGCACACAAAGTACCTAGTCTGACAGTATTGGTATTCGGAAAATGACTAAGTAAAAATGTGGAACAAGAGCTCCGCAAGCAGAGGCATTATACACCCCTGGCAAGTAATAAGATGTTGCACATAAACTGACTCCTGTATAATTCAGTGCTCCGGATGTAAACTGTAAGTGGAGTTAATTGGAAACAAAAACCAAGAAAAATGCCTAATGGCATTATGGACAGGTTTTTTAAATAATGAAGGTGAGAGTTGTCTCTCTTGCATGGGAAACACCTACTGGTCCTCCTCTTCATCCCTACCAAATACAAAAGCAATCCACTGAAGAATAATTTGAAAAAGGTTAACCAAAGGTTAACCTGGGATGACGCCCACCCGCCCGGACATCGTTATTTTAAAGTAGGATTTTTTGAAAAACCCATTAAACATTTTCAAAGGGGCATAACTCTGCTGATATTTGGTGAAATGTAACCTCAGGGTCCAAGCTGGCCAAGAAGTTTAGGGAGAAGTGACTTCTCCCTCTTAGAAAAATAGGGGGAAGTTTGCTGTGACTAGGGAGAAGTGGTTTCAGACGGAGGACGGACGACAGAAGCATGGCTATATTATAAGCTCATATGAGCCTTTGGCTGATTTGTTTTTCCTATACTTCAATATCCGACCAAACAATAACAAAACAAAAACAAGAGGGCCATGATGGCCCTAAAACGCTCACCTGAGCAACACAGCACTTTGAGAGCCTGATCTAGAACTGATCAAGGCAAACATTCTGATCAAAGTTCAAAATGATATAACAAGTAAGACAGTGTAGCATGTCTAATGGACTGTGAAATAAAGGTCAAGGTCAAATATGGATAACTGCACTCAAGAGGCCATGCTAAGATGTATGCATGTACTAAGTATCACTGGCTGTAGGAGCAATAGTTACTGAGAAACTGACCTAAACACGAACACTTCACAAGTACCAAATATCACTCTGTAGGACCAATAATTACTGAGAAACTGACCTAAATAGAAAAAACTTGTCACTGGACAAAACTATACATCATCTTGAAATCATCAAGACAAACATTTTGAGCAAGATTCCTGACGACCACTTTCAAAAATGTGACCTCTAGAGCATCAACAAGGTTTTCCATTGATTTGGCCAGGTGAACTAGTTTTTTATATCAAGTGACCCAGTTTTAAACTAGACCTAGAAATCATCAAGACAAACATTTTGAGCAATATTTATGATGATTATTTAAAAAATGTGACCTCTGGAGTGTTAACAGTTTTCTGCCAATTTGGCCAGGTCAACTAGTTTTTGACCCCATGTTACCCAGTTTCAAACTTGACCTAGAAATCATCAAGACAAACATTTTGAGCAAGATTCATGATGATTGCTTCAAAAATGTGACCACTAGAGTGTTAACAAGGTTTTCTGCTGATTTGGCCAGGTGACCTAGTTTTTGAACCCAAGTGACCCAGTTTCAAATTTGACCTAGAAATCATCAAGACAATTATGTTGAGCAAGATTCATGATGATTACTTGAAAAATGTGACCACTAGAGTGTTAACAAGGTTTTCTGCTGATCTGGCCAGGTGACCTAGTTTTTTACCCCAGGTGACCCAGTTTCAAACCTGACCTAGAAATCATCAAGACAAACATTTTGAGCAAGATTCATGATGATTGCTTAAAAAATGTGACCGCTAGAGTGTTAACAAAGTTTTCTGCTGATTTGGCCCGGTGACCTAGTTTTTGACCCCAAGTGACCCAGTTTCGAACTTGACCTAGAACTCATCAAGACAAACATTTTGAGCAAGATTCATGATGATTGCTTGAAAAATGTGACCGCTAGAGTGATAACAAGGTTTTACGCTGATCTGGCCAAGTGACCTAGTTTTTGACCCCAGGTGTTCCAGTTTTCAACTTGACCTAGAAATCATCAAGAAAACATTTTGAGCCAGATTCATGATGATTGCTTCAAAAATGTTACCTTTAGAGTGTTAACAAGGTTTTCTGCTGATTTGGCCCGGTGACCTAGTTTTTGACCCACGTGACCCAGTTTTGAACGACCTAGAAATCATCAAGACAAACATTTTGAGCAAGATTCATGATGATTGCTTGATAAATGTGACCGCTAGAGTGTTAACAAGGTTTTCTGTTGATTTGGCCCGGTGACCTAGTTTTTGACTCGAAGTGACCCAGTTTCGAACTTGACCTAGAAATCATCAAGACAAACATTTTGAGCAAGATTCATGATGATTGCTTGAAAAATGTGACCGCTAGAGTATTAACAAGGTTTTCTGCTGATTTGGCCTGGTGACCTAGTTTCTGACTCCAAGTGACCCAGTTTCGAACTTGACCTAGAAATCATCAAGACAAACATTTTGAGCAAGATCCATGATGATTGCTTCAAAAATGTGACCGCTAGAGTGTTAACAAGGTTTTCTGCTGATTTGGCCCGGTGACCTAGTTTTTGACCCCAAGTGACCCAGTTTCGAAATTGACCTAGAAATCATCAAGACACACATATTGAGCAAGATTCATGATGATTGCTTCAAAAATGTGACCGCTAGAGTGTTAACAAGGTTTTCTGCTGATCTGGCCCGGTGACCCAGTTTTTGACCCCAAGTGACCCAGTTTGGAACTTGACCTAGATTTAATCGAGGCAAACATTTTGAGCAAGTTTCATCAAGATTGGGTCAAAACTATGACCTCTAGAAAACAAATTTTTCCTTTGATTTGACCTGGTGACCTAGTTTTTGACCCCAAGTAACCCAGTATTGAACTTGACCTAGATTTCATAGAGGCAAACATTCTGACCAAGTTTCATCAAGATTGGGTCAAAACTGTGACCTCTAGAGTGTTAACAAACTAATTGTTGACGACGAACGACGGACGATAGACGACAGAGGACGGACATAGGGTGATGACAATAGCTCACCCTGAGCTTATGCTCAGGTGAGCTAATAAACAAACAAAAAAAAATTAACATAAATTTTCAAATGGGCATAACTGCTAATATTTTGTGGACTGTAACCTCGAAATAATATGCGATGTTCTACATCATGGTCTAACTATAAAATATGAAGTTTCAGCTTGATCGGATGTAAACTGTAGGAGGAGTTAGCCGGAAAGGAAAAAGTTTACAGATGGATGGACACCAGACCCCATAACATAATACGTCCTGTTTTTCAAACAGGTGTATAAAAAGTGAATTAAAAAAAAAAAAAAATCAGAATTATACACAAATCAGATGCAGATATTCAGACTATGACAAAAACACTTCTTAAGTGTCAAAAAGATGAGCCTACAACTGTAAGAGGAGTTGTGCACCCATGATAACAACCATGAATACAGTTTGATAGTATTGGGGATCAAAAACTGACTACCAGTAAGGAAAAATGCAGAATTAAAATTGGGGATTTTATTCAAATCATATGCACATCTTAAGATCATGAGGAACATGATGATGCAAAGTTTCAAAAAGACCGGTATAAACATGTGGGGAAATTTGCGAGCACACTATAGACTTTGACGGAGCTTGAACAAGAGCTGTCGCATGACAGCATATATCACCTGTTTGCGCCTTGTCTACCTTTATTTTCAAATTAACACGTCAAAAGGTGTATGTAGTATTTTTATAGGGTTCTATTCCAAATACAATAAGTTTTGTGAGTCTGAATATAAACCACACATCCCCCTATAAATTTTAATGTGAATCTATGTGTTAAATGGAACACTGATCTAGACATATTTTGAGGTTGATCATTGCATCACATGGAACAAATGTTCCTGGTATGAAATTTCTCCATCAAATAGTCTTCCAGTTATAAGGCAAAATGAACGATGAAATATAGGTCACACTGAGTCGCACTGATCAACGGGTCACATGGAAGTTAAAATCTAGGTATGACATTTCTCTATCAAATAGTCTTCGAGATACAACACAGCCTCTTTATAACACTATTATTAAGGTCAAAAACATAAACCATGTTAGTTAAACAACCATGTTATAGCCAAACAAAAATGTAAAGATTCTACAGAACAAGAGGGCCATGATGGCCCTGTAACGCTCACCTGAGCAACATAGCACTTTGAGAGCCTTATCTAGAACTGATCAAGGCAAACATTCTGATCAAAGTTCAAAATGATTATAACAAAGTTTTCTGCTGATTTGGCCCGGTGACCTAGTTTTTGATACCAAGTGACCCAGTTTCGAACATATCCTAGAACTCATCAAGACAAACATTTTGAGCAAGATTTGGCCCGGTGACCTAGTTTTTGACCCCAAGTGACCCAGTTTCAAACATATCCTAGAACTCATCAAGACAAACATTTTGAGCAAGATTCATGATAATTGCTTCAAAAATGTGACTGCTAGAGTGTTAACAAGGTTTTCTGCTGGTTTGGCCTGGTGACCTAGTTTTTAATACCACGTGACCCAGTTTCGATCCTGACCTAGAAATCATCAAGACAAACATTTTGAGCAAGATTCAAGATTCAGGATTACTGCTTCAAAAATGTGACCGCTAGAGTGTTAACAAGTTTTCTGCTGATTTGGCCCGGTGACCTAGTTTTTGACTCCAAGTGGTCCAGTTTCGAACATTTATAAATCATCAAGACAAACATATTGAGCAAGATTCATGATGATTGCTTCAAAAATGTGACTGCTAGAGTGTTAACAAGGGTTTCTGCTGATCTGGCCAGGTGACCTAGTTTTTGACCCTAGGTGACCCAGTTTTGAACTTGACCTAGAATTAATCAAGACAAACATAATGAGCAAGATTCATGATGACTGCTTAAAAAATGTGACCGTTAGAGTGTTAACAAGGGTTTCTGCTGATCTGGCCCGGTGACCTAGTTTTTGACCCCAAGTGACCCAGTTTCGAACTTGACCTAGAAATCATCAAGACAAACATATTGAGCAAGATTCATGATGATTGCTTCAAAAATGTGACCGCTAGAGTGTTAACAATGGTTTCTGCTGATCTGGCCAGGTGACCTAGTTTTTGACCCTAGGTGACCCAGTTTCGAACTTGACCTAGAATTCATCAAGACAAACATTTTGAGCAAGATTCATGACGATTGCTTCAAAAATGTGACCGCTAGAGTGTTAACAAGGTTTTCTGCTGATCTGGCCCGGTGACCTAGTTTTTGACCCCAAGTGCCCCGGTTTCGAACTTGACCTAGAAATCATCAAGACAAACATATTGAGCAAGATTTATGATGATTGCTTCAAAAATGTGACTGCTTGAGTGTTTACAAGGTTTTCTGCTGATCTGGCCAGGTGACCTAGTTTTTGACCCCAGGTGACCCAGTTTCGAAATTGACCTAGAAATCATCAAGACAAATATATTGAGCAAGATTCATGATGATTGCTTAAAAAATGTGACCGCTAGAGTGTTAACAAGGTTTTCTGCTGATCTGGCCCGGTGACCTAGTTTTTGACCCCAGGTGACCCAGTTTCGAACTTGACCTAGATTTAATAGAGGCAAAACATTTTGATCAAGTTTCATCAAGATTGGGTCAAAACTATGACCTGTAGAGTGTTAACAAGTTTTTTCTTTGATTTGACCTGGTGACCTAGTTTTTGACCCCAAGTAACCCAGTATCGAACTTGACCTAGATTTCATAGAGGCAAACATTCTGACCAAGTTTCATCAAGATTGGGTCAAAACTGTGACCTCTAGAGTGTTAACAAACTAATTGTTGACGACGAACGATGGACGACGGAGGACGGACATAGGGTGATGACAATAGCTCATCCTGAGCTTTTGCTCAGGTGAGCTAAAAATGACCATTTATGGTAATTTTTCTATATAATCTATACATTTTTGGGATCCATCTTTGAACCGTGTAATATCCAAAACCATGTTCTAATGAACCGTGTTATAAAGAGGTTGACGTGTATGAGGTAAAATCACTGGACTGTGAAATGTAGGTCACAATGACCTACATATATTTTTAGGTTACTCTTAGTGTCACATGGAACTAATATTCATGGTATATTTCTCCACCAAATAGTCTTCGAAATATAAGGAAAAATCACTGGACCATGAAATATAGGTCACAATGACATGCATATATTTTGAAGTCAGCCTTCGTGTCAGATGGAACTAATATCCAAGGTATGACATTTCTCTTATCAAATAGTCATCAAGATATAAGGCATAGTCACTGGTCCATGAAATATGGGTCACACTGACCTACATATATATTGAGGTCACTCTTAGTGTCATATGGAACTAATATCTAAGGCATGACATTTCATTTCTCTAACAAACAGTCTTCGAGTTATAAGGAATAATCACTTGTCCATGAAATATAGGTCACACTGACCTACATATATTTTGAGGTCACGCTTTGTGTCACATGCGACTAGTATCCCAATGTTGACATTTCTCTATTGAACAGTCGTTGAGATATAAGGCATAATCCCTGGACCATGAAATATAGGTCAAACTGACCTACATATAGTTTGGGGTCACTCTTAGTGTCAAATGAAATTAATATCCAAGGTATGACATTTCTCTATCTAATAGTCTTCGAGATATGATACATAATCACTGGACCATGAAATATAGGTCACATTGACCTAATTATATTTTGAGATCACTCTTCGTGTCACATGGAACCAATATCCAAGGTATGACATTTCTCCATCAAATAGTCCAGATATAAGGCATAATTGCAGGACCATGAAATATGGGTCGCATTGATCTACATATATATTGAGATCACTCTTCATGTCAAATGAACTAATATCTAAGGTATGACATTTCTCTATCAACTAGTCTTCGAGTTATAAGGCATAATCACTGGTCCATACATACATTTTGAATAATCACTGGTCCATGAAATACAGGTCACATTGACCTACATATATTTTGAGGTCACTCTTCGTGTCACATGGAACTAATATCCAAGGTATGACATTTCTCTATCAAATAGTCTTCAAGATATAAGGCATAATCACTGGACCATGAAATATAGGTCAAACTGACTTACATATAGTTTGAGGTCACTCTTAGTGTCACCTAAAACTAATATCCAAGATATGATATTTCTCTATCAACTAGTCTTTGAGATATGAGGCATAATCATTGGACCATGAAATATAGGTCACATTGACCTAATTATATTTTGAGGTCACTCTTTGTGCCACATGGAACAAATATCCAAGGTATGACATTACTCCATCAAATAGTCATCGAGATATAAGGCGTAATCACTGGACCATGAAATATGGGTCACATTGACCTACATGTATATTGAGGTCACTCTTTGTGTCACATAGAACTAATATCTAAGATATGACATTTCTCTATCAAATAGTCTGAGTTATAAGGCATAAACACTGGTCCATGAAATATAGGTCACACTGACCTACATATATTTTGAGGTCACTCTTCGTGTCACTTGGAACTAATATCCAAGGTATGAAATTTCTCTATTTATACATGTATACAGCACAGGGGCAGGGGACGAAAACTCTGGCAGAATAAAATTTTGATTGTCTGTTTGTTGTCTGTTTGTTTGTGTTGAGGTTTTACAGCCCAGTCAACCCAATGGGGTCATGTCGAGCGCGGTCAATTTACCTAACCACACGTTTACTAGACAGGCTTAGTTCTCTAAGTGGTTAACCAGTATTGTGCACATTCTTTTGCCAGAAACTGACAACTGCCCTTCTTGAATCAGCTGAAGGGAGAGAATGACCATAGAAAATATTTCATGATCAATCTCACCTAAGAAAGTTGCCGACCTCGGTGAGGGGTAGAATCCGTGACCTCCTGGTCTCCAGTTGGATGTGCATCCAACTGAGCCACCGAGGCCGGCAAATTTTGATTGTAACTTAAAGCTTTTGACAATTCAATTATATTTTGTAAGTTTTAGACACTTCAGCATTTTTGTTTTTGTGTGTGTGTGTTCATTGCTCTCAAGGGTCATTCTTTTTATAATGTATTTATCTTCACCAGAACCCAGGGACTTGCCAAGCTCTCATCCTTATTGAATAAGTAAGGAAATGATGGGAGAAGAGGTATTTCAATTGCATGTTGCCACACCCACCTATGCTACATGTCCTACGTCTCTTTACAAGGCCAAAACAAGAGACAGGCTCTGACAGGGATGAGAATCATTTTGAAAGAAAAAGCTGAAACCCCTATACCTCCCTTCTAAAACACCAGATCTGAACAGATCAGACTGAATCTGCACTGTTTTGGAAATTTAAAAATTTGAAAAAAAAAAAAAAAAAAAAAAGCTGTAATTTGCCAAAAAGCTGAAGATTCTCATCCCTGGCGGCTCAGCATGGTCTTCTTTCCCTATTGGTGCTTTACAAATTTCCTACTTTAAAACTTTGCCATGGCAACCAAATGAAATGGCCACTGGTCATAAAACATATAAACTGGGTAGACAATCATCAAAAGATCATAACTGCCAAATATGGTTCACATCACTCACTGGTTATTGAGGAAATGCAATTTAACCATTTTCCCATTATAAGTCTATGGGTGCTTTCCACTGCTATGGCAACCAAACCAAGAAGCAGATCACCAGAATTTTAGCTATTTGAATTGCCCTTACCTAAGCAATATTTGTACCAAACTAGACAAAGTGCCCAGTGGGGTACGTATACCCCCGACCAGCGCTACCGCCACTTTTTAAAGAGCACAAATAAGTAGCTTTGACTCTGGAGATGGCAGTTGTATGTTATATGTTATAACATTGAAAACATTCAATCACACATAATATGAAGCCCTTGACCTCAAAGGTCAGGCACAGGTGCAGGGATTGAGCTAAATAAAACTTTAGCCCTATAACTATCATCATATACCAGTGAAATCAATCAGTCTTTATAATATAAGCAAAAATGACATTTGTATGAAAAGCCTGTGACCTTCACTTAAAAGCCATGCCCCAGCTTGGGGATGGTGCCGAGAAAAACTTCAGACCTATATATACCATCATGCTTAATATTAATGAAACCAACAAAAGGGTCTTCATAATATAGCTATATAAACTTAGATGCATTTTTTTTTTTTACTTTTATATGAAATTTTTAAGTCTGTGACCTTGACCTCAAGGTCATACCCCAGGATAAGGATGATGCTGAGTAAAACTCTAGACCTATATCTACCAACATGTAAAATATAAATGAAACTCCTCAAAGGGTCTTGATGGTATAGCTATATAAACATAAACACAAAAATTTTGACTTATTTATGAAAATTCTAAGTCCGTGACCTTGACCCCAAGGTTATTCCCCGGGATAGGGTTGGTGCTGATAAAAACTTAAGCCCTATATCTACCATCAGGCCAAACATGAATGAAATCCATCAAAGGGTCTTCATAATATAAGGTCTTATAAACTTTAATGTAAAAACCTTGACCCTAAGACAAAAATAAAGTATGAACGAATAATGCTTCAACGGATGGATGGACAGACAAACAGATTCCTTGCTGATAGCTATATCCGCTCAATCTTTCAATTTGGGGATAATAAAATTTAACAAATGGTCTTGATGATATGGCTATATAAACTTAAATGCAAAAACTTTTTACTTTTAAATGAAACTTCTAAGTTCGTGACCTTGACCTCGGTCACACCTGGAGTGGGGATCATGTGGAGTAAGACTCTAGGCTGATATTAGCAACATGTCAAATATAAATGAAATTCCGCAAGGGTCTTGATGATACAGCTATATAAACTTAAACACAAAAATTTTGACATTTTTATGAAAATTCTAAGTCCGTGACCTTGACCCAAAGGTCACCCCCGGGGAGGGGATGGTGCCGATAAAAACTTTAGACCTATATCTACCATCATGCCAAATATGAATGAAATCCATCAAAGGGTCTTCAAAGTATGAGGTCTTATAAACTTTAAGGTAAAAACTTTGACCCTAAGACAAAAATAAAGTATGAACGAATAATGCTTCAACGGATGGACGGACAGACAAACAGATTCCTTGCTGATAGCTATATCCGCTGGACCTTTCAATTAGGGGATACTGTAATTTAACAAAAAGGTCTTGATGATATGGCTATATAAACTTAAACGCAAAAATTTGTAGTTTTATATAAAAATTCTAAGTTCGTGACCTTGACCTTGGTCACACCCTGGGTGGGGATCATGCGGAGTAAGACTCTAGGCCGATATCTAGCAACATGTCAAATATAAATGAAATTCCTCAAGGGTCTTGATGATATAGCTATATAAACACAAAAAACTTTGACTTTTTTATGAAAATTCTAAGTCCATGACCTTGACCCAAAGGTCACCCCCGGGGTGGGAATGGTGCTGATAAAAACTTTAGACCTATATCTACCATCACGCCATATATGAATGAAATCCATCAAAGGGTCTTCAAAATATGAGGTCTTATAAACTTTAACGCAAAAACTTTGACCCTGTGACGGAAAGATGAACTAACGAACGAACGGAAAAGCGAAAACTATATACCCCCAACATACGAAACTATATACCCCAACATACTTCGTACGTCGGAGGCATAATTAGAGTCATACTGCTTAAGTGGTTTTGGAGGAGTTGTCATTTAAAAAAAAATTCTATTTTTTAAAATAGACTTACTGCACAGAATTCTTCAAATGAGATTTTTCCATCACCATCTGTATCTGCATGGATAATAGTTTTATCTACAATCTGTTGAAGCTGGTGATCTTTCAGGTTGTTACCCACCATCATTTTTAATACCTGATACAATTCACCATTAGAAATATAGCCATCCTTGTCCATGTCGTAGATCTTAAATGCAACTGAAATTACAACATACACTACTGTATTTACCCTAAGTATTGGGTCATCATACTTCTCCTAAAATAGTCCATTCTACCACCTGTTGATATGTTTAAAATACATATGTATTGCTGTATGTATGGCAAACAGTGTAGATCCTGATCAGATGCTGCATTTTGCAGTGTGGGATTTGGGTCTATGCTGTTTGCAAAGGTCTATCTGTCCCAATATACTTAGGGTTTAATTAAGATATTTAACCTACTGTGCTTTCGACATCTTTCAGAAAGTCGTTTTTTGCTTGGCGCTTTACACAGAAGAAGTAAATTTGCAAACTTTTGTGATGATTTAATGCAAAACTGTTTGTCTTAATTACTTATAATGCACAAAAACTTTTATTCTAGTCATTGGTTTTCAAAAGTCAAATATTTTCACTTCTTCCCATCGTAAAAATGAATGTAAATTGTGCAGAAATTCTATAGGGTAGGTAATTTGGAGGCAGATTTTCAACAAGTTCCGCTTGTTCAGTTTTTCTGAAATTTTCACAATATATTGTTGTGAAACATCAATAATTCAAATTCAGCAAAGAAAAAGAGTAAAAAATATTTTCTTAGACAAAAATTAAAAAAAAACAAAACAAAAAAAACAATACACTTTACTATAGAAAGTGCACGGGTCAAAGCAATTTTGGCCATAAATTTAATTTAAGGGTAAATATTTGAGACCAAAATACTGAAACAAAAAAAGACAAATGGTTTCTGATAAGATATGGTCAATCAGAACAAAATATTTTCATTTTAAATAAAACATCAACCATAAAATGTTTTTCCGAGTGATGTCGAAAGGACATAAGTATTGGGATAGAGACAAGCTTGAGCAAATAGTGTAGATCCAGATCAAATGTTGCAGAACTGGTATCAGATCAGTCTCTCTACAGTTTACCACTGATCCAGCAGTCTTTTGACACATCACTAGATAGTGAAGTGGCTTTGTGCAAATTTTAGGCCAAGATTGGTGAAAAGTTAAGGGGACTGAATATACTTGGTAGATTTTTTGTCATTTCTGTGAAGGGAGGCAATATGTGACTTCATTTTGCTCTTCTGCACAACAACCCCTTCTAAGTAGTGGTCTACTCAAAGAGGAAAGAATTTGATCCCCAAGTGGGAGCAAATTCTTTCCTCTTAGAGTAGATCACTTTTCAGAAGGGAGGCAAAACTATCTGGACAAAGTTGTCTCCCTTGAAAGGTTATCCTTCCACCTTAAGACATGCCTATATCAAGGGGTATAACCTACGTCATATATAACAGTGAAAAATACTATAGATTGTTGCGAAAAAGGCCCGTATAAGCAATAAGTTGCGCTCCTTTGCTATTTCATTTTTCTGGCAAAAACCAGGATAGGCTCAGCATATTTAGCAAGAAACAAGGCATTTTATGATGCAAACTTGATGCATGAGTGTATTATTATTGTTGAGAAAACTAGCGTACAATTTCTTGTAAGGTTATCAAAATATTGTGCTTGAGTGTTCTCAACGATGATAATACGGGGTTCATCAAATCTGAAAATATAAGTACTTTCATCCTTGTTGCATACGCTGAGCTTATTCTTATTTTCATCTTAACATCGAAAATAATAATAACAAGAGGCCCACCGGCCACGGGTTGCTCACTTGAGTGACATAGCCACTGCAGATATGCAGATGTTATGCAACATTTTTCCAATCCTGTCATCGCAACTAATGAAAAGATCATCATTTAAGCAGTTCTTAATTTTGAAGAAGAATATATATGGCATGACAGTCAATGGAGCATGATCATTTGAACAAACTCTCAATCACATTTCAACAGTGGGATCAATGTGAAATTTGGTGGCAAATGGCTAAGTGAATTTCTGAAGAATCATGATTTTATACATGTAAACAGCTCAGTGGCAGGGAAATATAATAAACAGAAACAAGATGGCAGCCATCTTAGAGTTCCAATCAGAATGATTTTAGCTACTGTTGATCTACGAGTTACCTCGATACTTCCATGAACTTTGAGTTAATTGCCCTTTCGCTTCAGGAGAAAAAGTTCAAAACAGATTTTCAAGATGGATGCCATAGCCTCAATTTGGGATTTCCTATCGCAACGATTTGAGCTATTTTTTATCTACAAGTCACCCCGATGCTTCCTACCAAGTTTCGAGTCAATTGGCCTTTCAGTTCAGAAGAAGAAGGGAAAAAAAGATTTTCAAGATGGCCACCATCTTGGATTTCCGATTGGAACAATTTTAGCTATTTTTATATCTACAAGTCATCCCGATGCTTCCTACCAATTTTCAAATCAACTGGCCCTTTGGTTCAGGAAAATAAGCGAAGAAAAGATTTTCAAGATGACCGCCATGGTGGCCATCTTGGATTTCCGATCCAAACAATTTACGCTATTTTAGATCTACAAGTCACCCCAATGCTTCCTACCAAGTTTAGAGTCAAACGGCCTTTCAGTTCTTTGGAAGAAGCGAAAAAAAGATTTTCAAGATGGTTGTCATGGTGGCCATCTTGGATTTCTGATAGGGACAATTTTAGCTATTTTTGATCTACAGGTCACCATGATGCTTCCTTCCTAGCTTAAAGTCAATGAGCCTTTCGGTTCAGGAGAAGAAATGAAAAGTAGATTTTCAAGATGGCCACCATGGCGGCCATCTTGGATTTCCCTTCGGAACGATTTTAGCCATTTTTGATCTATAAGTCACCCCGATGCTTCCTACCAAGTTTCAAGTCAATTGGCTTTTGGTTTTAGGAGAAAAAGGGAAAAAAAGATTTTTCAAGATGGCCATCATGGTGGCCATCTTGGATTTCCTATCAGCAGGATTTTAGCTATTTTTGATCTACAAATCACCCTGATACTTCCCACCAAGTTTGGAGTCAATTGGCCTTTCGGCTCAGGAAATGAAGTGAAAAATAGATTTTCAAGATGGCCGCCATGGCTGCCAACTTGGATTTCTGATCGGAACGATTTTAGCTATTTTTGATTTACAAGTCACCCCGATGCTTCCGACCAAGTTTCGAGTCAATAGGCATTTTGGTTTAGGAGAAGAAGCAAAAAATAGATTTTCAAGATGGCCATCTTGGAATTTACGATTGGCATGATTTTAGCTATTTTTGATCTACCACCCCAATGCCTCCTACCAAGTTTCGAATCAACTGGCCTTTCGGTGCAGGAGAAGAAGCGAAAAATAGATTTTCAAGATGGCGGCCATCTTGGATTTCCAATCGGAATGATTTTAGCTATTTTTGATCTACAAGTCACCCTGATGCTTCCTACTAAGTTTCGAGTCAACTGACTTTTGGGTTTAGAAGAAGAAGCAAAAAATAGATTTACGATCGGCATGATTTTAGCTATTTTTGTTGTTATTTTTGTTGATCTACAACTCACCCCAATGCTTCCTACCAAGTTTCGAGTCAACTGTCCTTTTGGTTCAGAAGAAGAAGCGAAAAATTGATTTTCAAGATGGCTGCCATGGCGGCCATATTGATATCTTGATTTCCGATCGGCACGATTTTAGCTATTTTTTATCTAATATTCACCCTATGCTTCCTTCTAAGTTTGAAGTCAATTGGCTTTTGGGTTTAGGAGTAGAAGCGAAAAATAGATTTTCAAGATGGCTGCCATGGTGGCCATCTTGGATTTCCGATCGGCACGATTTTAGCTATTTTTGATCTACAAGTCACCCTGATGCTTCCTAGCAAGTTTGGAGTCAATTGACCTTTCGGTTCAGGAGAAGAAGCGAAAAACAGATTTTCAAGATGGCGGTCATGGTGGCCATCTTGGATTTTCATCGGAATGATTTTAGCTATTTTTGATCTACAAGTCACCCCGATGTTTCCTACCAAGTATCTAGTCAATTGGCCCAGGGGCGTAGGAGGAGTAAGCTTTTAAAGCAATTGTTAACACTGCACGACGGATGACGGACATTGACTGACCACAATAGCTCACCATGAGCACTTCGTGCTCAGATGAGCTAAAAATTTGAGCAAATTTGCTCAGTGGCATCAGAGGAGAAGTCGTCTGAAATTCTCAACAATTTTCCCATACAAATGTTATAGGGCTCATACAAATGCATAGGGAAGCAAACTTGACCTTGCCGTAAAAAGGTCAAATGTCAACATACGATAAATACTTTAGCAACTTTGGTAGAGCTCCTGTCCCCGATGGTTTGTGCATAGATTCAGCCCCAAGGCATCCTCGGTTCTGGAGAAGAAGATTTTTAAAGTTTATATGGGCATGGCGGCCATCTTGGTCAATGAACCGAGACCATTTAAGCAATCTTTCGTTCTCCCGACCTAAGAAGGCTCAATATGAAATTTGAGCAAATTTGGCTCAGTGGCTTCAGAGAAGAAGTCGTTTGAAATTCTCAACAATTTTCCCATTCAAATGTATGGGGCTCATACACATGCACAGGGAAGCGAACTTGACCTTGCCATAAAAAGGTCAAATGTCAACGTACGACAATTCTCGGTTCTGGAGAAGATTTTTTAAAGGTTTTTTACCATATATGGGCATGGCGGCCATCTTGGTCAATGGACCGCGACAATTTTAGCAATCTTTTGTTTCCCCACCCTATGGTGGCTCCATATGAAATTTGAGCAAAATTGGCTCAGAGGCTTTAGAGGAGAAGTCGTTTGAAATTCTCAACAATTTTCTCATTCAAATGTATGGGGCTCATACAAATGCATAGGGAAGAGAACTTGATCTTGCCGTAAAAAGGTCAAACGTCAACGTACAACAATTCTTTTAGCAACTTTGGTAGACCTCCCGTCCCGGATGTTTTGTACAAAGATTCAACCCCAAGGCATCCTTAGTTCTGGAGAAGTAGATTTTTGAAGGTTCTTACCATATATGGGCATGGTGGCCATCCTGGTCAATGGACCGCAACCATTTTAGCAACCTTTCGTTCCCCCACCCTAAGGAGGCTCCATATGAAATTTGAGCAAAACTGGCTCAGCGGCTTCAGAGGAGAAGTTGTTTGAAAATGTTAATGGACGGATGCACGGACGGAAGACGGACGAAAAGTGATCATAATAGCTCATCCTGAGCATAGCTCAGGTGAGCTAAAAATGAATAACCAGTTTGAACGGGCTGTTTTCCCAAAAATATATAATCTTTTTGACTGTTTGAAATGACGTAGGTTTTCCCCCTTGTATATTTAGGGTTGATATGATAAGGAGTTGACTAGCTAGAATTATACAGATGAACTGTTACTGGTCTTGTGCTCTTTTTTAATGTACATGTATTAGCTTATTAGCATCTACCTTACCTGGCAAGCAGAGTATTTACCCTAAATATTCAGACATCTTAACTCCTTACAATACTTCACCTACCATTTTAACAACTCCATTCTCTACCTGTTGAGGAGTCTAAAAACTGCTGGGCATGTGGCAAACAGTGTAGACCCAAATCTGCATTCTACTTGCTCAAGGCTGCCTGTCCCAATACTTAGGGTAAATACTGCAGTTTGCCGTAAAAAACCCCAAAACAAACTCACTTTGTAGTAGATCACTATGTGGGAAGGGGGGTGATCCTATTAACCCTTAAAGCCCCAATCACAACAGCAGCAGACGACAATTTTTTTTAATTTTTTTTTTTATTTTTCAGAGAAAACAAGTCTTGACATTTTCATGTGAATCGTCTGCCAAAAAAGATTCACATGAAATGTCAAGACATGTTTTCTCTGAAAAAAAAAATAAATAAAAATTTTTGAATGCTGTCTGCTACAAATTATGCTTGGCGCTTTAAGGGTTAACTTGCAAGAAAATGACAAACAAGAGGCCCAAGTGGGCCTGACTCACTCTCCTATCATAGCTGAATATCAATAAGCAAACAACCAAAAGTGACAGTGTACACAGCTCATGGGAGCGAGAGGGGTGGGGGTGGCTCTGTGACAGCATGTAACTTTCTACATTTTGTTTTGTATCAATGTAAATGTAGATTATTTTCTTTATTTTGCAATGGAAAATATAGAAGTATGGAAAATTTAAATTATGATTCTAACATCAGTATAATTAACTGTATTATGTCTATCCACACCAGGAAATTACGGTATGTTGATTCTGTCATGGCTGTCTGTCTGTCTAATTCATTCCTCTGTCTGTCACAAAATGCTATCCACTCAAGAGCACCCTTAACCCTTGCCCGGCTACGAAAGTTTCTGATCTGGGTCTTTGGAAGGGGTACTCTTACCTGAGCATATTATTTCCCTCGATTTCCATCTCTTTGCTTCAAATTCACGTGATGTATCAATGGACTCGCTAACTATCAGTGTAATAGTCTTGATCACATGACTATCACAGGATAAAGAGTCATGTTACCAATGGGCATTTGCTTCACATACTTATATACAAAAAAAAACATCCAAAAGACTAGAGCCACATGTGGCCATTGCAAGAAAGATTTGACTACTTGCAACAATAAGTCTACCATTTGTGTACATTTTTCACTTGAATTTGTTTAAGTGCAGTTTGCATGGTTGGCTTAGGAGCTTATTTCATCAGATAGGGGTGAAACCGAAAAAAAACCAAAAACACACACACACACACACACACACACACACACACACACACACACACACACACACACACACACACACACACACACACACACACACACACACACACACACACACACACACAAAAAAAAAAAAAAAAAAAAAAACTGGAAAAACAGAATGTGGTGAAATTTGACTGTGACTTTGGAGAAATATTTCACTGACTGGTCTTGAATTCTTATGGACAAACTAAGATTTGTGATCAAGTACATTCCCTCCCCTGTCAAAACAACCTAGAACTAAAGGATTGCCTTGTTTCTGGAGGAACTAAGGCGCTCTCAAATAGGAGTATCCCTTGAAAGCATATACAGTCAAACTTCAATGGCTCGAACACCTTTGGGACCATGGAAAATTGTTCGAGCCAAAATACAATTCCATGATAAAATAAGAAAAAATCATTAAATATCTGTTTTTTTGAGCTATTGGAAGAATTTTGTAGGGACTGAAAAAAAAAAAGATTTCGAATCATCCACGGTAAATGAGCCATCTGTATTCGAGCCATTGAGGTTATACTGTATATATGCGATCTGCAGGATAAGGGTTAAAGGTCAATTATGGAGGTAATTGATTCATACTTCAAATAAAAGCATTTGAAGTAAATATCTGAAAATCGAAAATGGCATCAAATTATCTTTATTAGTTCCTGAGGTATGAAGAATTGTAGTTTGAAATACAACCACATCTGACATCCTTTTCCATGTGCCTCATTAATATTCATGAGCAAATTAATGACGTCATAGAGGAACAATGAAATTTAAAAAAAAAAAAAAAAAAATCATTTAATAACTTAAAATTTTGGAATACTATATGGCTGAAATTTGCATAGAAGCATTATATAGAATATTTTTAAGTAATGCAAATAAATTTGACTTAATATTCAGGGCAAAAATGGTTAAAAATTTAAATTGAAATTCCTAATTAAATTATTTGAATTTCAAATTAAATGGCCCAGAGCAAATCAAATGGGTGATAAAGTATGAATTTCATTCCAAAGGTGTTACATTTAAATAATTTTTAGAACATGTTTTAAATTTATTTAAAAATTGAATTTTGTTGAAATGTGAACATATGGCTTAAAATTCTACTTGAACATATGAAGTATGACAGATTTTGCAAATATTGTTTGTTATAAATGTGGCTGACTATTCAAGAGAGTACTTTATTTTGGTTTTAAAATTTTCATTAACAAGCAAATTCCATAGGGAATTTATGTCCCCCGCCTTATTTTTATTTGAGCTGTTAAAAATGGGTAAGTTAACCAGAGGACCACTGGTCCTGTATCACTTACCTAAGTATTGAAGTAGGAAACCAGTGATAAAAAATAATTTCAGGATTCTGAAAAAAACACATGCATATCTTCAGACCATCCTTAAAGCACCTGTAAAGTTTCAAAAGGATCGGCTTAAAACTGTGGTAGGAGTTACGGGGACAAGGTACCTACTCCCTATATGCTTCTGTAGTATTAGAACTCAAAAAATGTCTAAGTTAAAAATGCAGAAAAAGTGATAAAAAATTATTTCAGGATTCTGAAAAATCCACATGCATATCTTCAGGCCATCCTAAAAGCCCATGTAAAGTTTCAAAAGGATCGGCCAAAAACTGTGGGAGGAGTTAAGGGGACAAGGTACCTACTCCCTATACACTTCTGTAATATTAGAACTCAAAAAATGTCTAAGTTAAAAATGCGGAAAAAGTGATAAAAAATTATTTCAGGATTCTGAAAAATCCACATGCATATCTTCAGGCCATCCTAAAAGCCCATGTAAAGTTTCAAAAGGATCGGCCAAAAACTGTGGGAGGAGTTAAGGGGACAAGGTACCTACTCCCTAGACACCTCTGTAATATTAGAACTAAAAAAATGTCTAAGTTCAAAATGTGTAAAAAGTGATAAAAAATAATTTCAGGATTCTGAAAAAACCATATGCATATCTTCAGACCATCCTTAAAGCACCTGTAAAGTTTCAAAAGGATCGGCTTAAAACTGTGGTAGGAGTTACGGAGACAAGGTACCTACTCCCTATATGCTTCTGTAGTATTAGAACTCAAAAAATTAAGTTAAAAATGCAGAAAAAGTGATAAAAAATTATTTCAGGATTCTGAAAAAAACACATGCATATCTTCAGGCCATCCTAAAAGCCCATGTAAAGTTTCAAAAGGATCGGCCAAAAACTGTGGGAGGAGTTAAGGGGACAAGGTACCTACTCCTTATACACATCTGTAATATTAGAACTAAAAAAATGTCTAAGTTAAAAATGCAGAAAAAGTGATAAAAAATTATTTCAGGATTCTGAAAAATCCACATGCATATCTTCAGGCCATCCTAAAAGCCCATGTAAAGTTTCAAAAGGATCGGCCAAAAACTGTGGGAGGAGTTAAGGGAACAAGGTACCGACTCCCTATACACTTCTGTAATATTAGAACTCAAAAAATGTCTAAGTTAAAAATGCAGAAAAAGTGATAAAAAATTACTTCAGGATTCTGAAAAATCCACATGCATATCTTCAGGCCATCCTAAAAGCCCATGTAAAGTTTCAAAAGGATCGGCCAAAAACTGTGTGAAAAGTTAAGGGGACAAGGTACCTACTCCCTATACACTTCTGTAATATTAGAACTCAAAAAATGTCTAAGTTCATTTTTGATTGAGTTGGGGTTTAACGACACATCAACCCTTGTGGGTCATTTTGTGTCATCTCCCAGAGAAAGGGAGAAAAGAGACAGAAGAGATAGCAGAAGAGATGAAAGAGAGGGACAGGGAAGAAAGAGGAACAGGAATGAAAGTGAAGAAACAGAAGAAATAAAAACATCACCTCCCTACCCTTACCTGCTACAAGGATAGCAGGCCTTGCCCAACTATAAGCCAATATCAGCTGGACGCCCCGGTGACAAAAGATACATGACACCTTCGCACCACCCAACCACCAAAAAGTTCAAAATGTGTAAAAAGTGATAAAAAATAATTTCAGGATTCTGAAAAAAACACATGCACATCTTCAGACCATCCTTAAAGCACCTGTAAAGTTTCAAAAGGATCGGACAAAAACTGTGGGAGGAGTTAAGGGGACAAGATACCTACTAAAATTTCGGAACCACACACCACGGAAAGCCGAAAACAGTGTCCCTCCGCTTTTCTTCGAAAAGGCGGGGGACAAAAAGTTAAAATCATCTATGATGTCATAGAATGATACATTGTAGGTAATTATCTGTCAAAAAGCAAGGAAGATAACCCATGCTTGAAAAATGGTCTGTGTGTTAAACAAATCGGCATAACTTTAGAACGGATGGGAATTTTTTCATGCAGTTTTCAACAAAATGATCCTCTTAACAATAGCTACCTTAGATTTTAAATTCATTAATTACATAAATTTCTCCATAATTGATCTTTAAAGTGCCAATCACAACTACAACAGATGACATTCTATAATGAAGTTATTATAGTAAAACATATTTTAACAAGTAATGCTTCACCTAAAGATAATGTGCTATGCTATTCTGTATTTAAACCTTCCACAGAAAAAGGGCAAATCTTAGGAGTCTTTATCCAGAAGGTCCCTTAGGCATTTACCTGTGTGATATCACCTTTCCAGCTATTTTGATCACGTGTTCAGTTTCTTTGTAGAATAAAACAATATAACTGATTGAAGCGGGGAGGAATGCTGGGAACCTCTTATCTATAGGTTAATTAGTACTTGCTAAAATATATTTAACTATAAAAACTTCATTTTAACTGCATAATACATTAACCTATAGATTTAACTGCATAATACATCAACCTACAGATTATGTGCTAGAATTTATAGATAAGGAGGGAGGAGCTCCCCTAATTCCAACACTATTATATATATATATATATATATATATTAGATTTCCTTAACTTCTGGTTTAAGACTCAGGAAACTCGAAGGAATCAGATACATTCTATAATATATACTAAGAATGATCTAGATTCACTTATAACATATCTCTAAGGTGTTAATACCTTATTATATGTATGATGGACTCTGGAGGCTGCCAGTTTTCTTAAGCATCAGAGGCCTGAATTCCTGGCCCTCCACCTCTTTTTGGGGCTAAAACGGTTGGGCCCAAATGAAGCAAATTGATAACTTGCTGAGACATATCCTTCAAGTAAGATTTTGTGCAGTTTGAAGAAAGATTCCAGACTGACTACTATTTTGATAAATGTCATTGAGCAGAACCTTATAAAAGAATGCCCAGAAAAAGATAGCTGTCTTTCTTCGTAAGCCCTACCAGTACACATCTCGAGATTTTAAGATAAATCTTAGAGATGTCATGATTACCTTTAATTCGTAAATAATCTAGTCCTATCTTATAATAAGAAATAGTTATTTAAGGTAAGAATTTTTTTTTTTTGTTTTTTTAATTGATCATAAAATTTACAAAATATTCCTTTTTTGCATTTTCCAGCTAATTTAGGAATAATTAGAGATCTGGATAAATGGACAGATCTGATTCTTTGCCAAATATCCAGTTTATAAAATCAGTGAGAGTAAAACATCTGATTGATTAAATTTATATGATTTGCCTACTGCCAGGTTTGACTTTGGTAGCGTTGCTTAGCCATGGCAACATATAATAGACAAGAGGACCATGATGGTCCTATATCGCTCACCTGAGCAAACAGATTTGCATACTTATTATTGAAGTTTCAGCCAAGTTCACTGCTCTAAGGTTTTTGTATAAATTTTATAGCCCTGCCCCATAGCGGCCATGTTTTTTTAATGCAGTATGACTGCTTGAACTGAATCTTGATAGAGGGTCACCAAAGGAACCTTTCTGCCAAGTTATATTGAAATCGGTCCAGTGGTTTCTGACAAGAAGATTTTTAAAGTGTTTTATATAGCTATATAGGGGAAAAAAGCCTTGCCCTTAAGCGACCATGTTTTTTGATGAATCATGACAGCTTGAACAAACTTTGTAGAGGGTCACCAAAGGAACATTCCTGCCAAGTTATATTGAAATCGGTTCAGTGGTTTTTGACAAGAAGATTTTTAAAGTTTTCTATTTAGATATATAGGGAAAATAAGCCCCGCCCCCTAGCAGCCATGTTTTTTGACGAATCGTAATTGCTTGAACAATATTGGTACAGGGTCACCAAAGCAACATTTCTGCCAAGTAATATTGAAATCAGTCAAGTGGTTTCTGACAAGAAGAATTTTAAAGTTTTCTGTATTGATATACATATGTATAGAGAAAATAAGCCACACCGCCTGGCGGCCATGTTTTTTGACGCATCATGAGGGCTTGAACAATCTTGGTAGAAGGTCACCAAAGCAACATTCCTGCCAAGTTACATTGAATTCTGTCCAGTGGTTTCTGATAAGAAGATTTCTAAAGTTTTCTATATAGATATATAGGGAAAATAAGTCCCCCACTCCCTAGCAGCCATGTTTTTTGACAAATCATGATGGCATAAAAAATCTTGGTAGAGGGTCACCAAAGAAACATTCCTGCCAAGTTATATTGAAATCGGTCCATTGGTTTATGACGAGAACATTTTTAAAGTTTTCTATATAGACATAGCAGCCATGTTTTTTTTTGACATCATGAAGGCTTGAACAATCTTGGTAGAGGGTAACAAAAGGAACATTTCTGCCAAGTTATATTGAAATCGGTCGAGTGGTTTCTTATGAGAAGATTTCTAAAGTTTTCTATATAGATATATAGGGAAAATAAGCCCCGCTCTACTCTCCCCCCCCCCACCCCCCAACCTCCCTCCCAAGCAGCCATGTTTTTCTGACTAATCATGACGGCTTGAACAATCTTGGTAGAGGGTCACCAAAGAAACATTCCTGCCAAGTTATATTGAAATCGGTCCAGTGGTTTCTGACAAGAAGGTTTCTAAAGTTTTTGATACAGATATATAGGGAAAATAAGCCCCACCCCTAACGGCCATGTTTTTTTGACGTTTCATGATGGCTTGAACAATCTTGGTAGAGGGTCACCAAAGAAACATTACTGCCAAGTTATACTGAAATCGGTCCACTGGTTTCTGACAAGAAGATTTTAAAGTAAGCCCCGCCCCTAGCGGCCATGTTTTTAAATGAATCATGATGGATTGAACAATCATGGTAGAGGGTCACCAAGGAAACATTTCTGCTAAGTTATATTGAAATCGGTCCAGTGGTTTCTGACAAGAAGATTTTTAAAGTTTTCTATATAGATATATAGGGAAAATAAGCCCTGCCTCCTGGTGGCCGTGTTTTTTGACAAAATGGCTTAAACAATCTTGGCAGAGGATCACCAAAGGAACAGCAAACTAGAGCTGGTGTTTGTAAAACACTATGCCCCTAACTGCCTGACTCTAACACTCCTTGACTCCCAACACTGCTTGCCCATGACGGAAACAACAGTACAAATCTACGAGATTTCAATGTTATTTTATTAAAAGGGTAATAACTCTAAAATGGGAGATAATTCGGATAGGAAAAAAAATATGGTTCACCTACTTTTTCATGAGGAATCCATATATGAAATTTCAAACTAGCATGCACAGTTCAAAACTTATGCTACGCATCAAAAAGTGTGCAATGTAAAAATGCCCAAAATGACAAAGGGCCATAACTCAAGAAGTACTTTTCAGCATTTATTAAAAAGTTAATCATGTCATCTAATCATTGCTACCAATCTATTCCTTAAATTTCAAGGCTCTAGCTTCAATAATTTTTGAGATATTTTGCTGACAAGATTCCATCCATATTTCTTCAAAGGGCCATAACTCAGGAAAGGGGCATAATCCTGACGGGAAAAAAATACGTGTCATCTATTTTTTCATGAGGAATCCACACATGACATTTCAAAACCCTAGCATGCACAGTTCAAAACCTATGCTAAGCATCAAAAAGTGTGCAATGTAAAAATGCCTAAAATGACAAAGGGCCATAACAAGAAGTACTTTTCAGAATTTATTCAAAAGTTAATCAGGTCATCTACTCATCGCTACCAATTTATTCCTTAAATTTCAAGGCTCTATCCTCAATAGTTTTTGAGATATTTTGCTGACAAGACTTCATCCATATTTTTTTCAAAGGGCCGTAACTCAGGTAAGGGGCATAATCCTAATAAGAAACAAAAATATGTGTCAGCTATTTTTTCATTAGAAATCTAAATATGAAATTTCAAAACCATAGCATGCACAGTTCAGAACTTATACTATGCATCAAAAAGTGTGCAATGTAAAAATGCCTAAAATGACAAGGGGCCTTAACTCAAGAAGTACTTTTCAGAATTTATTCAAAAGTTAATCAGGTCATCTACTCATCACTACCAACCTATTCCTCAAATTTCAAGGCTCTAGCTTCAATAGTTTTTGAGATAGCTTGCTGAAAAGATTCAATCCATATTTTTTCAAAGGGCCGTAACTCAGGAAAGGGGCAAAATCCTGATCAGAAAAAAAAACGAGTCAGCTATTTTTTCATGAGGAATCCATATATAAAAATTTCAAAACCCTAGCACGCACAGTTCAAAACCTATGCTATGCATCAAAAAGTGTGCAACGTAAAAAGGCCCAAAGTTATAAAGGGTCATAACTCATGAAGTAATTTTCTGAATTTATTCAAAAGTTAATCAGGTCATCTAATCATCAATACCAATCTATTCACAAGGTTTCAAGGCTCTAGCTTCAATAGCTTTTGAGATATTTTGCTGACAAGAATTCATCCATATTTTTTCAAAGGGACATAACTCAGGAAAGAGCCATAATCCTGATAAGAAAACAAGAGGCTCACGGGCCATGGGTCGCTCACCTGAGTATAGCCACTGCAGATATGCAGATCTTATGCAACATTTTTTCCAATCCTGTCATCGCAACTTATGAAAAGATCATCCTAATTTTGAAGAAGAATATTATATATGGCATGACAGTCAATGGAGCATGATCATTTGAACAAACTCTCAATCACATTTCAACTGTAGGATCAATGTGAAATTTGGTGGCAATTGTCTGAGTGGTTTCTGAAGAATCATGATTTTATACATGTAAACAGCACAGTGGCAGGGAAATATAATAAACATAAACAAGATGGTAGCCATCTTGGATTTCCAATCACAATGATTTTTGCCCTTTCAGTTCAGGAGAAAAAGTTCAAAACAGATTTTCAAGATGGCCGCTATAGCCGCAATTTGGGATTTCCTATCGCAATGATTTGAGCTATTTTTGATCTACAAGTAACCTCCGTGCTTCCTACAAAGTTTCGAGTCAATTGGCCTTCAGAAGAAGAAGGGAAAAACAGATTTTCAAGATGGCCACCATATTGGATTTCAGATCGGAACGATTTTAGCTATTTTTATATCAACAAGTCATCCTGATGCTTCCTACGAATTTTCAAATCAACTGGCCTTTTGGTTCAGAAAAAATAAGCAAAAAAAAAGAGTTTCAAGATGGCCGCCATGATGGCCATCTTGGATTTCGGATCTAAACAATTTAAGCTATTTTAGATCTACAAGTCACGCGAATGCTTCCTACCAAGTTTCGAGTCAAACTGCCGTTCAGTTCAGGAGAAGAAGCGAAAAATAGATTTTCAAGATGGCTGTCATGGCGGCCATCTTGGATTTCTGATTTTTCAAGATGGCTGTCATGGCGGCCATCTTGGATTTCTGATAGGGATGATTTTAGCTATTTTTGATCTACTGGTCACCCTGATGCTTCCTACCTAGTTTAAAGTCAATAAGCCTTTCGGTTCAGGAGAAGAAGTGAAAAATAGATTTTCAAGATGGCTACCATGGCAGCCATCTTGGATTTCCAATCGGAACGATTTTAGCCATTTTTAATCTATAAGTCACCCCGATGCTTCCTGCCAAGTTTCAAGTCAATTGGCTTTTGGGTTTAGGAGAAGAAGTGAAAAAAAGATTTTCAAGATGGCCACCATGGTGGCCATCTTGGATTTCTGATCAGCATGATTTTAGCTTTATTTGATCTACATGTCACCATGATGCTTCCTACCAAGTTTGGAGTCAACTGGCCTTTCGGCTTAGGAGAAGAAGCAAAAAATAGATTTTCAAGATGGCGGCCATCTTGGATTTCCAATTGGAATGATTTTAGCTATTTTTGATCTACAAGTCACCCCAATGCTTCCTACCAAGTTTCGAGTCAATTGGCATTTGGGGTTAGGAGAAGAAGCGAAAAATAGATTTTCAAGATGGCCACCATGGCGGCCATCTTGGATTTATGATCTGCACGATTTTAGCCATTTTTTATCTGCAAGTCACCCCGATGCTTCCAAGCAAGTTTGGAGTCAATTGGCCTTTCGGTTCAGGAGAGGAGGCAAAAAATAGATTTTCAAGATGGCTGCCATGGCGGCCATCTTGGATTTCCTATCAGAACGATTTTAACTATTTTTGATCTATAAGTGACCCCAATGCTTCCTACCATGTTTGGAGTCAATTGGCTTTTGGGTTTAGGAGAAGAAGCGAAAAATAGATTTTCAAGATGGCTGCCATGACGGCCATCTTGGATTTCTGATCGGCACGATTTTAGCTATTTTTGATCTACAAGTTACCCCGATGCTTCCTAGCAAGTTTGGACTCAATTGGCCTTTTATTTCAGGAGAAGAAGTGAAAAATAGATTTTCAAGATGGTTGCCATGGCGGCCATCTTGGATTTCCGATCAGCACCATTTTAGCTATTTTTGATCTACAAGTCACCCTGATACTTCCTAGCAAGTTTGGAGTCAATTGGCCTTTCAATTCAGGAGAAGAAGCGAAAAATAGATTTTCAAGATGGCTGCCATGGCGGCCATCTTGGATTTCCGATCTGCACGATTTTAGCTAATTTTGATCTACAAGTCACCCCGATGCTTCCTAGCAAGTTTGGAGTCAATTGGCCTTTCGGTTCCGGAGGAGACGCGAAAAATAGATTTTCAAGATGGCAGCCATGGCGGCCATCTTTGATTTCCGATCGGAACGATTTTAGCTATTTTTGATCTACAGGTCACCCCGATGCTTCCTACCAAGTATCAAGTCAATTGGCCCAGGGGTGTAGGAGGAGTAGGCTTTTAAAGCAATTGTTGACGCCGCACGACGGACGACACACGACGGGCATTGACTGACCACAATAGCTCACCATGAGCACTTCTTGCTCAGGTGAGCTAAAAATTTTGATTGTGTTGGGGTTTAACGACACGTCAACCCTTGAGGGTCATTTTGTGTCATCTCCCAGAGAAAGGGAGAAAAGAGATAGAAGAGAGAGTAGAGGAGATGAAAGAGAGGGACAGGAAAGAAAGAGGAACAGGAAAGAAAGTGAAAAAACGGAAGAAATAAAAACATTCCCCCTCTACCCTTACCCACTACAAGGATAGCAGGCCTTGCCCAACTGTAAGCCAATATCAGTTGGACGCCCCAGTGATGTAAGATACACAGCACCTTCGCACCACCCGACCACCCCCAGGTGAGCTAAAAAATACGTTCAGCTATTTTTTCATGAGGAATCCATATATGAAATTTCAAAACCCTAGCATGCACAGTTCAAAACTTATGCTATGCATCAAAAAGTGTGCAATTGTAACAAGAATTCCGCAGAAGGCGTCATCGCACCTGCCGGGGCAAAAGTCACAGGTGCCACAATCAGAATGTGGTTATTAAATAAGTTTATTTCATTCTTAGCAGTGCTTAGTTGGAAAAACTGGGCTAAAAAAAAAAAAAAAAAATGTAGACAAAGTGCCTAGTGGGGCACATATATTCCAGGCCAGTGCCATTCCCTCTAATGGCTATATCTTCAGCACTGACTTTTCATATTATACAGCCCAATGATAATGGAACATAGACGTAAAATGTGTAAAAGTCACTGGAGCGTGAAATATAGGTCAAGGTCACGGGTCAAGGTACCTGCTAATTCAGTACATCAAGGAGAAGCACTATGCAAGGTATGGTGGTTGTAGGCCTTATAGTTGAAGAGTTATCAAACATCAACCTAAAATGTGTCAAATATAGGTCAAGGTCACCGGGTCAGGGTACCTGCCAAGCCAGTGCAATGAGGTAAAGCACTATGCAAGGTTTAGTGGTAGAAGGTCTTATATTTGAGGAGATACCAAACATCAACATAAAATGTGTCAAAGTCACTGGAGTGCAAAATATAGGTCAAGGTCACCACGTCAAGGTACCTGCCAAGTCAGTACATCGAGAAGAAGCACTATATAAGATTTGGTGGTTGAAGGCCTTACAGTTGAGGACATATTGAACGGCGACGTAAAAGGTGTAAAAGTCAATGGAGCACGAAATATAGGTCAAGGTCACCCAGTCAAGGTACCTGCTGAGTCCCTACATTGAGGAGAAGCACTATGCGATTTTGATTGTTGTAGGCCTTAGAGTTGAGGAGATATTGAACGTCGACGTAAAATGAGTAAAAAGCACTGAAGCTCAAAATATAGGTCAAGGTCACCGAGTCAAGATACCTGCCAAGTCAGTACATCTAGGAGAGGCACTATGCAAGGTTTGGTGGCTAGAGGTCTTACACTTAAGGAGATCTGGAACGTTGACGTAAATTACGTCAAAGTCACTGCAGCCAAAATATAGGTCAAGGTCACCAGGTCAAGGTATCTGCCAAGTCAGTACATTGAGAAGAAGCACTTTGCAAGGTTTGATGGCTGTAGGCCTTATAGTTGAGGAGATATCAAACGTCGATGCAAAATGTGTCAAAGTCACTGGAGCGCAAAATATAGGTCAAGGTCACTGGGTCAAGGTATCTGCCGAGTCAGTACATCTAGGAGAAGCATTATGCAAAGTTTGGTAGTTGTACGCCTTATAGTTGAGAAGATCTGGAATGTCAACGTAAATTATGTCAAAGTCAATGGAGCGCAAAATATAGGTCAAGGTCACTGGGTCAATGTACCTGCCAAGTCTGGAGGTCAGGGAGATGTGTCATGCAAGGTGTGATGGTTGTTGTAGAATTGTAGTTGATTAGAATACTAACTTTGACGTAAATGTCAAACTTCGACATAACAGAACTGTTAACAGACAGACAGACGGACTAACAGACAGACGAATGGAAAAGCGGGCACCTATGTCGCAAAGTCAGGAGGTCAGGGAGATGTTTCATACAAGGTTTGATGGTTGTTTAGTCTTGTAGTTGATCAGAATACTAACTTTGACATAAATGTCGAACTTCGACATAAATGTTGACAGACTGACGGACGAACAGACAGACGAACGGAAAAGCGGACGCCTATGTCCCAAAGTCAGGAGGTCAGAAAGATGTTTCACGCAAGGTTTGATGGTTGTTTAGTCTTGTAGTTGATTAGAATACTAACTTTGACATAAATATCGAACTTCGACATAAATGTTGACAGACAGACGGACGGACAGACAGACAGAAAATCAGACGCCTATATCGCACCCTGCTACAAGCAGGTGTGATAAAAATGCCCAAAGTTATAAAGGGCCATAACTCTTGAAGTAATTTTCAGAATTTATTCAAAAGATAATCAGGTCATCTACCCATCAATACCAATCTATTCACCAGGTTTCAAGGCTCTAGCTTCAATAGCTTTTGAGATATTTTGCTGACAAGATTTCATCTATATTTTTTCAAAGGGCCATAACTCAGGAAAGGGGCATAATCCTGATGGGAAAAAAAAATATGGGGCAGCTATTTTTTCATGAAGAATCCATATATGAAATTTCAAAACCCTAGCATGCATGGTTCATAAGTTATGCTAAGCATCAAAAAGCATAACGAACGGACGGACGGACACACGGACGGATGCACGGACGCATGCACAAACGTTCCAGAAGCAATATGCCCCTCCAACTTCTTCCAAGTTGGGGGCATAATTATATTAATATCGGTCCAGTGGTTTCTGACAAGAAGATTTTTTAAATTTTCAGTTAAAAAATCTATTTTTAGCTCCTGTGACCTAGATATGCAATGGACCGGAACCATTTGAACAACTTTGGAAGACGACCAGTTGAGCAAATTCATATAGAAGTTTCATTCTACTGCCGTAAAAATTGCTTTATGATGTATAGGCTTTCTGGTCCCCATAAGGGTTAATGCCCCCATAGGAGTAATCCGCCTCGTAAGTCATATTTGGCACAAATATTTCAGTCTCCAGAACAAATGCTTGGGAAATTTAGTATCTTATGTATTTCAACGTAGAGGTAGGTTGCAGTACGTCTTATCTGACACATTAAATAAGTACTTCATACCCCAGATAGCTGAAAATACCTTCATTTGCATTGGGAAAAAAGTCAAAAAAGGAATATCGGACTACCCTTCTACGGGTGAAATCAAATTAATAAGAGCTCCGCAAGCGGAAGCATTATATGCCCATGGCAAGTAAATAAGATGTAGTACATAAACTGACTCCAGTATAATTCAGTGCTCTGGATGTAAACTGTAAGTGGAGTTAATTGGAAACAAAAAAAATAAAGTTAAAAATTTTTTCAGAGGGGCATAACTCTGCTGATATTTGGTGAACTGTAACCTCAGGGTCCAAGCTGACTCAGAAATTTAGGGAGAAGTGACTTCTCCCTCCTGGGAAAATAGGGAGAAGTTTGCTGCATCTAGGGAGAAGTGGTTTCGGACGGAGGAAGGACTACAGAATATGAGTGCATAACTACCCGCTACCCCTTACGAGATTACCAGGTGTGAAATAGTTCAATTCCTGACAGAAATTTATGTATGATCTGGGTGTATGATCTTCCAAAGTTCTCGGACAAATCTCTGGTAAAATTTAGATGACTTCATTAATAATTTTATCAAAGGATCAGGTATCTATCTGGGAATCCGATCCTGGATCTTTTAATGAACTAAAAATTGTGTTTGTAAAACACTATGTCTCCAAGCATATGCTTGCCTCTTAAGATAATACAAGGTAAAAATGGCCCAATCTAAAAGGACCATAAATCCTGAAATTTTTCAGAATTTAATCAAAAGTTAATCAGGTCATCTTCTCATCACTACCAATTTATTTATCAAGTTATAGGGCTCTAGCTCCAACAGTTTTTTGAGATATTTTGCTGACAAGGGAAAAATGCCCAAATTTACAAAGGGCCATTGCTCATGCCCAGAAGCAATAGGCCCCTCCAACTTCTTTCTCATCACTACCAATCTATTTATCAAGTTATGAGACTCTAGCTCCAACAGTATTTGAGATATTTTGCTGACAAGGGAAAATGCCAAAATTTACGAAGAACCATTACTCATGAAATATTATTCAGAATTTATTCAAAAGTTAACCAGGTCATCTACTAGTCTTTACCAATCAATTCACCAAGTTTCAAGGCTCAAGCTCCAATAGTTTTTGAGATATTTTGCTGACAAGGTAAAAATGCCCAAAATTACAAAGGGCCATAACTCATGAAGTATCTTTCAGAATTTATTCAAAAGTTAATAAGGTCATCACTACCAATTTATTCATAAAGTTTCAAGGTTCTAGCTTCAAAAGTTTTTGAGATATTTTGCTGACAAGGGAAAAATGCCCAATTTTAAAAAGGGCCATTATTCATGATTTTTTTTCAGAATTTATTCAAAAGTTAATCAAGTCATCTACTTATCATTACCAATCAATTCACCAAGTTTCAAGGCTCTAGCTCTAACAGTTTTTGAGATACTTTGCTGAAACGGTAAAAATGCCCAAAGTTACAAAGGGCCATAACTCATGAAGTATTTTTCATAATTTATTCAAAAGTAAATCAGTTGTCTACTCATCACTACCAGTCTATTCATCAAGTTTCAAGGTTCTAGCTTCAATAGTTTTTGAAATATTTTGCTGACAAGATTGCATCTATATTTTTTCAAAGGGCCATAACTCAATAAAGGGGCATAATCCTGTCGAGAAAATAAAATAGTGTCAGCTATTTTTTTCATGAGGAATCCATATAAGAAATTTCAAAACAGTAGCATGCACGTTTCTAAAGTTATGCTATGCATCAAAAAGCATGACGAACGGAAGGATGGACAGAAGGACAAATGCCCCAGAAGCAATATGCTCCTCCTACTTCTTCTAAGTTGGGGGCATAATAATGCACCGAATTATCCATTGTATATTCCGTGTTTTCTCTACAATCATATCAGCTTGTGGTGTTATATGAAAGTTAACAACCTGAGGAGAGTTATGTCTCGATCTATGATACTGACCTTAATCTTTAATATATTCAAAACAAAAAGGAGATCAGTGTCTTCTTTTCTTATGAAATATTTTGACTTCCTTGACTTTCTACTTCTTCTGAGAGAAGATGAAGAAGAGAAAGATGAGTAAAAGCAAAACTGTATCTTCTCTTCTTTTTATTATTATTTTTAAGTTGATCTCTTCAAATACGTATTTTAAGAGAAACAGACCTATCAGTCTTCCAAGTATTTGTCAGACGTTCGATAACAATACTTGGATCTGACATATTCCCTGTCCAGTCGCACTCTTTGCTTATTCATTGAGTTCAGAGGCTCATTCGTAACTGGTTGCTCTGAGCTCAGGATATCTAAAATTGGCTACCCAGTATTCAGTGCCTAATGTCTGTTGCCTGGTACCTGGTGTCCAGTGACCGGTGACTGGTTACTGATGATCAGTGAACAAGTCAAATCTAATAACTGGTGCCTGGTGACTGGTGCCCATTCGTAGAGCAGCCACCAAAATGGAGCCTAGCCCTGGCAATACAGCCATGTGGGGTGGTGATCCCATATCCTTGTAGAAATGTCTTCAGGAAAACCTGAGTTGACATTTTCTCTCCGACAAAGTTTATCTCGTAGTCTAGAGCAGTATAATCCTCTTATTTGCTCATGAACCAGTCAACTTCTAACATACCTTACACGAATAATACCTTAATACCTAAAACGAGAACAAAAATAATTAGTATGGTTAGCCCATAAAGAACAGAGATGACCATACAATACTGTAATGGTCGGCATCAACAGTAGCGAAAATGCATGACATCGGTGATGACGACGATAAAATCACAAGACTGAAAAATGAAAAATGGAAAGAAAACATATCATCTGTGAAAGGAATGATAAAGGAGCATAAGAATACAGGAAATAGGAAATATTCCGGAGAAAAAGAAAGATAAATTAATTTTTTTTCAGTCGGTAAAAATCCTGGTTATTTTCTTTGTTCCACAGAAAAGAAACTGAACATGTGATCAAAAAAGCGGGAAAGGTGACATCACATGCCTAAGGGACCTTCTGGATTCCTATATCTTGCCGTTTTTCTGTGGAAGGTTTAAATACAGAAAAGAATAGCACATTATCTACAGGTTAATGTATTATGCAGTTAAAATATATGTGTTAGGTGGTCAAAGAAAATAAGTCTTGACATTTCATGTAAATCATCTGCTTGGAAGACAATTCTAATAAAATGTCAAGCCTTCAAAAAATGAAAATGTCATCTGCTATAATTTTGCATGGCACTTTTAGGGTTACATTTCACTCATACATTTTGAATAAAATTGAAATTTACTTGTTAGATAAATGTTACAGACATTCTCAGAAGACAATGGAATATGCCTTACAAGACATTACCTTTGAAGAAGGCATATATCACAAACATTAACCATATGACATATGAATGTCTGCATCTAAGTGGTAAAAAATAAGGCATAAGATAGCTGTGTTTCCACTACCATGTTGAAAAAAAATTTGGTCAGTAGGTAGAAGAAACTTTTTTTTTTATTTCTCTATTTTTTCTCCAGAAAAGAACAGGGTCGGGCCTGTAATTGTATGAAAATACCGGTATTTTGTTGAGGGTCGGTGCTTTACTTTTTTATTTTGCATTTTTACTGATAAAAAATAGCAGAGTCATGTGTTTGAAACAAGGTTGGTCGGGTTAGTGGAAACATAGCTATTTTTTTTTTTTTTTTTTTTATGCCTAAATATCACTGATATCTACATCTGAATGCATTCATAGCCAGAGTGAGTAAATATCAACACTGTAACTGTTCAGAAACTGACTTCAATTCAGCAGAAGCCAAATCTGAAGAGGTTTTGCATTAAAGTTACTGATAAAAGTCAATTAAATGGAAACTGGTGAAAGAAAAATATATTAACCCTTTCACCCCTGTTTCAGACATAGACTCTTCCATCTCTGAATTTGGACACATCCATTGTTGCAAAAAGGGGTTTCAGTCGAAAATCAGTAACAGAATGGCAAACTGTGTAGATCCTGATGTGATGGCTTGTTACCAGCCATCTCATCTGGATCTGCACTGTTTGCAAAGGTATCTATATTGGTGAGTAGGGATAAAAGCGTTAAATTCAGTGAAGCATGAAATACCTGTCAAGGTTAGATATGGTTCACTGCATTCAGTTGCTCTTCTGAAGATGCAAGGGTATTACTACAGACCATGAGCCTGTTCTGTGTAGTTACTGGGAAAATTATCCAAACAACATGAGCATGAAACCATGAAATATAGCTCATGGCCAGATATTGTTCACTGTATTTAACTGCACTTCCCCATATGCAAGTACATGGCAGGTACCATGATCCTGTCTCATGTGGTTACTGAAGAACAATAATGCACATACACACACTCATGCACATACATACACAAACACACACACACACACACACATACACACACACACACACACACACACACACACACACGAGTGCATATGCATTGGTATGACAACCATCTTGGTCATGTGACCTAGATCCCATGAACAAACTTTGATTTCCTAACCCCATTGCTGCACTATATGCAATCTGGTTTCAAACAAGGGGTTTAAGGTTTTAGAAAAGATTTTTAAACTTTAAAACTACTGAATTTGAGGGACCAAGGCCCAAGATCAGTAAATGACCTTCACCTTTGGTATTAACAAAGTTAATTTAGCTGATTGCATAAATGAACTTTCATGTTATATACTACAATAGCTTCAGAAAAATCCATTGTTTCACCTTTGCCTAAGTGACCAAATTTGACCTTGCCGTAAAAGTCAAGGTCAACCAAGGGTCATCATTTGAACAAATTTGATAGGGCCAGAGCCACCAATGCTGCATATCAGTTTTGGAGGTCATCAGCCATTTTGGTTCCTGAGAAGAAGATTTTCAAAGGGTTTTACTATACATGGATGTGGCGGCTATCTTGGTCATAAGACTCAGAAATTACGAACAATCTTTTTGTTCCCCCACACCATGGAGGTTCCATATGTAATTTGGTTTCAGAGATGTCATTTGATAAGGCTGACGATGTAGCCACTGCCGACAACCAACCACTGTCTATCCTATATATTTGCTCCCCAAAAGCCTTCGGCTCTGATGAGCTAAGAATAAAGTGGGCGTAGGATCCACATGAACTTTGATAGTGTTTAAATCCATCAAAAGAAGAAAAAAAAAAAGATGAACTGAAAATCCACACTCAGGTGCAATTCTTAGGCTCACAGGAAGAAAGCTACAAAATTTTCCTAGATTATAGGAAAAGTTGCAGACACAAACTTTCAATAATATAAGCAAAGCAAACAATACTGCTATGCAAAATTTTATGCTAACAAAAGTTCTAAGTCTGTGACATTTGGTCTGCAGCTGCAAAAGATGATGCCAACAGATTCACATCTACCTGGTAGCATTGGTAACCATATATCATCAACCTCAGGTAAACACTTTCAGATATATACACTTGCAAAAAAACTTAAAGCAAAACTTTCACACAAATGTTAACACTTAGAGAAGACTTTCAGAAACAAAAGCAAAGCAAACAAAGTTAACAAAAAACTTCAACCCAAATGTTAACTAACATACGGACATTCAGATGGACAAACTCTTGGAGGGGATGATGTTAACTAACATACGGACATTCAGATGGACAAACTCTTGGAGGGGATGAAATGATAAAAACATTATACACCCATGGCATACTTCTCATGCCAGGTGTATAAAAATCCAAAATCAGGTGCACAGCTTCACAACACAGGAATCTGCAACATTTCAAAAAATCTGAAAAAGATGTAGCAGCTGTTGCTGACACAAGATTTTGGATGGCTGTACTAATACACACACATGTGCACATATTCATATGCACAATCAGACGGACTAGAGTAATTTAGAACTATAATCCCCCTCCACCTGTGTCAGATGACAATGGGGCAATATTCATTAAACAAATTACAGTCGACTCTCGTTATCTCGAATTCCAAGGGACTCTCTGAAAAACTTCGAGATATCCTTACTTCGACATATCAGATTTGCAGAATTGAGGAAAACTAATTCAATTGACCACATTTAACAAATATATGTGTAATTGGACTCTTGAAGTTGGAGATATATTGAAAATATTGTGGAAAAGAGGAGAAATTGCTCCCTAGGAGCAATTTCTCCTCTTTTCCACAATATTTTTTACATATTGTTAGATTTTCATGTTTAGGCAGGGAACAGGTTTTCACTTCGAGATAAGCGGTTATTCGAGATAAGCGAGTTTGAGATAGCGAGAGTCAACTGTATATTGTAACAGCTATTAAAGATAACACACTTGTGAGTACTCCTTACCATACTTGTTCTAAAATTTGAACAAGACCAGTTTACAACCTGCTGATGTGTCTAAAAATGGCTGGATGAGTGGCAGACATTGTAGACCCAGAACAGATACAAAATTCTGGGTGTAAGCTGTTTGCTCAGGCCTGTCTGTCCTAATATTTAGGGTGTATAATAATGGAGGCACATTTGTGAATGTTAAAGTCAGGAAACAGCATGCTGTTATGTAACCATTCATTAGCGAAATTATCAGACTGATTCTTCACATACTGGGCAAAAATGAGCCAAGAAAGCTGAACAAGGCCCTGGCTAGCAGGCCTTGAGAAAATTCGATCCATAATGGCCATTTCCAAATGAAAAAAATATGGCCACTATTACCTTATTTTCAGTAAAATATGGTACCTTTTTGGGCTTCTGATATTTTTCACAATGAAGCTTCCAGTAAATTTCTGTGTTCTGAGTAAAGGAAACAACTGACCAGATTACCTGGGGAATGTCACATATGCACTAGCCCATCTAATAAATGTGTCAACTATCAGGTTATTTTCAGTGAGAATAGACAATGGGATAAACAAACACCCATCTCAATGTTTTAAGTATCTAAAGCTATGACTTTAATGAAAGTAACAAATGGCAATCTATTCTCAGTACAAGTGCAACACCATCTTTACAATGTAACATGAGCCCAACATGATAATAAGATCATTTTTTTGATAAAGAGGGCTCCTGCCATCATGTCATGTAACGTTACAGTTAAGGTCAAACAGTTTCTTCATGCGGGATTGAGTTAAAATTTAACCTTACTGAATATGCAAACAGTCCAGAACTGTCCCGTTATGTCTGTGCATTCCAATGAGAATCCACACACGGTTTGACGGATAGATTCTTCAGGGTTTTGAAATTGTATCTGCCTGACAGGAACAATCATTTTGATGAGCAGGCTGATGTCTCACAAAAGTGATAGGGTACCATGTTGCTTGTCACTGCTAGTCGTAAAAATAAAAACAAAAGAAAAAAAAACAACTGCATGTGTGGTCATGATCTCTGTGATAGAAATAACTTCGGGATCAAAGAATACCAGTCAATAACCTTATTGCACATTTGCATTATGTTTGCATGCCCAGATCAGCTGCGAATATACACAAGCTGTTCAGCTTACTGGACTTGCAGGTGTCTGTAATCAGGGTCTGTGACATTCACATTTGTGACAAAGCAACCCCTGTTCACCTGTAGAAGTGTGTGGGCATGGAGTATGCAATGTGTACCATGCGTTTGCTTTAGTTGTCACGTTTGTTGTCGCTATGAAAAGTCTCCAACTTAAAGAAATGATAGATATAATATTAACCACAGGACCAGGGGCCATAATGCTTACCTGAGTGAACTACTGTAAAAGCTAATATTTTGAACTATTCTGCAAAGCTGTTTAAGCTTTACCTTCATATTTTTTCACAATTTTTGGTTGCCATGCCATGGCAACCAACAAATTCAACTGCTTGGACAGAATTCATATGTTTGGTAGAGGACTACTCAAGGAATATTTCCGTAAAAGTTTTTTTCAAAATATCTGCAGGATAGAAAAAAAGGCTACTTTCACTTTTATATCTTTTTTTTTTTCAAAGTACATCCCAAAAATTTCTTTTCATCTTAATCTCTCCCAAGAATAAACAAGAGATGTTGTAACTCCACAAAATGAGACTTTCCCAAATATTGTTACACACAGCTAGATAAGAAAGAAGGACAGTTATACTCGTCACATTGTTCATCAACTTGAAGCATTGAAGGAAGATAGATACTTTGATGAAAGACGAAAGAGCGACAGAATGTGTATGGGTAAGTTAACACTGTATGAAAAATTCAAGGACTGAATTGTTTGTTTGATTTGGGCTTAACGTTGCTTTCAATAATCTTTCAGTCATATCGTGACAGTTTCTGGATGTGGCAGGGAGCTCAATGTTCACTTTTAGAGTGCCACCTCAATGAAATATCATGCCCCAGACACCCTGACATGATATTTCATCCAGTCACATTATACTGACACTGAGCTGACCAGTTCTAGCTTTACTTTCTTAATGCTGAGCGCCAAGCAAAAGAGCAGCTAGTACCATTTTTTAAAGTCTTTGGTATGACCCTGAAACCCACAACCGCCCAGTCACAAAGCGGACGCTCTACCACTGAGCCATTGTGCCGGTCAAGGACTAAATAAAAGATCAACTGCAAACTGTCCACCAATTACTGGGGCATGTCAACCTATTTTTAGGGGTGGTTGCCCAACCACAACCAGATTTAACATACCACATTTAGACAATCCATTTTCCTATTACTACCTAATAACTAGAGCTGTTTTTAACAAAAAAATACATATGTCTCTCCCAGCTGCCACTCACATATAGAAAGTTTACCCATACTAACTGTTTATCATCACTGCATGCCCGAGGGAGCAGGGGGTGCAAACCCTTTTCTGGGAAAATTATTTGTGGTCTGCATGTCCTCTGATGATGTTTTATATTTCTTTAAATTTTCATGTAACATATCTTGGATGGTTTTCAACTTGTACAGCGGAAACAAAACCACTATTGTCAAACTTCAAAGGGGAATAACTCAAAAAAATATATAGACGAGTTACACTTCTTGTGGTCTGCACATCATCTGATGATGCTTTATATTTCAGTAAAGTTTCATGAAAATATCTTGAAAGGCTTTCCACTTATACAATGGCAACAAAACAACCATTGTCAAATTTTAAAGGAGAATAACTCCAAAAATATAAAGACAAGAGTTCCGGTTCTTGTCATCTATGAAGTTTCATGAAAATACAAAGACCGGTTTTCGATTGATGGAGAGGACATGCAACTACTATTTTCATATTCATAAGGGGAACAACTCCAAAAATATATAAACAAGAGTTACGGTTCTTGTGGTCTGCACATCATCTGATGATGCTCTAACTTTTCTATGAAGTTTCATGAACCTATCTTAAATGGTTTTCAAGATACAGTGCAGACAAGATTTTGTGACAGTTGAAGTACAGACTGATGGACAGACAAGAGTTAAGGTTCTTGTCATCTGCATATCGTCTGATGATGCTTTATATTTCTATGAAGTTTCATGAAAATGTCTTGAATATTTTTCAAGTTATAGAGCGAACACAAAATGACCACTGTCAAAATTCAAAAGGGAACATGAGCTCTGCCAAGCGGGGCATTATACGCCCATGGCAAGTAATAAAGAGTAACCAGCCTAACTTATTTCCGGTTGAGATCCATCTCTTCTTTTTCAATGTAATTGCCCTCTAGTGTGATGCACTTAGACCAACGGCGTTCAAGTGCCATCAGCCCAGAACTGAAAAAGTCAGGGTCCTTTCCACTGACCCACTCAACTGCCATCACGACTTCTTCATCAGACCGGAAATGAAGTCCACGGATATCCTTTTTCAAGTTTGGGAATAGGAACAAGTCGCTAGGCGCTAGATCAGGCGAATAGGCAGGATGTGGTATTAATTCATACCCGTTTTGCTCTATAGCATCCATTGCAACTTTGCAAGTGTGGACTCGCGCGTTGTCCTGTTGCAGCAAAACACCTTTAGAGAGTTTACCTCGGCGTTTTTCACGGATGGCGATTCTCAGCTGGTCTAACAAGTTTACATAGTACACTCCAGTTATTGTACTTCTCTTGGGTAAAAAGTCCAACATAATAACGCCTTTTGCATCCCAAAATACTGTGGCCATCACCTTGCAAGCAGATGGTTGCGCCTTGAACTTCTTTGGCCTCGGGGACCCAGGCCCTACCCATTGACGACTGAGCTTTATTCTCTGGCTCATAATAATGAACCCAAGTCTCATCTACAGTCACCAGATGCAAAAGAAAATCATCTTTTGATCAAAAAGATTCAACAAGGCGCTGCATGCTGATGCTCTGGTTGCCATTTGCTCATCGCTAAGAGATTTGGGGACCCAACGGGCTGTTAGCTTGCGCATACCTAATTGATCATGTAAGATTGTTGAAACGCTACCAAGTGAATGCCTAATGCCTGCGCTATTTCTTCCATCTGAATTCGCCTATCAGAGTATACCAGATCCCGAACTTTCTTACACATTTCTTCGTTGGTGGCATCCAGTGGGCGTCCAGACCTGGCTTCATCTGACGTTCTACCGCATTTGAATTCCCCTACCCAGAATTTAACCTGAGCATAAAATGGTGCAGAAGACCCATAAACATCGGCTAACTCGCCATGTATTTACTTGCCTGTTTTACCTTTTAAATACAAGTACCGAATTACAGCACGGTACTCAACTTTAGATGAAAAGCATGCCTTTGCATCACTAGCCATGTTTGACATTCAATATCTTATTAAAGAATGACTCGATACGCGTGCAATTTTGTACCCATGTATAAAACATATATTGAAACAAAGCATGAAAATCGTGACCGTCTCTGTCCATCGGAAATGGGATAGGCTGGTTATTTACTGACATGCCCTCGTAATAATGGCAACCTTTCCTTGCAAATCTAATAAAAGAAGATGTTAAAAAAAAAGAAAAAAAAATCAATATCTTGCCCATATGACCAAAACTTTTGTTATTTGCAAAAAATATACCGATTATAAAATAAAATTTGCACACTATTACCTCTAAATAATATGCTGCGAAAAGTTTACAAAAACTTTCAAAGGGGCATAAATCTGCAAATATTTGGTGCACTGTAACCTCGAAACAATATGTGCTGCTCCACATCATCGTGTAACTATTTATGAAGTTTCAGCTTGATCGGATGTAAACTGTTGGAGGATTTAGCCGGAAAAAAAAATTAATAGAAATTTTCAAAGGGGTAAAACTCTGCTAATATTTGGTAGACTGTAACCTTGAAACAATATGTGCTGCTCCACATCATGGTCTAACTACAAATCAAGTTTCAGCTTGATAGGATGTAAACTGTAGGAGAATTTAGCTGGAAACAAAAAGTTTACTGAAATTTTCAAAGGGGCATAACTCTGCTAATATTTGGTGGACTGTAACCTCAAAACAATATGCGCTGCTCCACATCATGGTCTAACTGTACAGTTTCAGCTTGATTGGATGTAAACCGTAGGAGGATTTAGCCAGAAACAAAAAATTAATAGAAATTTTCAAAGGGTATAACTTTGCTAATATTTGGTGGACTGTAACTTTGAAATAATATGTGCTGCTCCACATCATGGTCTGACTACAAATCAAGTTTCAGCTTGATCGGATGTAAACTGTAGGAGGAGTTAGCTGGAAACAAAAAGTCTATTGAAATTTTCAAAGGGGCATAACTCTACTAGTATTTGGTGGACTGTAACCGCGTAACAATATGCGCTGCTCCACATCATGGTCTAACTATACATGAAGTTTCAGCTTGATCGGATGTAAAATTAGGAGCAGTTAACCAGAAATGAAAAGTTTACAGAAATTTTCTAAGGGGCATAACTCTGCAAACATTTGGTGGACTGTAACCCCGAAATAATATGCGCTGCACCACATCATGGTCTCACTATATACCAAGTTTCAGCCTGATCGGATGTAAACTGTAGGAGGAGCCGGAAAAGAAAAAGTTTACGGACGGACGCCATCCCCGTAACATAATACGTCCTGTTTTTCAAACGGGCGTATAAAAACTAAAAAAATGTATAGACAAGAGTTATGGTTTATGTGGTCTGCATGTCATCTGATGATACTTTATATTTCTATTAAGTTTCATGATACTATCTTGAACGATTTTTAAATTATAGAGTGGACACGAAATAACCGCTGTCAAATTTCAAAGGGCATAACTCCAAAAATATACAAGAGTTATGGTTCTTGTGGTCTGTATGTAGTCTGATGACGCTTTATATTTCTATGAAGTTTCATGAAAATATCTTGAATGGTTTTCAAGTTATACAGTGAACACAAAATGACCATTGTCAAATTTCAAAGGGGAATAACTCCAAAAATGTATCGACAAGAGTTTTGGTTCTTCTGGTAGTCTGCACGTCGTTTGATGATGCTTTATATTTCTGTGAAGTTTCGTGAAAATACCTTGAATGTTTTTCAAGTTATAGAGCCTCTGATGCTTATGAATAGTGAATAAATAACAAAAATTCCGCGAGGTCGCACCTGCATTGGCCAAAGTCACTGGAGCACGAAATCTAGGTCAAGGGCACAGGGTCATAGTGCGTGCTTGAAAAGTGTGTTGAAGATAATTACTATGTAAGATTTGACACTATCACCATTACAAAGAATGACAATGGTCTAGCTATTTTACTTCTTCTTACTATGACAATGGTCTCGCTATTTTACTTTTTCTTAAAATGACAATGACCTCACTATTTTACTTTTTTTTACTATGACAATGGTCTAGCTATTTTACTTTTGCTTACTACGACAATAGTCTAGCTATTTTATAATAAGAATAACAATGGTCTAGCTATTTTACTTTTTCTTACTATGACAATGATGTAGCTATTTTACTTTTTCTTACTATGACAATGGTCTAGCTATTTTACTTTTTCTTATTATGACAATGGTCTAGCTATTTTACTTTTTCTTACTATGACAATGGTCTAGTTATTTTATTTTTTCTTATTATGACAATGGTCTAGCTATTTTAGTTTTTCTTACTATGACAATGATGTAGCTATTTTACTTTTGCTTACTATGACAATAGTCTAGCTATTTTACTTTTTCTTATTATGACAATGGTCTAGCTATTTTACTTTTTCTTACTATGACAATGATGTAGCTATTTTACTTTTTCTTACTATGACAATGGCCTAGCTATTTTACTTTTTCTTATCATGACAATAGTCTAGCTATTTTACTTTTTCTTACTATGACAATGATGTAGCTATTTTACTTTTTCTTACTATGACAATGGTCTATCTATTTTACTTTTTCTTACTATGACAATGGTCTAGCTATTTTACTTTTTCTTACTATGACAATGGTCTAGCTATTTTACTTTTTCTCACTAGGGCACTGGTATATACTGGTATGCATTAAATCATTCCAAACAAGCTTTCATCCTGATATATAAAAGCTATTTACATTTCTAAGGTAATATTTCACACTGAAAGCTGTCCCGTTATAAATAGAGATTTCAATGTTATTTGTCAAACATGATGGCCTTAAAACTTGGCCAGGTCATCTATAATAATATCGCCATGACTTTAAAACATTCTGCCACAGAACTTCAAAAATGGAGTTTATTCCAGAGATAAACAAACATTAATTGGAAAGTGTTCTAATGCAATGAGGTGTTTGTAGAGACAAACAAAACTATCTTCTGACTACTCTGTGTAGGAGCAGTCCTGCTACCCTATGTAACACTATGACAATTACAAAACTAGCCAATCAGGGATTTGTTAAGAGGAGAGTATGCAATCTGAAAGTTATATGAATATAGTATTAAAAATATTTTTAAAATTTCAAATCAAATAAATTGCAAAACAAGCCCAGATGAGAAAAAAACTAACTCTATAAACAAAATGTACTACAAAATAAAACAAACAAAATGTCACTCAAAAATAATTTTCAAAAGCTTTTAAAGTTGAAATTGTTAGTGCCATGCAAAAAAGGATGTAAATGTATAAAATGACCAAAATGTCAAAATCTGAGTACCATAATACCCTTAAGTATTGGGATAGAGAGAGCAAACAGTGTAGACCAAGATCAGATGCTGCAGAATCTGATAGGGTCTACACTGTTTGCCTCTCGTATAGCAATATTTTAAACACATCAACAGGTAGTGGAACAGACTTGTACAAATGATAGGACAAGTATAGTAAAGAGTAAAGCTGTCCCAATATTTAGAGTAAATATGATATATCAGAAACATTTACATAAATTCCTTTTCAAAATTAATCACCCTTTTCTATTTTTAGCTTCTATTAATCATCCTTTTCATTATGCATGCATTTGTGCAGCATGCATTTGTGCATTTCTTTTGCATATTCCCTAGTATTTTTAACAACCCACTATTACTTCTGAATGTGCTAATGAAATAAAAATACTGGTGGTGGCTTTCCTAATCTGAAGCAAGGTTGTTCTTTTTTTCTTTCTTTAGGAATTAGTAACTAGATAATACATCTGTTTATTATCATCCATATATGTGTGTGGTGTTAGTTACAATTACTGAGCCCAATGTCATAGGTGTGTGCTGAAAGATTATGAAAGTGTGTGAGAGAAATTTTGGCTCAATTTCATCACAAATTTTATATGTTTACCATAACTTTACAAAGGGATAAACGCTAGCAATCCGCTGTTATCTGGCAGTCATATTTTTTGCTGTCTTCTTTTCCAATTCTATATTCAATACTATTTACAACAAGCACTTTTTGCAATTTTGAGGGTTTTTTTCTTTTTTTAGTTTTTAGTGTTCAGTAGTTGCCCTTAATGTTGTACTTGTATCGTCATAATTATCATAATATTATTATACCATAAAATAATTATCTAATTATAGATGAAATCTGAGCCTATAGTCTACAAAAGAGAGTTAAAAATCTAAATGTTCTCACTGAAATTAAATAAAAGTGAAAGGAGAGATTTAAGATTAAAACAAATCATAACAGAGCCAGCATTGTTGAAACCCAAAGTTACAATCAAGGATGCTGGTGCAGACCAAGAGCAGCCAACAGTTTAATATGGCTAAGAACAGGTATGGGCAGTCATACCATACGAAACATTGGTATGAATAAATTTTGGACCCTGAGGAGACTGCATAATGCACTGCAGACTACTGTAATAACCCTAAATATTGGGACAGACAGGCTTGAGCAAACAGTGTAGACCCAGATCATATAATGCAGAATGCGGCATCTGATCAAGATTTACACTGTTTGCCACTCATCCAGCACTATTTTAGACACATCAACAGGTAGTTAAATAGACTTTTTCCAATTTTAGGACAAGTATGTTCCAATATTGAGGGTAAATATTAGGATAAAACTTTGGATGTCTTGTGCCTTGGCTCCTATACGATAAGAAAGTGCCAAAATAATGTTCCAGAGTGCAGCAGAATCAGCTGATTTACACGTAGCATACTTACACCTAAGCTTAGACTCTTTGTTACATTTAACACTAAATTGAGATACACCATCTATGAATTCTGAAATATAAATTCAACACAACTCAAAAACAAACAATGACAGGGAATTCCAATGTAAATATCTGACTTGCTTCGGGGGCAGTAAGAAATGTGATAGAATACTTGATAATTTTTTATTTGCAGAAGCATACTGGACTACAATGGCTGTTAACGCCATTATATATGTACGGTAAGGCAATTTCTACTCATTCCTGCACCATAAAAAAATTCAAATTCTTCCAGAATATATTCTGCTTTTTAAAGTACAGTTTGAGAGAATGGTGAATGATTCTATCACAAAAACTGTTCAGATTTAAACAAATCAAGAACACATTTTCTCTGTCTCTCAGCCAAAACAGTTTGACTCCTGAAGCAAATCATCATAGCTGTAAACAATGACTTAATACTTACAACGCAGTTTACTTTCTTTGTCCCCACGGACACTAAACTGAGATACACCCTCTATGAATTCTGAAAAATATGAGTTATATAAGCAAGTGATCTTCACTTGTTTTTCTCTTTTGCTTTCAGAACTGTACCAATATACCAACATTTCCACAAAATATGATTTGTCATTTGTCATGAAACTGGTACATTACATCAGTGTAGGAACAGAGCACTTTTGATTCAAAAGTGGTGGCTACATATTGACTAAATGACCACCACCAACATGTGAACCCTTTGGTGCTTGCCAGTGAATGGTACATATCTCCAGATAAGAGGGGAAATCCACATAATATTTTTCGGTGAGGCATTTCTAATGAGTACCAACAACATATGTTTTCATGGAAAAATAAGAAAAATATCCTCAGTTTTCGGATGGAAAAAGCAGCTTATCTGGAGCTATGCTGAAAGTATGTTTTGGTGAAAAATTGGGTCATCATGCTTTTGTGAGAGATGATCTGTCGTGTGGAGATATATGTAATGATAAAGCTTCAAATGCCTGCAGGGTGGATGGGGTGCTGCAAATGTTGGAATATAAAACCAACACCAAAATCTTAACAGATAGTACAACTGAGTTAAAATAAGTGATGGTGACAAAATTTGTGGCAGGTCACCTGGGAGATGGGCTGCATGCAATGATTTCAGAGGGCGCATATATGCAGAAGCCAAGATATTAGTCTGACCACTGAAAACCAAAAGATCACAAGAAGCTAATTTTGTGACAGGCCATCTGAGGTAGTGTGATGCTGCTTGCACTGATGAAGTTTTAACCCTTAAAACGCCAAGAAAACCTGCATCTGAAAATGTCATCTGTTTATGTCGTCTCCTGAATATTCTTGCAAACTTTTTAAACCTATTTTTGCACACAGGCAAACAGTGTGGTCCCAGATCAGACTGCTCCTAAAGGAGCAGTCTGATCTGGGTCCACACTGTTTACAGAAATGACTTCTAAAATCACAAGCAGATGACAGAGCAGACGACAATTGTTGTGATGGGCAGTTTAAGGGTTAAATGGCTTGCACCTATTATAACTGAGATATGAAAACTTGTCCAGCCTTGAAAATCTGACCAGGAGTCGATTTTTATACAAGTAGGTCACATAATGATGATGAGACATCATGATAAAGATTCTAACAGTTATGAGTCAAGTACAGATGCATACTGGTCAATGCTTTTGCAGGATTGCTGGGTCCAACGTAGGCTTGATAGTGGATATAACATAGGCTTTCTGGAGGAAAATGGTGGTGGCAATAAGAATGTAATGGTGCTTTCATTTCTTCTGTCATTAATTTTGAACACAGATACACACCACCTATAACACAGAGTATAAAAATGATTCTGTTTTAAGCGTGCAGGGTGTGATGCATTTCATGGTATCTTTTAGCAGTTTGCGAATTTCATGCTGACCATCTAGTCATGGTAGGTATTTTTCTACAAGAGCTCCGCAAGCGGAGGCATTATATGCCCGTGGCAATTATAAGATGTAGCATGTATACTGACTCCTGTATAATTCAGTGCTCTGGATGTAAACTGTAAGTGGAGTTTAATAGCTGGAAACCAAACAAGAGCTGTCACATGACAGCATAGCTCGCCTATTTGCGCCTTGTCTATCTATGTTTTCACATTAACATGTCAAAAGGCGTATTAAGTTTTTTTATATGATTCTATTCCAAATACAATAGGTTTTGTGAGTCTGAATATAAAGCAAACATCCCTCTTTAAATTTTAATGCAAGTCTATGTGTTACATGGAACACTGACCTAGATATATTTAGAGGTTGATCATCGCATCACATGGAACTAATGTTCCTGGTATGAAATTTCTCCATCAAACAGTCTTCCAGTTATTAGACAAAATCACTGAACTATGAAATATAGGTCACACTGACCTAGATATATTTTTATGTCAATCAACGGATCATATGGAAGTTAAAATCTAGGTCTGATATTTCTTTATCAAATAGTCTTCGAGATAAAAGGTATAATCACTGGACTGTGAAATGTAGGTCACAATGCCCTACATATATTTTCAGGTTACTCTTAGTGTCACATGGAACTCATATTCATGGTATGGTATTTCTCCATCAAATAGTCTTCGAAATATAAGGAACCAGAAATGTTTCCACAGTACAAGGATATCCCCGCTGTGGGGTACCTGACTATAAAACTGCAAAATTCTACCTGGTACAAATGCCTTAACCCGAGTCTAACAGGATCACATATGTAGGTACATACATACGTATGTACTCATGTACATACATATGTACACATTCGATCATAAGAACGTACATTCCTATGCACGTACCTACGTACGGAAAACCGAAAACTATATGCCCCGGCATCATCCGATGCAGGGGCATAAAAATCACTGGACCATAAAATATAGGTCACACTGACATGCATATATTTTGAGGTCAGCCTTCGTGTCACATGGAACTAATATCCAAGGTATGACATTTCTCTTATCAAATAGTCATCAAGATATAAGGCATAATCACTGGACCATGAAGTATGGGTCACACTGACCTATATATATATATTAAGGTCACTCTTTGTGTCACCTGGAACTAATATCTAAGGTGCGACATTTCTCTCAGATAGTCTTTGAGTTATAAGGCATAATCACTGGTCCATGAAATATAAGTCAAACTGTCCTACATATATTTTGAGGTCACTCTTCGTGTCACATGGAACTTATATCCAAGGTATGACATATCTCTATCAAATCGTCCTCAAGATATAAGGCATAATCACTGGACCATGAAATATAGGTCAAATTGACCTACATATACTTTTGAAATTTATGACATATCAAATCATAAATAACCTATAATATATTCCAGTTATAGATAAATCATTATCGTTAGGCTGGATTATCCAAACTGGATAAATAATTGAAATTTATGATGTATCAAATCATAAATAACCTATAATATATTCCAGTTTATGGATAAATCATTTATCGTGATGGTTAGGTTATCAAAAAGAAATATAATATAATAATATAATATAATAGAACTATAATATAACTTTAGGGATTGTATAGAATAGTAAACAATACATATTGTTACACATGTATATAGTATTTAGTCTTGAACGTTTTAACTGATTTCAAAAAAAAATATTTTTATATTACAACCCCCTGAAATATAACTTGTATCATATTTTAGGAAGAAAAAGGACTCCCATAATTCTATGCTTAGAATGGGAGAATTATTATCAAATAGTTCAATGACATATTACACCATTAATGTGTTGTCGATAATTCTTAAACACAAGAGTGAATGATGAATGGCTTTTTTGTGCCAAAAATTCTATGCCATACTCGTGAAAACGAAGATGTGGAATTGATCTTTCGTTCAGAAATCTAAAGGATAAGACTCATTATTCCTCTGTCCGAAGACAGAAAATGAGTACCTTATCCAGAATGATTGTATCGATGTAAATAAAACATTAATTGGGACCTAATGGATGTATTCTCCTTATAGCAACTGAATTGTATTCACTGACATAAACTGGGAGATTGTCACTATAAGACTTGACAATCCCAAATTTATGTGAGGTTCCCAAATGACCAATCACACATAATCGATTCGAAACTGAAGTCTGTGTCAATTATTAATGTTGAAGTATGTATCAATACTCTTGAAGTACTTCAATGGATATTCAATTTCTTGGAATCAATTCTAAACTTAACATGATTGATGACAATATGATGATAGATATTATAGTACCGCATATAATATCTCTAATTATTGTCTAATAATTTTTTGATGGCCCGTTAATGTAACGTCGTAGCGATAACGTCCATGTTTATTTCAATTTACGAATTAAGGTACATTCCGAAAATGGTGCATTGAAAATAGGAAGATCGGATTGTTAAAAGTAAGTAAAGAACTTCCTTAAAATGGATGACTTAGTTGTCTAAGAAGATCCATTATCATTTAAGAGACAATCCAGTCTTATTACAATCTTGATAACGCACTGACTTGGTTGTCTTCTTATATATTAAATGGAAATATCCATCATCAGATATCATTCTGTTGTATTTTGGGTAAAACACATACGGGAGAAAGATCGTGACTTTCCGGGTTTCTACCCTTACATTACCCGTTAACGGAGACGTTCTTATTCTCCTAATAACAAGAAGGAAACTGATTCATATTTATCGGAACGTATGCTAGATGATGAATCCAATTGAATTTAGTTGTGAAATATTCTTGAATATTATAAAGGACTTTATTTTCCTCACTGTTTTGTACATATACCAATCTTCTCCCACTGGAATATCTGTTGATGTGTTAGGATAGACAGTAGAAGAATTGGTTTTATGACTTGTAAATATCATTCATGTTTAGAGGAGGTAGAAATAGTCATTGCATTAATATTCCTCTTAGAAAATTCCTTTTGTATCACACTTAAGAATAGTAAATAAATCCTAGACCTATACAGTTTGTCTGTTTAGGTCTGGAAATTCTATTGGCTGTATAGGTTTCTAAATGGTCCTGTAGCCGAATACATTAATTTGTTATTCTCGGAAGAAGCCAAAATCTATACTATTGTACTTCACAATTAGATTTTGTAACTTCTTGATCTAAAAAATAGAATTAATTGGAACATTTCTCTTCTAGACTAAAATAATCCAGATTAATTTGGATAAGACAATAATAAGAACGTATCTAATTTATTAATGCCTTAATATATATATGAATATATCTGATTAATTATTAACCTTCTCCAAGAGTCTGGACAAGACATGACTGACATGGACTCTTGTTACAGGTATTAATAACTGTTGATGAAATACATTAATATGGAATAATACCCTAAACTGCTGGCTGTTTCCCATATAATATTTACCTCTATTAGACTTTCTATGCGAATAATAAGAATCTAGAGAGGATATATGATTAAAATAGTGTTATAATTTATTTGCATAATACATCATAAAAGTCAAAATTTGACCCTTGATGTGTATGTTTAAACAAGTGTATCCCTTATAATTCTGGATATACTTGATAGTATTTCTATCATTTTAGATAGGATAGAACTAATAAGGAAGTTTAACGCGACCCATAAATAGTTCAATTCCTGACAAAATTAAATAGTGAGTATGATCTTCTGAAATTTCGGAAACATCTTCATTAAATTTTTGAAGATTTCATAATTATATTACCAAAGAATCAGGTATCTATTTCGCTAGACTGATACTGAATCTTTGAAGAATACACCAAATTATCGATTATAAGTTTGGTGTTTTTTCTACCACTCTATCAGGTTGAAGTGTTATATGAACTAAAACAACCTGGGGAGAAATATTTTTTGGATTTATGATACCGTTAAAGATCATAAATATATACCAAAGAAAAGAAGAAGAAGGAGATCGGCTACTTCTTTTCGTATAAAATGTATTGACTTCTCTCTTTCTCAGTTTCCGAAAGAGAACAAAGAAGAGGAAGATGAGTAAACGTCACGCTATATCTTCTCTTCTTTATTATCATTATGGTCAGATTGATTGTGTTGGGGTTTAACGACACGTCAACCCTTGAGGGTCATTTTGTGTCGTCTCCCAGAGAAAGGGAGAAAAGAGATAGAAGAGAGAGTAGAGGAGATGAAAGAGAGGGACAGGGAAGAAAGAGGAACAGGAATGAAAGTGAAGAAACAGAAGAAATAAAAACATTCCCCCTCTACCCTTACCCACTACAAGGATAGCAGGCCTTGCCCAACTGTAAGCCAATATCAGTTGGACGCCCCGGTGATGTAAGATACACAGCACCTTCGCACCACCCGACCACCCCTGATTATGGTCAGAAGTATGGAGCTCACCCCCTGCAGTAAACCCTTTCGGGGTGAAGATCCCTCATACAGAGTTGACCTCTTTCAGTCCGTATTAAAGAGGAACAGATCTATAATCTTTCAAGTATTGTTAGATGTTCGATAACAATATTACTTTCAGATAATTTCCTCAAACACTGCACTATTTTATTATTCATTGATTTCAGAAGTTTGTTTGTCAATGATAATTAAGAATATCTAGGATTCTGAGGCTCATTCGATAATGACTGCACAAATTCCTTTGATATAATTGGCTAAACTGTGTTCAATACCAATCGTTGCTGTTTCATGACCTGTGCCCGGTGAACTGACTGGTGCTTGGTGCCCGGTGACTGATGCCTGGTTGCCCAGTGACTGGTGCCTGGTAATCTCACATAATGACCAATGTCTGGATGACCGGTGACTGGTACTGGGTGACCGCTGCCTGGTATCAGATGACCGGTGACTTGTTACCCAGTGCCTGGTATATTGCCCGGTGTCTGGTGCCTGGTAGCACATTGCCTGGTTGACCGATGCCTGATTGTCCGGTGCCTGGTTGACTAGGGAGATAAGTTGCCCGGTGCCTGGTAGACTGGTGCCTGGTGCCTGGTTGACCGGTGCAAGGTGAAGCTAGCTGTTGCCTGGTAAAGAATGACCGGTGACTGGTGGACTTATACTATGGGTGCCTTTAAACCCCTAATGTTGCCACCTAAATGGGTCTTACCCAGCAGTATAGCCCTGTAGGGTGGTGCTCCCATGCAGAAAAGAGTTGTCATTAAAGAGTTGTCGTTAAACGCAACAAGGTTGACAACTTTCTTTTCTTAGTCAGTTTTTTCCCCATGATAGATCTTCTTGCAGAATAAAGTCTTTGTTGTCTGCAAGAGCCCAAGTTCTTGTCCAGTTATTACAGATCAAATCAGTAGATAACCTGGAACAAAAAGAACAAATAAATATTTGAATTATTATGCACGACTTTCATACTGAACACGACTGTCGTGACGATCAGTAAGAAAGTTGCGAAAACCTATGACATAAATAGACAATCTCAAATAACAAGAAATTGAAAATCGATGTAATAAGGAATGATAAAGGAACATAAGAAAACAGGAAATAAGAAAATAGACCAGAGAAAACAAAGGATAATTAAATTTTTTTCACCCGATAAAAAAAATCCTGTTCACTTTCTTTGTTCCACAGAAAAGAAACTGACACATGATCAAAAGAGATGGGAAGAGTGACGTCACACAGGTAATTGCCTAAGGGACCTTCTGGATTAAGACTCTTTAAGACGACTAAACTGTCGTTCTTTTCAGTGGAAGGTTTGAAATACAGAATAGAATAGCACATTATCTATAGGTTTAGGTATGACATTTCTCTATCAAATAGTCTTCGAGATATAAGGCATAATCACTGGACCATGAAATATAGGTCAAACTGACCAACATTTATTTTGATGTCACTCTTAGTGTCACATGAAACTAATATCCAAGGTATGACATTTCTCTATCAAGTAGTCTTCCAGATATGAGGCATAATCACTGGACCATGAAATATAGAAACACTGACCTAATTATATTCTGAGGTCACTCTTCGTGTCACATGGAACTAATATCCAAGGTATGACATTTCTCCATCAAAGAGTCTTAGATATAAGGTAAAATCACTGGACTATGAAATAAAGGTCATTGGACTGTTAAATGTAGGTCACCATGACCTTCACCCAATGACACTTAAAGCAATGTCACAAGGTTGACTGATGTATTACCTGGGATGTGTTTACAATGCTAGCATAACAGAAATGCACTTTACAAGAGGTGTCCTGGATTTTGAGCCCTAGCCCCATCCCAGGGCATGAACCCGGGCCAATACCTATGGACACTCAGACAACCCTTCCAGGCACCCATTTTCCTCATATGAATGCTTGTTGACAACTGACTACTAAGATATAAGCATATGGAAAACTTAAACACAGCAATAGAGCATTTTACAAAGGTGTCCTAGATTTTGACCCCTAGCCCTACCCCGGGGCATGAACCCAGAGGTCTGTTCTTATGAAATTGCAGAGGATCCTCCTAAGCACCCATGTTCCAAATATGAATGGTCTGTGGTAAGTGACTGTTGAGATATAAGCATTTGAAAAACTTCAACACAGTGTGACGGGAACATAAACACGCACATGCACACGGATGACCGGGGTGACTACAATTGCACTCCTTGTACTTTGTACAGGCGAGCTAAAAATTACCAAAAATTTCAAAGGGGCATAACTCTGCCAATATTTGGTGAACTGTAACCTTGAAATAATATGAGCTGCTCCACATCATGGTGTAACTATTTACAAAGTTTCAGCTTGATTGGATGTAAACTATTGGAGGAGTAAGCCGGAAACAAAAAGTTTACAGAAATTTTCAAGGCAGCATAACTTTGTTAATATTTTGTGTCCTGTAACCTAAAAATAATATGTACTGCTCCACACCATGGTCTAACAATAAATCAAATTCAGCTTGATCGGATGTAAACTGTAGGAGGAGTTAGCCGGAAACAAAAAGTTTTTTTCAAAGGGGCATAACTCTGTTAATATTTGGTGTACAGTAACCTCAAAATAATATGCGCTGCTTCAAATCATTGTGTAACTATTTACGAAGTTTCAGCTTGATCGGCTGTAAACTGTAGGAGTTAGCCAGAAACGAAAAGTTTACGGAAATTTTCAAAGGGGCATAACTCTGTTAATATTTGGTGTACAGTAACCTTAAAATAATATGTACTGCTTCAAATCATAGTGTAACTATTTACGAAGTTTCAGCTTGATCAGACGTAAACTATAGGAGGAGTTAGTCGGAAACCAAAAGTTTACCAAATTTTCAAAGGGGCATAGCTCTGCTAACATTTGGTGGACTGTCACTTCGAAATAATATGTGCTGCTCCACATCATGATCTAACTATAAATCAAGTTTCAGCTTGGATGTAAACGCAGATGTAGCTGGAAACAAAAAAATTTACAGAAATTTTCAAAGGGGCATAACTCTGCTAATATTTGGTGTACTGTAACCTCAAATAACATGCACTGCTCCACATCATAGTGTTAATATTTACGAAATTTCAGCTTGATCGGATGTAAACTATAGGAGGAGTTAGCCGGAAATGAAAAAGTTTAAGGAATTTTCAAAGGGGTATAGCTCTACTAACATTTAGTGGACTGTAACCTAGAAACAATATGTGCCGCTCCACATTATGATCTAACCATAAATCAAGTTTCAGCTTGATCGGATGTAAACTGTAGGAGTAGTTAGCCTAAAACAAAAAGTTTACAGAAATTTTCAAAGGGGCATAACTCTGCTAATATTTGGTGGACTGTAATCTCAAAATAATATGGGCTGTTCCAAACCATGGTCTATAAATCAAGTTTCAGCTTGATCGGATGTAAACTGTATGAGTTAGCTGGAAACTAAAAGTGTACAGAAATTTTCAAAGGGCATAACTCTGCTAATATTTGGTGAACTGTAACCTTGAAATAATATGCGCTGCTTCACATCATGGTCTTACTATAAATCAAGTTTCATCTTGATCAGATGTAAACTGGTGGAGGAGTTAGCCGGAAACGAAAAGTTTACAGAAATTTTCAAAGGGGCATAACTCTGCTATTTGGTGGACTGTAACCCCGAAACAATATGGGCTGCTCCACATCATGGTCTAATCATAAACCAAGTTTCAGCTTGATCGGATGTAAACTGTAGGAGGAGTTAGCCAGAAATGAGAGAGTTTAGGAACGGACGCCAGAACCCATAACATAATGCCTCCCGTTTTTCAAATGGGCGTATAATAATACGTGTCACTTCCCAGCTAATTGCATTGCAAATTGGGATGTTTTTATTCTGTCTTATGCATGTCCACCTTTGCAACTCACCCCTAAAATTCTGATGAAGATAATCCTTGGGCAGTGGACTGTGTTTAAGAAAGGAAAATTAGGAAAATATGACTACAGTGCAGTTTATACAATGCAGCTTGAAGGTAGTGAGTTTATTCACCAAGGTCACTGGTATTTTGTCACTAATTTTAGGCATCTATTGTTGCTGTACGAGTCTTTGATTTAACATTCAAATATTGGGACACTTAACTCTTTACCAGATATCTCCTAAAATTTGAACATCACTTTTACTTTCCGTTGATGTGACAAAAACTGCTGGATGAGTAGACTCTGATCACTTGTTGCATTTTGCAGCGGAGTTTATACTGTTTGCACAGGTCTGTTTGTCCTCAGGGTATAACGGTACATATATCAGTTACTGTATTGTGACAAAACCTGTCTTCCTGCGTATGCAAACTGCATTATCAGACTTGGCGCGCCAAGTGTCTCCAGACATGTGCAAAATGTGCAGTTTCAGAATACTCCCGCACATGTGCAAAGTCTAGTCCAGGTCTTTGCTCTCCATTAATAGATTTTGATACTAACATGCTCAGTTGACTTAGGGCTAAAAGTCTTATGACATTCCTTATTATCAGGTAGGTATTAGCTTTAAACAGTCAGCTAAAGCAAACTTACCTTTAAAATCTACTTCACCATTCCCATCTGTATCAAATATATCTATAACTCTTTGTACCAAAGGATTCTGTTGTAATTCTGGCAATGACATAAACTCATCAACGCTTAATGCTCCTGAGTTGTCCAGATCTAACTTACGAAACCGTTTACCTAACCTTTTGATCTCATCAGCATCAACTGTAATAGAAAAGGAAAAAAATAATGATTCAACTCATTACTAAGTACAAATGTATAAATCTACATGCAACACATTCTAATGCAGCTGGTCAATTTGTTTTGTTCTGTTTCTTTTTATATTATTCTCCTCCATTTTTTCAGATCAGAAGGTAACCAGATAAATAATTTTCTTATTTCTTCAGGAAGATGGATGTTGTGGGTGCTTATTGGAAGAGCTTCTAACGAGTGCCTACAGCATATGTTTTTATGGAGAAATAAGAAAATTACATTTGTTTTAGTATTGTAAAACACTTATATTTGGCAGTCATTCTATTGTGGCTATTGGCAGTCAAGGAAAAGAACGCCAAAATAAAATAAAAAAAAAACCCAATAAAGATCAAAGATTGCAAGAGAAGACTAATAAACTGGCAGAAACATATTCCCAATGTACATCGCATGTGAGCCATTATCAAATTTGGTCAAAATTTAAGGAACAGAAAAACTAAGAACACAAGTCTGTGGAAATTTGAAATTTATTTCCTTGAATACTCAAACAACATCTGAAGTTTATAATTCAAGCTAACGTTACGCTTATCTCCAAAGTATCATGAATATATTCTCTTTAGAACATGTATAGGGTTGAAAACATGTCCTTACCATAACAGAGTTTTAAGACAGGCTGATATGAATATTTAATGAAAGAAAGTTTTCCTTTCCAATGTATAAGATAATCAACATTTAATTTCTATATATCACAAAAATCACCATAAGAAAAAGTTTTTATAAGCCAGGAATTCTTCATAACTCGTTACATTTTTGTATTTTAACATCTGTTGCAGAAAAATAGTTGCAACATTCACAAAATACTTGTGCAACTTTGATCATTTGTTCTGATATATAAAGAAGCCATTTCAGAGATAAACATTTGCAAAAAATTAGGGTCACAAAAATTAAACCTGTTTTTGTAAAAACATAAAAAAAACAGTTGTTATGGTATTGACAATTTTGTTATGGTAAGGACATAAACTGTTATGGTTCAGACATTTCTTGAATTTATGCTGTAAAAATATTACTTAAGCACACAACTGAAAACAAAGCAATTGTGTAATATAACACTATCGTCTTCATTAAATTTCTACATGCAAGCTCAACATTTTGTGTTGTTGGAATTTAACAGCTAATCTGGTTCATTTGTTTGAACTGTTATGGTGTGGACAGGATGTTATGGTAAAGACATTAACTGATGCATACTGTTCATGGTATTATATATTTTAAATTTCTCTAAATATTGAAGTTGGAAAACTAGTAAACACATTATGATCTCACATAAAGATGTGCTAGCACTGTTTCTGAAAACTTTCATCAGCTTTTAGATGTTTAGTAGCAGTACCAATAAAGGGCACACATATCCACAAATACTTATGACAAATCATGTCATAATATTACTCACACAGTTCAAACTTCTGTGGAAGTTATAGCAAAATGAGCCAGAAATAAATCTGTCTAAGAATATAAATACACACAATTTAAATTTGATACTTAAAATACGAAAAAAGAGCTGTTACGGTAAAGACAGTTTTGTTATGGTGTGTACATAAATTGTTATGGTGGAGACATTTCTTGAATTTATGCTGTAGAAATAGTACTCTCAAGTACACAGCTATATAAAAACAAAACAATGGTACAAATAAAATATGTTAATTTAGATGGGAAAGTGCTACTTATTTTGTGACTTGCATGGACTAAGAAGTCTGGTTCAACACTGAACTGTTACGGTGCAGACAGTCTATAATAGTGAAGGCATTGATTGAGGCAATCTGTTCATGGGACAACAAATTTCAAATTTCTCAAAACATTATGTCGGGAAACTACGTAAATTGAAAACTACTTAAGAATCTATGACCTCACATAAACACTGGATAGTATTGTTTCTCAAAGATTTCATCAGCTTATTTTGTTTACTACTACAGTCAAACCTGTGTTAGTGGTCACCTCTATTAAGCAGCCAACCTGTATTAAGCAGCCAGAGGAAAGTTGCCCCAAAATTCATATACCTATATATTTGAACTGTATTAAGCAGCCACCTGCCTTCAGCAGCCACTTTTTAAGCTTCCCATTGGTGGCTGCTTAAGACAGGTTTGACTGTAGTACTAATAAAGCGCACACATTTCTTTAGCCACTCAAGATAAATCTTGTCATACTATTACTCACACAGGTTAGAGTTCTATGAAGTAATAACAAAATTGTCCAGTGCTTTTATGAATCACTAAATCTAACGTAAGATTTTAAACTATGAAGAAATATAAGTGAACTTTAAATGAAACCCAATTCTGCAGCATCCTTCAGAATTTATATACTTCAGAAGATTATCTTTAAACTTTAGACCAAGAATCATTATTTTTTCGCTACCTCCTCAGTGACAGAATTCCAGATACTATCATTTACTTTAAAATGAGAATATGAACCTGGTATTCTTGTTGGTACAGGAATGACAGCTAATATATCTTCAAAATCATACCAGCATCGGTCAATAATTTTCTTAGGCCAGTAGAAAACGTTACACTGTTTTCTACCAACACCATGCATGCACTGGACATAAACATCATTTTCACCTGCATCCTCTACAATGCCAGGGTATGCATGTTTTCCATATTTCACGATCACATACTTACCTACACAGTTTGTTGGATGTGGTATGCTCTTCCAATCTACTGCTTCTTTCTCTCTTTCATTATATGAGTCTTTTTGCTCCATCTCAAGGTTACTTAGACTGGTTCCTGACTTACTTCCTGACTCAGCTGTCCCAATTACTTCATTGCTTATCCCTGTTCCTGATTGACTTCCTGACTTAGTGTTTCCTGACTCCATGTGTTCAGTCTCTGTAGTACTTATACCTGCTTCAGACTGACTTCCAGACTCCATGTGCTCCATATCTGTATCACTTACTCCTGCTCCTGACTGACTTCCAGATTCCATGTGCTCCATTGCTATATAGTTTACACCTACTGACTGACTTCCTAACTCCATCTGCTCTGTCTCTATAAGACTTACACCTGCTCTTGACCAACTTCCTGACTCCATCCCTGTATTACTTACACCTGCTCCTGACTGATTTCCTGACTCCATGTGCTCCATAGCTATATGCATCATTTCTATATTACTTACATCTGCTTCTAACTGACTTTCTGACTCCATGTGCTTTATCTCTATACTACTTACACCTGCTCCTGACTGACTTTCTGACTCCATGTGATCCATCTTTATATTACTTACATCAGTTTCTGACTGACTTCTTGACTCCATGTGCTCCATCTCTATATTACTTACTCCTGCTCCTGATTGACTTCCTGACTCCATGTGCTCCATAGCTATATGCAACATGTCTATATTACTTACACCTGCTTCTGACTGACTTTCTGACTCCATGTGCACCACCTCTATATTACTTACACCTGTTCCTGACTGACTTTTTGATGCCATGTGCTCCATCTCTGTATTACTTACACCGGCCCCTGACTGGCTTCCTGGCTCCACATGCTCACTCACACCTACTCCTGACTGACTTCCTGACTCTATGTGCTCCACCTCTATATTACTTCTACTTGTTTTTGACTGAGCTTCTAACTCACTGTGTTCCATCTCTATACCAGTACTGCTTACACTTGTTTCTAACTGACTTGCTGGCTGAACATGTTCCTTCTCTATATTACTTTTACCTGTTCCTTGCTTATTTCCTGACCGAGTGTCTTCAATCTCTCTATTGTTTACACCTGATCCTGACTGACAACCTGATTCAGTGTGCTTCATCTCTGTCTTACTTGCACCTGTTCCTGACTGACTTCCTGACTTAGTTTGCTCCTTCTCTATAATACTACCACCAGTACCTGACTGACTACTCAACTCAGAGTGCTCCATCTGAATATTTCTTATGCCTGTCTCTGATTGAGTTTCGGACTCGGTATACACCATGCCGGGGTTACTCAGACCCTTCATAAACTTTCTCCATTTTTTCTTTGACATACTGCACTTTGCCTTACTAGTACTTCTGTTCTTATTTTGTAAACCTTCTGCAAAGAAACTTACCTCAGAACTTATTGACTTGCTGTCACTTACATACTCCTCAATTGGCAGACAGGGGACAAAATGATTTGGGTTCCAATATTCATGGACCATCTCATCAGTTCTTGTACTCGTCCACAGAATATACCTTGGAATAGAAATTTGCTTACCAAGCCGTGGCATTACTAGCCTATTCAGATGCTGGCGAACTGAAGGAACACCTTTCTTTGGATAGACAGAAAAAATGGGGATTTTCAGTACACTTGAAAGAGCATGAATTTGCCATATTCCCATGAATGAGTGATTAATCTTTATTTTGTGTAGTTCCATGCGATAAATGCTTTTTATTGTATCTTCATTCAATCTCATTCCTGGAACCCACATATCTGAGTATTGTGCATATGCCCGTACGAGGTTTCTATCTCTGACTGTATCTGACAAGCCTGCTAGCAAAAACTCATTGTTCAGATATTTATTTTCATGAAGAACAAGCTCACAAAGAATTCTTAATCTTACTTCATTGCTAAAATTAGGAAATCCATATCCAAACACACTACCACAGGAGGGTAAACAATTACCATCTGCTGGTACTTTGCTTGGATAGAGGGCTTTACAGTATGGCACATCATCAGGATAATCTTCTATGGCAATTGTATCAACTTCAAACTGACCAGATAGGAAGGTAACAGACTGAGGAATGTTGTCAAGTTCACCGAAGCTATCAGTGATTTCTTGACATTTATTTCTAAGCTGTCGGAGTCCTTTACATTTCCTGAGTTCTTCATAAAATTCATGGTGACTCTTTCCTGTTGCTTCTTTGTTTTGTTCTTCACTGGTGTTTTTGTTTCCTTTATCTGAATCTGTACTGCTTGTTTTTGATGAAGAGCATTTAGTTTCTTTTTTGCCTCTGCCTGACTCATTTGCATTGCTCTGATTGTTCTGATTAAGTGGTCTCTCAACATAAATGTCTGGAAATTTATGACTTTTGAATTCGTGACCCTGACACTCATTAGGCTTTGTACAAACACAGCTTATGTCTCTATAGAAAAGGCTGCCTGGAATACATGATTTTATCTGATGAAGTCGTAGAGTTCCCGGTATTGCCTTTGGATTTGTATTTCTCAACTCATTTCTTGCTTTTTCGATTTTGTCTTCCTTAATTTCAATTAATATTGTCTTACTGTCCTTCAGATGTTTCACAAACATGTTTGCTGACATGATTGTTTGGCCATATTTCACTTTTTGATCAGCTTTTCTTTTAATAGATCCACCAACGGCATCAGGCACTCCTTTGCCATGGCCGGCTTCAAAAAAGTTCCATTCAACATTTTGAAATCCTAAATTATAAGGTTCTGAAACAAGCAAATAAAAGTTATACTTTTGTCTGTACTGGCTAGATGGACCATCGCTGAAAAATTCAACACTCTTTATTTGTTGGTATTTTTTTCTTATATCAGTAAGGACTGGACTAAGATGTGCCCATATTGCAGCCGGACCATGGTGGATATTATCTGATACCGTACAGAATGTTTGTTGTTTTCCCTCTGCTAGGTATAATACTCCAGTGTGGAGTGAAATCTGTCTCTTAGATGCTCCAAAATTCATGCCTTGAACTTGCTTTGACATTTTACCCTCATAATTTTCAGAAAAATCCACATGAACTATGCATTCACTTTCTTTTAAGTGTTCTTTTCTGGTTCTAAGATAATTGTACTGCCACCTGTAAGTAAATAAATGTTTTTTATATCTGTCCACTTGATCTTCAAATTTGTCACACAAGTCATTAACTGTGCTATTAAGTGTTTCTTTTATAGTAAAGGTAACGTCTTTCTCCTGTAGCTCTTTCCCAGTACTAATCATTCGTTTTTCTGTTTTTGTTCTCCATTCCTCCCACTGTATATCTTCAGTTTCATTGGATCTGTCGAAGTGTATTCGTAACTCATTACATTCTGTACAAGTTTTGAACATGCATTCCTTTTTCTCAGCACTACATACAGTTTCTATGCAGATGTCTTCTAGATCATCCGTTTTCAAGATATTTGCCTGTCTTAAAGCAGATGCCATCATATATGTGTTGTCACATAATCTACACAGACATGTATCTCTATCTCTGTCTGTGGGATGTTTCACCCAAAATGGCCTCAGACGGCAAAATGTTGTGTAGCTTAATTTCTCACTTGTTTCGCTTAAAAATTTTACATGCAAATTTCTTAAAGTGTCATTTAACACTCTTCTTTGTCTCCTTTGCTTATTTACTGTCACTGTATTTCTTATTCCAGATGTCATTCTTGATACATCATCCCTTTCATAAAATTCTCTCACTCTGCTATACATTGTCCGTGATAATGATTTTCTTTCTGTTACTCTTTTGTTTCGAAGGTTAATACCTAATATCCTCATTGCTGCAGTTTTTATCTTATACTTTCTTAGTACTGAACCATGCAGTATATCAAGGATGTCTTTTTTCTGCCCCTTTTTAAGCTTATTTCTGTATTTCTGTTTTATTTGCTCTATAAGTGCAGTTTGAAAAACTAACGTTTTTCTCACTATCTTCTGTGGAAAGTGGCGGAGTAGCTTTCTTGTTTTAGTGCGTGGTGTGTCCAATTTACTTTCTTGTCTCTTTTGCATTTCACTTTGTCTTTCTAATCTTTTTCTGTACTTGTCTGAAACCAATTTTTGTTTTGCCAGTTCTTTTTTTAAACGTTCATTATCTCTGTAGCACTTTGCTATCTCCCTTTTTTTCTTTTTAGAGCTTTGTTTCTTCTGTTGTACTACTACATCTTCAGGAAGTCCATTTACACCTGCAGGTGTGTTTGGTGGGGTGAGCAAGCTTTTCATTACTTTGGCTTGTTCTTTTATTTGTTCTCTTTTTTTGCGCTTTTGATTTCGCCAACGCTTTCTTGCTGCTCTTTTCTCTCTGGCTGTCATATCTTGCACACTTTTTAAGATCCCTTTTTCTTTTTTCTCCATATTTCTGTTTCTTTCTCTCTGTAAGTAAGCTTCCCTCTTTTCTGGGTTCCTGTCTCTGTTTTCTCTGAACTTTCTCTGTCTTTCTGCATTTGACATCCCCATTTTCTTTAAATCTGTTTAAAATATAGAAGGCCCATCATGAGAAAATCTGCTATATTACATGGTAAGTGAGCAAAAGCTCAATCAGCTTGCACATTCTCACTCAGCTTGCACATTCTCACAATCTGATCTAAGCTTTCACTGTCCACATGAAGCTTCCAAGTACCCAAATCTTCTACACGAGCAATTAGCAATGGTATGTGGTCAAGGTAGACTGTTTACATGTACTGCAATTTCCAAGAACATCATGTTAGTAAGTCTCAGTGAGTATATCCCTGTAAACCCCACATTTTATGGAGATGAATGGGGTTTACAGGGGTAAGCGTTAACTTTGGTATTACTGTTCAAAAACAGATTGTCAGTACTTTTTAGAACCACCTCATTGATGTGATTCTAACAAGTATCTGCAATCTACATTTACACCAAAAGTACGAGAAAACAGCCAATTAATCTTCCAAAAATCGTCATTTGTACAGCCTGGATGTATCGACTGAAAATGTATCCATGGGCAAGTTAAAATAATATTGTTTTTCCGATGCCAATACAGAACTAGTTATGAGTAACTTTATGTAGAAAAGTCTGCATTTTTTTTCATTTTTTCATACCAAATTGTACATACAAATGCGTGTTCTAGGTAAATTATAGTCATTATTAAATGGTCAGTGTTAAAGAATATTTATAGCGATAACTAAATTGTTGATAAAGAAAATTTGTAAAATGTTAACTAACATTTGTCCTTACCATAACAGTCTGTCTTAACAATAACAAAACATTTCATGAACTACCATTAGTAACCATACTAGTCTTTTTAACTAGATTGAAAAGTTCATATTATGGTCATTTACATTAAATTTTCAGTATTAAAGAATTTTAATAGTGGTATCCAAATTGTTACTATCAAACATTTGTAAGATGTTAGCTAACATTTGTCTTTACCATAACAGCCTGTCTTAACCGTAACAGAACATTTAATGATCTATCACCAGTAACCCTACCAGTCCTTTAACTAGATTGCAAAGTTCACATTACAGTTATTATCAAATAGGTATGAAACAAAGGATGTCAAAATAATTACTGTCTTTGAAAACAGAAAAGACAGAGGCTTTTTTTGACTGAAAGTCTTAACCATAACAGAATTTGTCTTAACCATAACAGTTTGTGTTGTTACGGTTAAGACTGTTATGGTAAGGAGATATTACAAATGAAAAGCTATTAAAATAATGATGGCTCCCTCAACAAAGGAAAAAAGAACCAAATTTCCAAAAGAATGGAATTAAGATTATTGTTTCATAAAAAGAAAAAATCATGTTTTATTTTATCAATAATTATTGCTGTTATGGTAAAGACACTAAATATAATTATTATAGGTAGTTTACTTACATAGATGAAACTTCTGGTGTACTTCTTAACACCACTGCACAAAAACACATGTGTACTGCTAGAACAGGAAGTGCCAAGAGAGTCTGACAGGAAGTCAGCTTCTGAAGCAGCAGGGATCCTCAATTATTTCAGCAATATAGGTACTTGTTACGGTAAAGACTTGAAACTTTGTGACACTTGTAAATATTGAAAAACAATAGAAATGGCATAACCTTTCCATATAAAAGACATTCAGGCAGTTATTTAAATAGGCACTACATAGTGTGATACAAAAGAAAATACGAAAGAAGTGGAAGGAATTTGAGAATTTTGAGGGTGAATATTCAAAACATGGTTTACGGACAGGCAAAAATCTTTAAATTGATACATTTGATGCTAGAAATGTACTTATCTGTACATATAATGAACACATTTAAGTGATTCAGTTAGATGAATACAATCAAAAGTATCATGAAATGGCATTTTGAACTTTATTCTATTCTATATTATTATGGGATACTTGATGGACAGGAAATTTTACCAAATTTGATAATGGCTCATGTATGATATAGGGCAATACAATGCCAATTTTCATTAAAAGCATAGCTCTAGGTAATTAAAACACTGAGGTGACTGTTTGTTTATAAATCCCATTTCCCATTCTCATTGAAAATAACTTGACAATTGACATGTTTATTCAATGGATCAGTGCGTAATTAAATAACAACAGAACTGATTTGTGGTCACTCACACAGCATGGAAAACAGTTGAAAATCACCACGTATCACTTCCAAATCACCCTTCAGAACCTGCATACATAAGACACACAGGGCTAGGTCAGCTACCATGGATGTTTTTGTTTGTTTGTTGTTTTTTTTTTTCGGAAATCGCAAATCTGTCAAAATATAAATCCGCCAAAAGGTCCACATAAAAAACGCCAAAATTTGCAGCGCCAAATTTAAGTATTTTACAGTACTTTTTGCTGAACTGTATCTATGGGCCTCTGAAAGTAATAATGTTAAGGCCAAAAAAGAAAAGTATTAGATTCTCAGACACGGCCGCATCTGTCCAAAAGGTCCCGCATATATAATTTTTTTCAATGATGTTTTTTTCTGACCCACGAAAATACATGACACTGGATTTTACACGCTTACCTGAGAATCATTTCTAACCAAATTGCAATCTAGACCACAAACATATGGTATTCTTACTTACTTGCTAAGAAAATCGGTAAATTATGATCTGTTAATGTTGTTTGAGACTTTAAATTTGCAGATACAAATGGTGAAAGATTTTTAGATACTTCCGGTAGCCATTTTGTTAAGCCAAACGGGTCCTACTAATCACCCCATGGCACCCCACGGCACTAAATTATTTCATTGTATTTATTAATTAAATGCTGAAATTACACCATAGTATTAGTTTTAAGTATCAAAATTTGTTTTTGTGATAGTTTAAGACATTAAACTTACTTCAAGCGCTTATCTCGGGGTGCCTAAACACTCAATATAAATTTTCTGTTTATTTAAATAAGATGAAAACAAGTATTACAAAACTATTAATGTCGATTACCCCATACACATATTTTATGTAAATTTACATATATTTTGATGCCGTGGGGTGCAAAAATTTACGAGAGGTTTAAACATAATAACAATTTTAATTCAAACACAAAACTATTATTGTCCATCTAAAACACACATATATATAATGTAACGTGCAATAGGTTCAAAGCTATATAATGTACTTACACAGTATAATATATAATTTTTCTTTGGGCTTCCTTGCCAACTGATTAGTTACCAATGATTGACAATAATTATAATGATAAAACAATCAAAGTGGAATCAATTTGAAAAATAGTATATTAAACAAAATAGAGTTGGGGCTATTTAATTATAGCATCAGCTACCTCTGACTTATTTAAGGCGCTCAGCCTTCAGTTCGAGCTACTAAGTTCCAGCTGATGAGTTCCAGCTGTTAAGTTCCAGCTGTTGAGCTCCAGCTGTTGAGTTCCAGCCTATAAGATAACTGTCAGCGACCCGAACACTAATGGTAGACTACTCCAGTCTCTCTCTTGAAAGCAAAGCTTATAAGAGAACACGAGAAGGGAGTTGCTACAATTTTGGCTCAAAGTCCCTGAACAATCAAGCTAATAGGTTTTCTCTTACTTCTCCAATTATTCTGTATTCACGATGTGAATTGTTTGTTTGTGTTGAGGTTTTACGGCCCAGTCAACCCAATGGGGTCATGTCGAGCGCTGTCAGTTTACCTAATCACACGTTTACTGGGCAGGCTTAGTCCTCTAAGCGGTTAACCAGTATTGTGCATATTCTTTCACCAGAAACTGACAACTGCCCTTCTTGAATCAGCGGAAGGGAGAGAATGACCGTAGAAAATATTTCATGATCAATCTCCACAAAAGAATGTTGCCGACCTTGGCAGGGGTTGAACCCACGACCTCCTGGTCTCCGATAGGAGGGCGCATCCAACTGAGCCACTGAGGCCGGTGAACTGTAACCTAAGGGTCTAAGCTGGCTCAAAAATTAAGGCAGAAGTGACTTCTCCCTTCTGGGAAAATAGGGAGAAGTTTGCTGCATCTAGGGAGAAGTACTTTTGGACGGAGGACACATGACAGAAGCATGGCTATATTATAAGCTCATATGAGCCTTTGGCTGATTTGTTTTTCCTACACTTCAATATCGGACCAAACAATAACAAAACAAAAACAAGAGGCCCACGGGTCACAGGTCGCTCACCTGAGTGACATAGCCACTGCAGATATGCAGATGTTATGCAACATTTTTCCAGTCCTGTCATCGCAACTAATGAAAAGATCATCCTTTAAGCAGTTCTTAATTTTGAAGAAGAATATTATATATGGCATGACAGTCAATGGAGCATGATCATTTGAACAAACTCTCAATCACATTTCAACAGTAGGATCAATGTGAAATTTGGAGGCAGTTGGCTAATTGGTTTCTGAATAATTATGATTTTATACATGTAAACAGCACAGTAGCAGGGAAATACAAGAGGCCCATGGGCCACGAGTCGCTCACCTGAGTGACATAGCCACTGCAGATATGCAGATGTTATGCAACATTTTTCCAATCCTGTCATCGCAACTAATGAAAAGATCATCATTTAAGCAGTTCTTAATTTTAAAGAAGAATATATATGGCATGCCAGTCAATTGAGCATGATCATTTGAACAAACTCTAAATGGCAGCCAGCTTGGATTTACGATCAGCACAATTTTAGCTATTTTTGATCTACGAGTCACCCCAATGCTTCCTACCAAGTTTCGAGTCAACTGGCCTTTCGGTTCAGGAGAAGAAGCGAAAAATAGATTTTCAAGATGGTGGCCATGGCGGCCATCCTGGATATCCGACTGGCACGATTTTAGCTATTTTTGATCTACAAGTCACCCCAATGTCTCCTACGAAGTTTGGAGTCAATTGGCCTTTCGGTGCAGGAGCAGAAGCTACATATAGATTTTCAAGATGGCGGCCATGGTGGCCATCTGGGATTTCAGATCAGAATGATTTTAGCTATATTTGATCTACAAGTCACCCTGATGCTTCCTACTAAGTTTCGAGTCAAGTGACTTTTGGGTTTAGGAGAAGAAGCGAAAAATACATTTTCAAGATAGCCGCCATGGCGGCCATCTTGGATTTACGATCGGCATGATTTTAGCTATTTTTTATCTACAAGTCACCCAAATGCTTCCTATCAAGTTTCGAGTCAACTGGCCTTTCGGTTCAGGAGAAGAAGCTAAAAATAGATTTTCAAGGTGGCTGCCATGGCGCCCATCCTGGTTTTACGATTGGCATGATTTTCGCTATTTTTGATCTACAAGTCACCCCGATGCTTCCTACCAGTTTGGAGTCAACTGGCCTTTCGGTTCAGGAGAAGAAGCGAACAATAGATTTTCAAGATGGCTGCCATGGCGGCCATCTTGGATTTCCGATAGGCACGATTTTAGCTATTTTTGATCTATAAGTCACCCCAATGCTTCCTACCAAGTTTGGAGTCAATTGGCTTTTGGTTGTGTGCAAGAGAGACAACTCTCTTTATCATGTAGTTATTTCCCCCTGAAGCAGAGGGTTTAGGAGTAGAAGCGAAAAATAGATTTTCAAGATGGCGGCCATGGCGGCCATCTTGGATTTCCGATAGGCATGATTTTAGCTATTTTTGATCTACAAGTCACCCTGATGCTTCCTAGCAAGTTTGGAGTCAATAAGCCTTTCGGTTCAGGAGAAGAAGCAAAAAATAGATTTTCAAGATGGCTGCCATGGCGGCCATCTTGGATTTCCAATCGGCACGTTTTTAGCTACTTTTGATCTACAAGTCACCCTGATGCTTCCTAGCAAGTTTGGAGTCAATTGGCCTTTCAGTTCAGGAGAAGAAGCGAAAAATAGATTTTCAAGATGACGGCCATCTTGGATTTCCGATGGGCACGATTTTAGCTATTTTTTATCTACAAGTCACCCTGAAGCTTCCTAGCAAGTTTGGAGTCAATTGGCCTTTTGGTTCAGGAGAAGAAGTGAAAAATAGATTTTCAAGATGGCTGCCATGGCGGCCAGCTTGGATTTCGGATCGGCACGATTTTAGCTATTTTTGATCTACAAGTCACCCTAATGCTTCCTAGCAAGTTTGATGTCAATTGGCCTTTCGGTTCAGGAGAAATGAAGTGAAAAATAGATTTTCAAGATGGCGGCCATGGCGGCCATCTTGGATTTCCGATGGGCACGATTTTAGCTATTTTTGATCTACAAGTCACCCCGATGCTTCCTACCAAGTATCAAGTCAATTGGCCCAGGGGTGTAGGAGTAAGCTTTTAAAGCAATTGTTGACGCCGCACGACGGACGCCGCACAACGGACGAGGCACGACGGACATTGATTGACCACAATAGCTCACCATGAGCACTTTCTGCTCATTGAGCTAATAATAAACATAAACAAGATGGCAGCCATCTCTGATTTCCAATCAGAATAATTTTAGCTACTGTTGATCTATAAGTCACCTGGATACTTACAATGAACTTGGCTATCTTGGATTTCCGATCAAACAATTTACGCTATTTTAGATCTACAAGTCAGCCAAATGCTTCCTACCAAGTTTCGATTCAAATGGCCTTTCAGTTCAGGAGAAGAAGCAAAAATTAGATTTTCAGGATTGCTGTCATGGCGGCCATCTTGGATTTCTGATAGGGATGATTTTAGCTATTTTTGAACTACAGGTCACCCTGATGCTTCCTACCTAGTTTAAAGTCAATAAGCCTTTTGGTTCAGGAGAAGAAGTGAAAAACAGATTTTCAAGATGGCTGCCATGGTGGCCATCTTGGATTTCCAATCAGAACGATTTTAGCCAATTTCAATCTATCAGTCACCCCGATGCTTCCTACCAAGTTTCAATTGGCATTTGGGTTTAGGAGAAGAAGCGAAAAAAAGATTTTCAAGATGGATTTCCAATCAGCATGATTTTAGCTACTTTTGATCTACACGTTACCCTGATGCGTCCTACAAAGTTTGGAATCAATAGGCTTTCGGCTCAGGAGAAGAAGAGAAAAATAGATTTTCAAGATGGCAACCATGGCGGCCATTTTGGATTTCCGATTAGAACGATTTTAGCTACTTTTAATCTACAAGTCACCCTGATGCTTCCTAGCAAGTTTTGAGTCAATTGGCATTTGGGGTTAGGAGAAGAAGCGAAAAATAGATTTTCAAGATGGCCGCCATGGCGGCCATTTTGGATTTATGATCAGCACAATTTTAGCTATTTTTGATGTGATACATGTCACACGTATGCTTCCTAGCAAGTTTGGAGTCAATTGGCCTTTCGGTTCAGGAGAAGAAGCAAAAAATAGATTTTCAAGATGGCGGCCATCTTGGATTTCCGATCGGCACGATTTTAGCTATTTTTGATCTACAGGTCACCCTGATGCTTCCTACCAAGTATCGAGTCAACTGGCCCAGGGGTGTAGGAGGAGGATGACGCACGACACACGACGGACATTGACTGACCACAATAGCTCACCATGAGCACTTCGTGCTCAGGTGAGCTAATAAACAACCAAAAAAAAATGTTACAAGAAATTTTTTGTAAAACTTTAACTTGTTTTATACTTATTTTATTTTTGTTCTTCAAGGGAGTCAACTCAGAAGAGTATTAAAAAAAAAAAAAAAAAAAAAAAAAAATCAAAAAAGAATTATGTTTATAAGTTTTGATATTAGTCAAGCTTCTTAATTCTGTATCATTTGATAAATGTATTTATAAAGATTTTTTTTTTTTATGATTTATTTCATTTTTCCACTAGCATGTCAAATATCATACAACATTCAATATAGTAATTCATATAAAGTGTGCTTTTTACTAATATCCATTCATAAATGCTTTCATACAAAATTTAATGGCGATATGTAAAGCTTAGCATTACATCCACAGAAGCACAATAAGAATCATAATAAGCTTTTATGCTAGGCGTCTGGAGAGTTATTTTGTTCAGTAACTGTATACCGGGATCACTAAGCGCTTGACTGAACACCATAGAGTATGCATGTATGTATATAAATATATGTACATACATACATAGGATTTGGTGTAGCTTTCACGTTTGTATACGCAGCAGCGGCTTATTTCAGGTAAGTTTATTATTATTATTATTATTATTATTATTGTTATTATTATCTTTTTTAAATATATATTAATTGCACTATCATGAGGAAAATGTCCGGTTCGACTGGACTGCCTTGTGTAATCGGACCCCACATTTTCATCTCACAGGACAAAAACAGGAATCACGTATTACTCGAGCAAGGCTCGAACGGACATTATGAATGTACATTTACATGGACGCCTCACATGTGACCCGAAAATGGTTCGAAACCACATTATGAGTTTACCGTTGATATTGACTATAATTCCAATAAATTTAACCATTTTCCCCAGTGTTTTATAAATATTGGATAACGATCAGTTTTAATCGCTATCATTTTTTCAATATGTATAAAAAAGGTGACTTCTTTTATCCATTCTGCTATACTTGGTCGATTGCCATTTATACGGCATTTATAGATGTAATATCTAGTTAAAATCAATATGTAATTGATCGATTTATTATTTTCAGTTACATTTGTTATACCTAGGATGGCTCGTTGCATGTCTATATTAAGTAAATAGTTACTTTTTTCATATATCCACATTTCAATATCTTCCCAAAATTCCATTATTAGGGTACAATACCAAAATATGTGCTCAAGCTTTTCTGGGAAACGTTTGCAAAAGTTACATAAATTATCTTGTTTAATGTTACACTTAAATAAAAAATCGTTTGTCGCTAAAATTCGATGGAGTAATCTATATTGAAACCAATGTAATTTAGTATTATTACAAGTTTTTGCGGGGATATTGTACAGTTGTGACCAATTTAAATGGATTGGTTCAAATATTGTGTTCCATTTAACTTGACTGCTTGGAATGATATTCTTTTTGTTAATTAGTTCATACATATCCCTACTTCCTCGTTCATTTTTCAATAATACTTTTATTTTAAATGGTAAATAATTGTTTGTTAATATGTTAGTATTTATTGCAATTCCTTTATTTCTAATATACAGTTCTACCGCTGCTCTAACACCATAAAACTGTATAAAATTGGTTTGCACCTCAAACTTTTGAATGAACTGATTATAGTTCATGAGACGTCCATCATCATTGAATAGGTCTTTAATATAGTGAATGTGCTTATCATACCAATGCCGATAGAAAATTGCTTTATTATTAATTTTTAATTCTTTATTATTCCATAAGTTTGTTGACAATATGTCCTCAAATTTAGTGGGAATTTGTTTTTCACACACAACTAGCCATGCTTCCAATACGTTATTCCAGAACTTATTATTTTTATTTGTTTTTAAGAATCGGGCGAAGTC